>JBAWJQ010006292.1:0-231353 GCA_037783105.1 Bactrocera zonata | reverse complement strand
ACCAGAATATATATACATATATATTCTAAATTTCGAGCATTTTATGAAAATTTATTTGAGAAAAAACTAAAATACTATTAAGTAAAATATTGCGTAATGAAAATTGTTGTGCTCCTATTCAGTAAATAAAAAAAATATTTAAAGAAATGAAGTTACAGTAACTAGAGGTTCTAACAGAGGTCGCACCAATCAGGAGAAGCTAAGCTAATTCTAATATAAATAAGCTTCTCTTAAAGTGCATAAGAAGTTCTGAAGTGTCTGAAACTTTAAGACTCTATTTACTCGATGATATCAAGGGGCACTACATATATAAAAGTAAGGTTAGATTAAGTCTAGTCGCCATTAAAGATATATGAGACAATTATATACATACATTTACATATACTACTGTGCCCAAAAAATAAGGTGATTGTATTTATTTTGAAAATTCTTTATTTATTCTTCCATTCTTCCAAATCAATTTCATCCCCTTCAAAATAATCCCCTCCCGATGCAATACACTTATGCCAACGGATTTCCCAATCTTCAAAACACTGGTTGTAGGCACTTTCCGGGATGGCCTTCAGTTCCGTCTTCGCTGCGGCTTGAACCTCCTCTATCGTATAAAAACGGCGTCCCCGGAGCGGTCTTTTGAGCTTGGTGAACAGCCAGAAGTCGCACGGCGCCAGATCAAGGTAATACGGTGGTTGCGGAACGAATTACGAGGACAGTATGGGGCGGTGCATTATCCTGGTGTAAAAACCAAGAATTGTGTTTCCACAATTCCGGCCTTTATAGGCGGATAGCGTTACGCAAACGACGCATAACGTTCAAATAATATTCCTTGTTGACTGTTTGACCGGTTGGAAGGAATTCATAATGCACAACACCACGATAATCGAAGAAAACAGTCAACATGACCTTTTTTTTTTGAGCGACTTTGGCGCGATTTTTTTGGTCTCCGCTCTCTTTTGGCACGATATTCGTTCGATTGATCAGTTGTTTCGAGGTCGTAAGCATAGAGCCAAGTCTCATCGCCAGTTATAATGCATTTCATGACACCCTGGTAGTCGGAAAGCATCGTTTCACACACTTCAACGCGACGCCTTTTTTCCAAAAAATTCAATGTTTCACCAGTCGAGATTTGACGCGCTTGAGGACCAAAACATCCTTCAAAATGGTATTTGCTGAGCCTTTTGATATACCAACTTCATCAGCAAGGTCTCTAATTGTTAATCGACGGTTTTTCAACACCAAATCTTTGATTTATTGAACGTGAGCTTCGTCGGTTGACGTTGATGGTCGCCCTGGACGCTCTTCGTCTTCGACACGTTCACGGCCGGCTTGGAACTCACTATACCACTTGTAAACATTTTTTTAGACATAGCCTCATCACCAAAGGCTTTCTGCACCATCCTCAACGTATCCGTAGCAGAAAATTGATTCCTTAAACAAAATTTAATGCAAATTCTTTGCTCAACAAATTTCGACATCGCAAAAAACGAAAAACTCACTTTTAGCAGCTCACAAAACGACTCGTATCTCAAACACTAATGAATATTTTGACATGAAATTTGACATAAATGTGACTGACAGTACTACCAACCTAAAAAAAAAATACTTCTAATTCCTTCGACGCGCGCAGTTTAAATTCAAATTTCACCTTATTTTTTGGCACAGTAGTATTACGACAAAAAAGTACGCGGAAATTGTAAAAAAAACGTAAAATATTTAATTATTTGGAATTCGCACGATCAAGCTTGTCCAAAGATACCTGTTTACGGTACACTTTCTGAAAAAAATTCAGCTCTATCGGGACGAGTCGAGCAAGAACACATTTCATACCCAAAATATCCAGCAAAGTTATTCGAACGGAGTCACGAAATATATCGAGTTCTGTTGCCATCTCTCTAACACTTGTCTGACGATTTCAAGCATCATATCCTTTACTTCTTTAATATTTTCATTAGCAGAAGAGGTTGAAGGTCGTCCAGAATTAAGCATGTCTTCAACGATCTCTTGACCGTCGTTGATGGCTTTGTACCACTCGTAAGCTTGTTTACTTGAATCACTGTAAGATATTATTCGACGTAATACAATAAAAATAGCAATAACAAAAATATTAGACTGATATACTAGTATGGGGAAAAAAATAATAAGACTTCGTTCATAATTTAAAATTCTTAATGCGCTCTTCAAAATCTACGTCGTCCCTTCAAAATAATCCCCCTTGGCCGCAATACACTTGTGGCAGCATTTTTGCCAAACCTCGAAACTATTGTTAAAGTCAATTTCCGTAACAGCTTTCAATGCGCGTAGAAATTCACGTTTAATGTCTTTAATCGACCCTTTACGAATAACTTCGCGCAAACGACGCATAACACTCAATTATTATTCTTTGTTGACGGTTTGGCTGGCCGGAAGGAGTTCAGCATGCACCACAGCTTGATAATTGAAGAAAGCTTTCAACAAAACCATGATTTGACTTATTTTGGCGAGGTTTTTTCGACTTCGGCACACCTTTGCCACGATATTCGGCCGATTGATCTCTCTGTTTCCGGGTCGTAAGCATAGTCCAAGACTCATCGCGAGTTATAATACGTTTCATGACATCTTGATAGTTAAAAGCATTGTTACACAAACGTTAACGCGACGCTGTTGTTCAGAAAAGATAAATGATTTTGAAACCAATCGTGCTTTCACTTTTCTTAGACCCAATTGATCTTTCAAAATGGTTTTCACAGAAGACCTTTTTCAACACTCTCAACATTGTGGCACCAGAAATTTGATTCCGCGCATAAAACTGAATATAACTTCTTTGTTGAATAATTTCACTCATCATAAAAATCGCTGAATGCGCTCTTTGTACTTCAGAAAGGCAAGCGTATACTACACATTAATGAATATTTTGGTCTGACATATGGCACAGATGTCACTGATAGTCATACTAACAAAAAAAAATATTTTTTCGAATAGGGTTTCGCACGAAATTTAAATTATATATTCTTACTATGTTTTACTCACAATAGTATATATTTACTTGGGACTGTTCTCCAAGAAGTTGGCTCATTCCAATTGCAAACACACCCCACATTATAAAAAATATAAAAATAATAATGTTTTATATGTACATATGTATATTTGTATTAGCTAAAGTGCTTATTTATATGCATTTGTATAAAAAAGGTATACATAAGTCCACAAACTTCTACCTACCTATCGGCGATAACTATTTAAGTATTCGCGTGGGGCCATGTAAATACAGGCTAATGGTAAACATATCAAAATACACTTGTGTACAAATATTTATACACACTTTTATTGGCATTTAGAAATGCATCCTACTACGTTTGACTTTAGTGAGTACATTACTGCAGTATACGCTAGCAATTGGCTTATGCCACTCAATTCGCGCATAAAAGTATGTATGTACATATATGTATGTGTATAAGTATATATGCATATATATGCAAGAAATTGCACCAATTGTATGCATTCACGCAAATGCACGCACACAGCCCGCGGCGTTGTTCGCCTCCCTTGCTATTTCTTTTTCTTCCTCAATGGACTTTAAAAACAACGCCCGCATGGAACTTGCTTCGCAGGGGATGGAAATGGATAGTGACGTCAAATATGCCAGTTGCACTAAGTATGCACTCACACCCACATACATACCTTGCTGTATAAGTATATATGTACGTGTGTACGTTTCATTTATGTACACTCTTATATCGATGTATGTATGTAATATAAGCGCCAACTTTATCGTTGACACGCATAACTGCAGGCTGCACGCTCTATAGTGGGCTCTTAAATTTTTCGTCAAGTGCCAATGATAAAAAAAACAGAGGTTGACATGTGTGCAAGTTTATTATTTTCAAGTGTTTTAGAATTTTATGCGAAATCATAAAGATTAAACACTACAACGACGGTAAAGTAAAACTGTGGCAATAAAAACTTATACTTATTTTTCTTAATTCTTGAAAATGAATCCTTTTTGAAGTCATAACATTGTGTAACTCTTTCTAATCAAATAAAATAATGGCATTTTATATAGATATGCCAAATAATACATTTTGTATTGAACGAATAACTACTAATATCCTAAACAGGGTATATTAAGGTTGCCCCGAAGTTTATAACACGCGCCGAGTCGATCTATCCGTCTGTCTGTCTGTCTGTCGGGGAGACATTTTAAGAATTTAATAAATATTTCATACAATAACTGGATTTTGATCGATGCGTTTGTATGAGGGCGTCCTAAAATAAAACATTTTCGGTTTGGGCAATAATCTATACCAAATTTCGTGAACATATCTCGTCATAACATAAGTTTTCCATATAAGAACATGATTTTGTTTGTTCAGTTTGAATGGAAGCTATATCGGTGCTTCCGACAAACAATCAGCTTCTTAAGGAGAAAATTTTACATCGAAATCCTAAAAATTGAGGGGCCGGTTAGCGTATATACCGAGTTGATATGTTATTGGCATAACCTGGTAAACTAAAGATGACTGATAAATTGGGAACCCTCTATAACTTTAATTAGCGAGAAGCCACTAACTAACAAAACCTTTCAAGACCGGAGCATATTCTTGTAAAACCCCAATAGGTGATCTAGTGACTGATTTCGAATAGGAATTTGTCGTCTGAAGAACAACAAATCGGCGGCGAAGAACTAATAAGCAACATGCATTAGCTTCTTTGTAGAATATGGTAGGATGATAGCATGACCGATAATTGGAATATTCACCATACATCAAATCTTGGAAAAGTCCCAGGAATGGAGGACCGACACACACCACCTGATCATTAATTTTATAGATGCTTTTGCCAGCACGAAAAGAAGCCGCCGTTATGCCGACGTACTTGCAAAACTAATAATAATGACGTTGAGCAATACCAAAAGCTCTATCAGGATCGGGAAGGACCTCTTCGAACCGTTCGATACCAAAAGAGTTTTCAGACATGGCGACTTTCTAGGAAGAAATTAATTCGAAACGTAGATCCGAATAGAGAAGGTACAACTTCTATAAGATTGTACAGCTGCTGCCGTGCCCCGATGATATTGATATCATGGCCTCTACAACCGCACCGTTAGTTCTGCTTTCTTCAGAATGAATAAGGAAGCGAAACATATGGGTCTGGTTGTGAATGAGGGCAAGATGAAATATCTCCTGTCATCAAACAAACATTCGTCGCATTCTTGACTTGGCTCCCAACACTCTCAACTCATAACTTTCGCCAACAGGTGCTACTTAGGACTGAGTAAGCAATTGAGAAGTAAAGTCTTCTCTCGAGGAACAAAGACCAAACTCTACAAGTTACTCATCATCCCCGTCCCGCTGGACGCTTGAACGATGACAACATCTAATGAGTCGACGTTACGAGTTTTCGAAAGAAAGGTTCTGGTTAAGATTTATGATCCTTTGCGCGTTGGCCACGCCGAATATCGCATTCGATGGAACGATGAGCTGTATGAGATGTACTTGTACGACGGCATTGACATAAATCAACGAATTAAGATACAGCCGTTACGCTGGCTAGGTCATGTCGTCCGAATGGATGGAAACACTCTAGCTCTGAGAGTATTCGACACAATACCCGTCGGAGGAAGCAGAGGAAGATCTCTACTCCGTTGGAAAGACTAGGTAGAAGTATCTGCTACACTTGGAATCTTCAACTGGCGTTAAAAAGCGAAAAGCCGCGCTGTTGTAAACTCGAATACAACCGCTTAATCAGTGTCTACGCTGATAAAGAAAGAGAAGACTGCTACAGTAAACGAAACCTGAAGCCCTGACAGCCTACACAATAACTTCTTCGCTCGCTAAGGTTATAGAATTTCCATTCAGAAAATCTTCCCAAGAGGTCTCTATCGGTGGCAGTTCTTTCAAGGAAGGCAGAAATTAATTTTGCTGGTTGGCTTTGTTCATTTAAACTGAATAAATATCATAAGTACAAATTTAAGGAATAAAGAAAGCCAGTCTTACAGTTTTAAGCGTCTCCATTGTTCATATGAAAAAACTTGTATTCCAAATTTTACATCATTTCTTATGTACTTATATAAAGTTCGCATACAATAAGGCTTTGAACTAGTTAGCGCATAAGTCGTCACGAACAAGGACGCGTGTCAAATATAAGCTGCTGGCAACACGTCAATTTCGCTCACATTTTGTATAAGAGTATGTAGTAGTCAATTATTGTATGGTCGCTTAATGCTCTATTAATTTATTTCATACCAAACAAGAAGAAGAAAGTATATGTAGGTATGCTTGCAAAGGCAGGGCGACTTATATTATCATTAGGTTGGGCGCTACGTGTGCTAAATTTGCTGTGTGACTGACTGGTTGGCATACGAGACGTCATTGTTGTTATTACTCATTCAAAACTCGGTTGCACGCACAAGCCATGACCAAATCCTTTAATTATTTATATGTAAACAAACATATATTTACTTATATACATGGTAATACAGAGGGTGTATCAAGCGATTTTTTTGTGTAAACTTCTGGCTTAAAATACCAATACCTGCATATTTTTGCTTCTGTTATATACAATGTAAGCACAATGCGCTTTAAGACACAAATTGAAGATTGATGAGCTAATACTCATAGTACCTATGTATGTATGTGATATTCCCTCAGCGCCAAATTATAGTCATCAACTTGACGGTCTCATGAATAATACACTTTCTGCCCATTATCCTTTGCCCCGCTTACTTAAGTGTACGAGTAAGCGCGTGGTTTGCCAATTTCCCCACTGGGTACACGACTCATTGGTGTCGTTTGCAATTGTTCGCACGACATTTTTGGCTCATGGATTATTCATGCAACTGGTAACACGTAGGTATGTAACACAATTGACATCTCACCTTGATGCCTACGTGCATACAGTAGCTAGCCATGTTATATAGCAAATTAAATGTAGTTAACTCAAACGAAATATCATTATTTCATGCATGTTTACTCCTTTCGAAGTTGTATGCCTCCTGTAGTGTGGAGCACACTTATTGTGAAACTATAAAACAATAATAATTTTTTTTATAATAACTCCGCTATTTTTTTAATTTAAAATTTTTTATAGCGTAATTTTAAATTTTTTCTAGCGTAAAATTTTGTAAGACCAATATCTCCTACAGACTTTTTTAATTTTACCCGAAGAGAAGACGAGAATCACTGCAGTATTGAAAGACCGGTTTTAGCACCAACGGAGATCACATGGAAGTAAAACAAGAAAAAACGTTAACTTCGGTTGCACCGAAGCTAAATACCCTTCACAGGTGCATTTCTGTTAGTAACTATGTGTCCAGCTTGTATGGAAGCTATATGCTATAGTAACCCGTTCTGAACAAGTTTTTTAGAGATTACATTGTTACCTTAAAAAATAATCTGTACCAAATTTCGTGAATATATCTTGTCAAAAGCGAAAGTTTTCCATACAAGAACTTTTCTCCGATCGTTCAGTTTGTATGGCAGCTATATGTTAAAGTGGTCCGATATCGGCAGTTCCGACAAATGAGCAGCTTCTTGAAGAGAAAATGACGTTTGCAAAATTTCAAAACGATATCGTAAAAACTGAGGGGCTAGTTCGTATATATACAGACAGATAGACGGACGGACGGACAGACAGACGGACAGGGCTAAATCGACTTAGCTCAACATACTGATCATTTATATATATACTTTATGGGGTCTCCAACGCTTCCTTCTGGGTGTTACAGACTTAATATACCCTGTTCAGGGTATAAAAATATTTTTAAAAGATGTTTATATAAATATACTCTAAAAATTTCAAAAAAGTTTTTAAATTCCAAAAAATTACTTATTTTAAAGCTGTGCCTTTTAAGAGGGTTCGCTTTAACGGTAATTTTAATTGGTGCTGCACAGCGAGGTAGTCACGTGTATATTTTTTTAATTCGTCCAAAAAAGCAATAAGATCTTACTTTTTTACCAATAAAAATGCATAGAACAACTGTGAGTTGCGTTAGCTGACGCAGTCGAACACGTGGTATCACAAAAACAAAAACATAATAGCGAATAATTTGGTATTCAGTTACTGCAGAGACATAAAAAATTTAAAAAATAGCTTTCAGGCAACGCACACTTTGGTTACGTATACGCCCCAACAAACTTTGTATTATATATAATATGTCCATTATTTTTCCAATAGATGGCCTTCGTATTCGATATCTCGCGACTTAAAATATCACGAAGAGAAAAAAATAGTGGTCAAATTGCGGTGCGCCTGCGCAAACGGTGGTCAAGCCAGGATTGACTGGACAAAACTTGTTATGGGATTGGCAGGTAATCATTAACTATAAGCTGATACCCTACGGCCAAACTCTTAATTCGGATCTGCACTGCCTACAAATGAGCCGTCTGATGAGCTAATACTCATATTACCGCAATCGCTCGGATTCACATGAGGCCCATTTGTTTAACACTTACAATCTTGTCGTGGCACTAAGTGATTACCAACTGTTCCTGATTATGGCGAATGATTTTGTTGATGAAAAAATCGCCTCAAGAGAAGCTTGTGAAAATCAACTGTTCCACACTTCCCATTCTCGATTACTTGTGAATACACTGTCTCTAATTTTTATATTCGAGCGATCTTTTGAGCTTGGTGAACAGCCAGAAGTCGCACGGCGCCAGATTAGGTGAATACGGTGATTGCGGAACGATATGGGTTGTGTTTTTGGCGAAATGATCAAAAATTACGAGGGCAGTATGGGGTGGTGTATTATCGTGGTGTAAAAACCAAGAATAGTCTTTCCACAATTCCGGCCTTTTTAGGCGGATAGCGTTAAGCAAACGACGCATAACGTTCAAGTAATATTCCTTGTTGTCTGTTTGACCGGTTGGAAGGAATTCATAATGCACAACACCACGATAATCGAAGAAAACAGTCAGCATGACCTTGATTTTTGAGCGACTTTGGCGCGATTTTTTTGGTCTCGGCTCTCTTTTGATACGATATTCGCTCGATTGATTGGTTATTTCGGGGTCGTAGGCATAGACCCAAGTCTCATCGCCAGTTATAATGCGTTTCATGACACCCTAGTAGTCAGAAAGCATCGTTTTACACACTTCAACGCGACGCCTTTTTTCCAAAAAATACCAGTCGAGATTTGGCGCGCTTGAGACCCAAAACATCCTTCAAAATGGTATTGGCTGAGCCTTTCGATATGCCAACTTCATCAGCAAGGTCTCTAATTGTTAATCGACGGTTTTTCAACACCAAATCTTTGATTTGTTGAACGTGAGCTTCGTCGATTGAGGTTGATGGTCGCGCTGGACGTTCTTCGTCTTCGAAACGTTCACTATACCACTTGTGAACATTTTTTTTTAGACATAGCCTCATCACCAAAGGCTTTCTGCACCATCCTCAATGTATCCGCAGCAGAAATTGATTCCGTAAACAAAATTTAAGGCAAATTCTTTGCTCAACAAATTTCGACATCGCAAAAAACGAAAAACTCACTTTTAGCAGCTCACAAAACGACACGTATCTCAAACACTAATGAATATTTTGACATAAAATTTGACATAAATGTGACTGACAGTACTACCAGCCTAAAAAAAATAATTCTCCGAATCCTTCGACGTGCGCAGTTTAAATTCAAATGTCACTGGACACAGAGTATGTACATATGTAAGTATACATGATCAGGGCGACGAGAGGAGTTGAAATCTGGGTGATTGTCTGTCTTTCCGTCTGCGCCTTCCTTGGTAAAACAAATACGAGTTCGTAGATGGACGTAATCGAACCACTGCCGCTCACAGAAAACGCCATTAACCGGAACCTATTCGCTCACTCCCCATATAACAGTACTATTAAAAACTACTTAAAGCCCGATAAATCAATAATTAAACACACCAGAGACATTAAATTTTACCTGCGAGATGGTATACCATGGCTTTAAAGGAGCCGTGTTATTTGGACGATGAGTTTTAGGATGCCTTTAGAGTATTCCACCTTATGACCAAAAATTGTCCAAATCCAATAAAAACTGTTCAAATCCCTAGGTGGCGTATATTTGGACCCCAGTACCTATAGTTGACTTTTACCGAAAATATTGGTCAATGTGTCAGATTTATAACTGAAATCCAGAGTGAATCCTTTCCTGATAGTAGTATGTCTGTGTGCTACAAAAGGGTTGAATTGAGTCAACACCTCCCTTAACCTCCATGTACCTAATATAAATGTTCGAACTTTCGAGTGACTTTATACTGCATATATCGGCCAACAAATGAATTATCTTAATAAAATTGAAAAAGCGTGTTTTTCTTATAACTAACAGGTCTTGTGCACCTTAAGAGACTTCCTGGCTTTAATCATTGCAAGTGTCAAGAATATGAAATGCTCGGTTATATCCGAACTTAGCTCTTCTTTACTTTTTTAATTTATTCCCGGTGCCAGAAAGTTTGCATGGAGTTTACTTGGTCTGCGATTTGAAGAATAACAGCAGATCTCCCGATAGAGGACCTCTTCTCAGTTTTAAGAAACCACTGCTGATTGATTATATGAGAAACCTTTTCACTCTCTTGGAAATTCGGTGAAACTAAAAGTTTCGATTACCATTAAGGGGGTATTCTACTCTAGAAATCAAATTTTGGGCAGTTTTTTGAATTTTATTTTAAAAAAACCAAAAATATTTTTACTATACATTTTTTTATGGTGTTTTATTGATAAAAAAAAAATTTACAAAAAAATATTAAAAATTAAAATAATTAGAGGGGGGGAGAGACAGGGGTAAAAAACATGGCGCATCCTGGTGACAGTGATCCTGACTGTCCTACTGGTAAAAAAAAAATCAAAAGAAATTCTCAAACAGTAAGGATGCTGTTATAGTCCGGGAACACGAAAAAATGGCGACTGCCTGAAAATATAAATCATTTTTTACGTTTTTATTTCAAACTCCTGAATTTTTTTTTAAATATTAAAAATAAAAATTTTGACACGATGCTGATAGGAACGATAAAGGATTATATAAAGAAAATTCACACAAAATTTCAAGTAAATCGGTTATATAAAACTTGAGATAATGCCGGTACCGTGTGGAAAAATGTAGTTTCGGGAAAAACGCGTTTAAAGTTTAGGAGACAATTCTAATGAACACGGACGCCACCTCACAAAATCGGCTGTATCTCCGAAAATAAGTCGAATTTTGAAAAATCCTTCCAAGATCATATTTTTGAAAGTCTAAACTTTAAATATATGAAAAAAAATCGATTTTTTTCAAAATTCTAGAGTAGAATACCCCCTTAAGATACCTCTGTTTTCATGTCAGAAATCATAAATCCATGGAAATTAACACCTCTAACAGCAACATCATATTAACTGCCTAAATATGTAACTAAAAATGGAATATCAAAATATCAAATTTTAGGCCAATAATGCAAATATTTTAAATCAAACCCTTAATATTCCGCATCATTGTAGGGAAATGAATTCCACTTAAAGTTTAGCAGAAGACGGAGTACTGATATCGAAGCTTTATGCTTAATATTAATTCTGAAAAAACACCTTTACTAATTTAAAAGTTTTCATTATTTCTATTTGCGACAAAAGTCTGGAGAGTTTTTACAATCTTACACTTGTTCAAAATAACTCAACTCACGCTGAGCTGGTTTAACACCCTTCAGTTCGGATGAAAACACAAGTACCCTTGGTAATTCGAACTGCTGCACGCATGTCACGCCACGTTACTTCAAATGACCTCTTGAGTGATTTTTCACTACACTAATTAGTGGCGGGTATTTTGTCAAGATTATGAGATCTAAGAAGTATACGTACATGTATTTCATGGCAAAAAGTGCCAGGTCCTACCTATGTCAATCTTAAGACCTGCTCCAAAAATACCAGGCTAAACGATTTTAAATGCTTTTGTGAGTTGGATTCCACATTTATTGCCTAAAAATTTTTATTTTTTTTATTTCAATGAATCGTTTTTAAGAAATAACACCGTACATATTTATATGCTTTAAATATATTAAAAAAAATAAAACAATTGTTCACTTTTAGTTACAACATTTGCTTCTTTGCAACCACCTCTACCATATACATATCTACATATGTATGTATATATATTATAGTTATTTAACTACGTCAGTTTTGAGGTCATCCAAATACACTTCTCATGCATAGTCCTCAATTAAAATTAGTTTTCCTAGGCGATTTACGAAACGCTCACTTTTAAACTCACTTCTTCGGGCGAAATTTTAATGAAAATTGCAACAAAGCGCGAGGGAGAATCACTCTCTCTGTGGATCGGTAGGTGTTAGAATGACGCTAACCTCCTTCATGCAGTGCCCTATCAAAGTATGTATGCTCGTCTACACAGTTGTTTTCATTTGCGCTGTGTACACCTTAATTTAAAGTTATGGGCTTGTTAATTTGCTCATTGTTTTGACTGCCTGGACTGGACTCTTATGAATAACAACTCTTATGTGTTGCTGCATGTACTTCCAGAGCCGAAATGAGTGCGTTTGCTAACTTGTTGACCTGCCTAATTTATTAACTACGTTTGGGATTTTCTTTCTTGGCGCGACGTGACCTGTCAGGTCATTAAATGTCAAAATTTAGCACAGCACAACAGCGAATACAACGAAAATAACATTGTGTGACACTGAAGTATGTATACATATGTGTGTGCGTATATTCGAGTGCGCATTATTTATGGAATGTATTTAAGCAGTTGTAAGTGAGTACTAATGTGTGTTTGGAGTTTTGTGGGACTATCAATTCATTCGCTGAAAATAATAAATGCCAACGACCCAGCATGACATTGGCTCATAAGATTTGTAATAACGATGAATTTAATATTTGAAGTAATTAGTATTCATAGAGGTCATGGCCGTTCTCGGTAATCTAAATATGTATTGCTAATTTTGTGCAGTTTATTTTTGTACTCTCGCAGAGCGAACACGTTACATAGAGTATAGCAGTTTGGTGTTTATAACGATTCTTTGTAATACCAAAAAACTAATTGATACTTGATGCTTGCAATGCTTGACTTTCTGTCCGTTAATTCATTCATTGGATTATTTGGGATATATTGATATAACTAATGGAGAGATGGAGCCATGTTTACAAGTTCACTCAAGTAAGGAAGGTTCTCTCAACGTAATTCACTTAGGAATGGGCAGAAACGATTCTTTTAAATATGGCTCAAGTAAGTCACGACCAAGTATTCTCTGGGTAGCCAAAAAAAACCGTTTGTAGGCGAGCGAAAGTAAGAAGGATGATTCGCCACGTAAAAAACAACCCAATGAAAGGGACATAACAGCCTTGGATGAGAGCCATTCCTAAGGACATGCACCTGGAATGTCCGGTCCTTTATTTTTGAGAGTGCCACCCAGCTGTACTCGTCAGACATCGCAGCCGTCCAAAAAGTGTAATGGGCGGGATAACGACTGAGACGAGGTGGTCCTTGTTTTATTTACCACAGTGGCCATAAAAAAAAGACCCAATTCCTATCAAAGCAAAGTTCCTTAATATATCGCTGATTTGCGCCCATGCTCTGACGGAAAAGAAGGACGATGTTACCAAAGGTGCCTTCTATGAATGTATCTTGGGCACAAGAGTCAGTAAATTTAGCATCCAATATCAAACATCCTCAAATGGGTTGAGGCTGATCGACTTCGCCGGGTACATGTAACATAAGAAAATTCATCAAGCTACCTGGATGTCTTCGGATCGAAAAGCCACCAACAAGATCGATCATGTTGTGATAGTCGGAAGACACGTCTCCAGTGTTTTATCTCGTTGCAGTCAAGATACGCATCTGACTCTGTGCAACAAAAAACACACACTAACAAGCACAAGGTAGGTTCGACGTCGAAAAGCTGCAATCACAATAGATAGCCGATTGACGGAACTTCAAGCTCCTTACCTTCAGCTGCAAACGAAACCATTGGTTTTCGCAAAAGGCAAAATTACAGCTGGTACCATGAGGAGTGCCGTGTCGCAGCGTAGAGAAAACAGATCTCGCAGCGTTACAATCTATCATAATACGTGCGTGATGGGATAGACACCGAGAGTTGAAGAGGGAAGCGAGACGTATTTGCAGACAAAAAAAAAGAGAGAGCCCGAAAATTCTACGAAAAGATGCGGCGAATAGCATAATATTTCAAGGGCGGAAGGGTTGAACCCCCAGAGGTGATCTAGTAACCGATGCACAGGGTATTCTAAAATTGAATGGCAGTAAAAGCATAAAGCCAGGAGAAGGCGAACTCGATTCCCCCAATCGATGACGATAAAGCAGATGTTCCATTGCCCGACCATGCAGAAGTTCGAATAGCAATTACCCGTCTGAAGAACAACAAAACGGCGGGGACCGATTGATTGCCGGTCGAGCTATTCAAACAAGGCGGGGAAGAACTGATAAGGAGCATGCATCGGTTTCTTGATAAAATATGGTCGGACGAAAGCATACTTAACGATTGTATTTTAAGTGTGTTCTATCCAATCTACAAAAATATAGACCCCACAATCTGCGCCAACTACTCTGGAGTAAGCATCCTCAACATTGCGATTAAAGTCCACCTACAACAAACTGATTCCACCTTATCAATTTGGCTTGAAACCTAGAAAATCCACAACTGACGTGAAAAGAGGATCGACAAACACCACCTGTTCGTCGATTTCAAAGTTGCTAGCAAAGCTACAGCACGAAAAGAAACTGCCTTTATGCCGCTGTCTGAATTTGGTTTCTCCGCAAAACTATATGGCTATGAAAACTGACGTTCAGCAATACCAAAAGCTCCGTCAGAATCGGGAAAGAATCCTCCGAACCGTTTGATAACAAACAAGCTTTCACAAAAGGCGACCCCCTATCGTGCGACTTCTTCAATCTACTGCTGGATAAAAAAATTGTCTGGCCAACTTAAAATACCCTGTTTAGTGCAAAAAAAGACGCCTACGAAACCTGTTAAAAAGTATGCGAGGAAGTTTTTTACATATTTCGTAACAGAGTTGCCACCGTTGTAAAAACTAAAACTCAGAAAAATATTTAAAAATGTGTGTCAAACGTGAAGCTTTATGTAAACGTTCATGAAGGCTTTAAAAAAATTAATTTAAATAAAATTTGCTTTTAATATATAGCATCGAAAATTAAAAAAAAAAACTTCTTTGATTGAAAACTTAAAATTTTATCATTCACTGTCTTTTTTCTGAACTTCTATTTTTTGGTTGCACGATTCGAGGTGTAAATAAGTTTAAGCAGTTTTTAATGAGCTGCCAAGTTATTTCGTTAAATTGAAGAAAAAAATTATAAAAAGCACTTTCTTTAAAAAGTGGCATTATCTATTTTCGAGATCTAGGCATTGTGCTTGCAAATGTAAAATGGAATTATTATCCTTTCATTGCATAAAAATAACTTACTCGTTGTATTTGTTGTCTGCACTTTGTATCAATTAAAATAATTTATTTCCAAGTAATTCGTAGACGGTGCTGGACGGCGCTTTTCTTCAATTGAACGTTTCACTTATGCACTGCTTTCTATACACTCCTCCTACACGCTGGACACCAACAATATTGCACTGTACACTGAAATTTACGTGCTGTTTTACACTAAACAGTTAATTTTCATTAAAAACTTTTGCATTATTTATCACCCACATTCACCAGGTATTAACAAGTACAGATGTTTGTATGTACTTAAGTATACTTATGTATGTTTATATGTATGTTTGCGGGACTTCACTGAGCTTTTGATTCTTACAGGAAATTTTAATTGCCGCAATCACGAAACGGGGCATGCGACACAGTTGCTAATGCAGAAACTGTTCGGGACAATGTAAGCTATTAGCTGTATTGTTTTTGTTTTTCGTTTTTTTTTAGCACAGCACTTTTCAAACTCATGCACACACGCTGCTGCGCTTACACCTCACCTCACCTACTTTCGTGTCAGTTATCTATTTGTGAGCGCTGTCTGTCTATCTGTCCGTTCGTTTCTATGTGACAATTCACTTTTGCTATTTTTGTCTATCTAAATTGTTGTTATTGTTGTTGCAACTATTTTTGTTTGAATGTAATTGCAAGAAGACGCGAATTTGTGTCAGAATTTATTGTCGGAAGATTTCCCCCCAATTTACCGACAGCGCTTGACAGACGACAAAAACCGTATTTCGCTGCAGCGACTGAGGCGGCAAACCGAAGAATACCGTGAGTGTTATTAAAGGGCGCAAATGCCGCAGCAGCGCATTGTAACACTCGTAGAAATAACCGACCGCCACAATTTACGTCAATTGCACCTACATACGAGTGTGCGTACATACATACACATATACAAATATACATGTATGTAAATATGTTTATGTGTATACGTACGACCGTTGCAGGTGAAGGAACGACAAATAGCGGCGTCGACGGTCGACCGCCGCAGCTGTGCAGAGTAATAACAGTGAGCTAACAAATAAAAATCATAATTCGCTTTGTCAGTCCTGCTAGTCCTGACTGTCCTGTATTTATAAATTTATTTTTTTTTTTTGTTTTTTGAAATTATACGGTGAGTGTTAAATCCGCTTTTGGAAATTTTGCTCTGTAATTTGCGTGATTTCTTTTGCTCGAAGTTATTGTTATCTCCTCCGCTCACTTACACTTTATGCCACGAAGTGCCACTAACGCACTGCCGATCTAAGGAAGTGTAAAATAAGTTAAATTCACTCCGTATGTAAAATCTGCGCCGTTCTGTGCAACTCCATAAATGTGAAAGTACTGAAAACATTTCGATTTGGCCCAAAGTGTAAAAGCAAAAGCAAAGTCAAAAGCACTAAAAGGCGACCAACGCATTCGGCGACGTTGTCTTCGTCGTCGTCGTTGTTGCCGTTGTCGTTGTCGTTGTTATTGCCGCTTTGTACTCCTACATGGCAAAACATGCACACATATGTATGTACATCTGCGCTAACATTATTTGTTGTTGTTGCATGTGTGTATGCATGGGAAAGTGTATGTGATGGTAGAAAAATCACACAAACACGTAAATGAAAAGTTGAAGTAAAATTCACATTCACCTACTAACCCAGACCGCATTGGTAGCCGAAACGAAGGCAGTGGCATAATCGACGACAATAGCCGAGCGAGTCCGTCGTCAACGTCGGGCAATTGAAGTGCGATGAGACCCCTTTTGCTCACGTCATTTTCGTGCACTTCAATAGCACACATTCTTCTATGATTCTTCTTTTTGCCACAATGAATCTAAAATAATCCTTATTTAACTTCGCAGTTTCGAAACAAAAACAATCGGAAGTTCGACGTTGTGCGTATGTGTGGCAAAGACAACACACACACACACCAACACCGCATTGTAGTTGTGACTTCGTATATGTAAGTGAGTGTATATAATTTGCGCTGGGATAGGTCAAAAGGGCATGTGGGTTTTCATTGCCGCCGACCTGTCATTCACCAACTTTTGCTTCAGTCGAACGTACTCATATTCATAAGTATTGTGAGTTTTAATAACCCTTTAGGGATTTAAACTACATAGTTGCATATACTGCATTTAATTTCTCAACTATGTAGAAGCTCTCAGGTGATTTGACATGCAATTCGTGAATTGATTTTTATTTTGTAATGAGGCGATTCTATGAAGTATGAATAACTAGTGTCTTCGATTCGCTAGTTATGGTTGAGCTAAGCTCGTTTCAAAAAAGCAACTACAAACTATAAAGTACAAGATAGTATATGGATACCTCATTAGTGTGATATGCTCTCAATTTATTTTATTTCTCTTCAATTATGATTTTAACGAACCGGTCATAAGTACAAAGAGAGAGACAAATTGTTTTATACCCTTCTATTTTAATGTTAATATTGTTAGATTCAGACTCTCATAAGAAAGTAATTTCGAATTAAGCGTGTAATCGCGTAAAAAGGAGGTGGCATGTGGGTTCCAGATTAATTAAGTCGAGTTATTCGGCTTCCTAAATTATTAAAAATTATGAATTGGAACTATAACTACTTATGTATATTCGTATGATAAAATTCTGTTAAAAGACCTCTTGGACTTAGCAAAGGAACTCGATCTGGTATCGCAAAGGACCAAACTGGTCTGAGCATAGTTTTTTGGCCTACCAGATTACCCTAACCTAACTTAACCTATTAGAAAGTTCTTTTTTTTAATTTAAATTTCCATCTGAAGCTATAATATTTTACCATCTTTCTGGCAATTGAGGATTCCATTCCAAAAGAACTTGGCGGCCACGAGTGAGTTAAGCAAACCCTGTTCCGATGTGAACTAAATTTCAATGAGGTTGTTGTCGGTGGCATTCCCTATTAATGGTTCCACCCGGTTTTAGGAGCTTATTACACCATTCGCTTTTCTGATCCCCTTAAATATAGGGATTGAGTTTGGCTGGTTGGCCAGGTTTCACATACAGGGTTTGTCCGGAAAGTAATAAGACTTATTCTCTTTCGCCGCGACTATACTTCGGCGCGTGCTCGTACCGATTGAATTCGGTAGAATGTGTTCCTAGCTAACGAACGAGGAACTAGTCAGTTGTCCCCGAGCACCTGGAGAGTCAGGACAAACATTTTCGGCCGACGCGTTTCTGTGAGTGGTGCAAGCCGAAAATGCAGCGTCCGTAAGAGCAATGGTACGCGATTAATGTATGGAACTCGGTAAATCTGCGACAGAGACGTTTGATATGTCCAATAGTCTTACCCAGATGTTGCTTTTGCAAGAAGTGGCGTCTTCGATGGCATCAGGCCTTTTTGGAGGTCCGAAAAAGTCGCTGATGAAGACCGCGTTGGGAAACTTGCGACAAGCAAACCCAAAGTGAAAACGATGTTCATTGTCTTTTTTGACATCAAAGGCATCGTCCATCATGAATTTGTTCCTTAAGGACAAACTGTCAACGCCAAGTTTTACGTGGAAGTCCTCAAGAGACTCAAACGAAGAGTCAATCGGGTCCGACAAGACATCGCAACCGATTAGAAGTTGCACCAAGACAACCCCCCGGCTCTCACCGCCTTTCTTCTGAACAGCTACTTAAGCAAGGCCGACATCCTAACGCTTCCGCAACTGCCCTACAGCCCACATGTGGCCCCCGAACTTTTTTGTTTCCTTGTCTCAAAACGCCGATGAAAGCTCTCACCTTGGCTCTCAAGGCCATTCTGGAGAATGCCTTCCGCCTTCCGTGAGGGTTTCAGAAGGATCCTATTTTGAAATTTTTTAAAGAAATGTAACGATTGATTCAATAACTTTTTTCAAATCGGCTCAGTCCTATTACTTTCCGGACAAACCATGTACGATTTTTATACTCTTGCAATATTTGCTACAGAGTATAATAGTTTTTTTCACGTAAGCTAAAACTAAGAGAGATAGATATAGGGTTATATATATATAAATGATCAGATGAAATGTTACCCCCCAAAATAGTATGAGAAGACTTTAAAACAGGAGCGGTCAAAATTAGACGATGTGTGTGGCACCGCCCACTTTTAGGTGAAATCACATATCTCAATCGATCGACTTCGACCAAATTCTCCTTTTAATACACCTAGAATAAAGATATTCAAGCTTCCGGTTGACTTTATACCGAATATATAGGCCAATATGTGAGTTATCTTAATAAAATTGATAAATCGTGTGAAGACTTGATCTAGACCCCATAGAACAAACAACCCTTATGTACCTGAAGCTGTTTCCCTGGATTTAATGTTTGAAAGTTGCAAGAGTATGAAAGGTTCGGTTATATCCGAACTTAGCTCCTACTTACTTGTTTTTATTTTGTCGTAAAGGATCCATTTCTTATCACCAATCACAATCGGTTGCAAAATCGACTTGTTTTTGTAAGGTTTAAGTAGCATTCCTGACATGAAAAATCATCTCTTCTCTTGGCTTTAATTCATAGTGTACATAATAACATTACATTTGAATGTACTAGTATGTATCCGATTTTTGAACATTTGCTTTCAAACCCATGTTCCAAATATTGGAGCAATGGAATAATAATCATGTTACGCCGTCTCTTGATAAACTTCACGAATATAATTATAGACCCAATATATAGAAATTGTTAGAGTTGCAGTGACTTTATATCGAGTAGGAACCGAGTTCAATTTTCGTTCAACTTAAAAGGGTTGGCGTTTCAGCATCTACACCAGTCGATTTTATAATTTGAATGTATTTAAAACTAACAAGTGCGATAAAATATTGAGAGCCGATCTGAAGATTGAGTATGGTATACTCTGTTTGTAAAGTGACATACATTTGATGTTCGGGAAGCCCTTGATATTGGAAAGCACTTATATTTACAAGAAATTATTACTTAAAGAAATTAAAAACATATTAAACATCCCTAATTTCATTGCATGTTATGCCCAATATATTATACACTTTTTTGACGGAATGATTTAAAAAGTAAGATCTGTTTTGCGAGATGAGAATTAAAAGTTTATAAATATTAAAGTGGAGTGGATCTACTATGCTTTAAATAAGAGAAGGAATCTTCCTTCTCTTTCATAATATGGTTATGCCAGGATTTTGGACCAAAGATGACGGTGACAAAAAACAGAGAAAGACTAACTGGCCTGAAAATAAAAATAAAATTATTCGATAAAATAGCTCATTGATGGTAGAATTACCAAACTTAAAAGCACTTATTTACATATGCAAAGTTATGCGATGAAAACCATAAAATTGTTTCCCAACAAAGCAATAGTTTTTTTTTTAACCATGAAATACATGGCCGTGAAATTATTCCTGCCGGCATAGTCGTTATTAAATTCTCTTATTTATCTTACTCTCCGACTTTAGGCGCAGTTACGCATAGATATAAATAAAAAAATGTGTGATTGTGGTAGTGTATATACTTTGTTGTGTTCGGTTATGTCCTGACAATTTTTAAAGCACCACTTCTCATTAATGTCAAAGAAACTGAGTTTTCCAGTTTATATGAATGAAATGAATGTGATTCAAGTGCTTCGAGGGTTCGCCTACTCGGATGTATGAGTATGTATTTGTATGTTGATGATTAAAATTACAGACAAAGTGAACTTTTTTATTATGTTAACCACTTCTAAATATGAATGAAATCTAAAGCCTGCTTTGAGAAGTCTGATTGGCGCTTAACCCTCAATTACTTATTTTTGTTGGTTCTATTTATCTATAATGGAATAGAACCAATTTCATGCGATTTAAAGGCTCTGAAGGGTAATTAGTTTACAAAATTCTTTTGTTTAGTAATTCCATTTAGGACCCGTGTTGCGGTAGATACATCGAAATTGTGCGAGTTTCTTCAAACAACAAAATTTGTACAACTTTAAAGAACTCAAAAGTTAACTACGGCAGCTTAAATCAATGTATCTTCATACTTAAGTCAGATGGATATTTATAAAATCCATTTTCGATCAATGGATGGAATTGTTGTATGTATGTTTACGCGAATATTTAATTTCATGCACATAAGTTATATTTTTTTTACGAATATGATGTAAGTAACAAAATATTAAAAATATTGCTAATAATAGAAAAGATACAATATTCAACAGATAAAATACACATTCGCTACTCTCTTAATTTGCGATGAGCGTAACCGAACATTTTTTACTGAAATTGCTTTAGGTGTTGACTAAACTTTAAACAAAACAAGTAAGGAAGGGCTAAGTTCGGGAGCAAGCGAACATTTTATACTCTTGCAACTTGTAGGAAGCAAAGCAAAGGAAATACTTTAAGGGGTTAGGGGTAGTCAGAGGCACGAAAATATGAGAGTTTTCAGTATTTTTTTGCTACTAATCATATTATTTTACAAAAGTAGTAATATGGCATTAATATAGGATGTGTTGACTTGAAGTCACGAAAATTAAAAAAAAAAATCTAATTTCCAAAGTTATAGTTGTTTGTGTGGACCCTGTTCCAAAAAAGGTATTTGCGGTGACAAGCATAAGTCCTTGGAGATTCATCTAAAAACAATCGGACAAAAAAAATTAGTTTTATAAATAGATAATCCCGGGCCTGATCGAAGGATTTTATTTTGTTTTCAAAATTAACAAAATGGCGGCCTCAGGATTTTTTTTTTTAATTTTTGCGAAAAAATCAACACTTAATTGGTCTTAAAAAATCGAAATTTTCGGAAAAATAAAAATCCTTCTATCAGGACCGAGTTTATTATGTATTCTAACAGCTGTATAAATTTTACTAAAATCTATAGAATGGTTTTCGAGTTACAGTTGTCACCGATTCAAAAAACATAGTTTTGAGAAAAACGCGTTTAAAGTTTCACACTAGCGCTTTGAAGTGCCCGAACTCTCTTTCTTATTTTTCGAATAACTCAAAAACTAATTATCGGATCAACGTGAAATTTTCAGGGAATATTTTTAAGATATTACACTTAACAAAAATCCAAAAAAAAATTAAGTTTTTGAAAATTCTAACTACCCCTAACCCCTTAAGGCGCAAAACCTTATATATATTTCCTTTGCTTTGCTTCCTATAAGTTGCAAGAGTATAAAATGGTATAGTATACTCTGATCAGATATTCACCATGCGTCAAATTATGGAAAAGGCCCGTGAAAAGAGGATCGACATACACCACCTCTTCGTCGAATTCAAAACTGCTGCTATGCCTGAATTTCGTATCCCAGCAAAACTAATCAATACCAAAAGCTACGCTCGGGTCGGGAAGGATCTCTCTGAGCCGTACTATACAAAACGAGGATTCCGGCCAGGCGACATCCACTCCGTTGGAAAAACTAGACAGAGAAGGATCTGGCCGCACTTGGAATCTCTAATTGACACCAAGCAGCGAAAAGAAAGAACGACTGGCGCGCTGTTGTAAACTCGACTATAACAGCGTAAGCGGTGTCTACGCCAGTAAAGAAGAATATGTAGCTCCTACACTGGCTGACATATTCGAGATAAGGTTTGCTAGAATAACGAAAATCATTATACTATGTAGTATATGGGAAATAGGGGTAGTATCGACTAAATTTTATGTATTTTTGCCAATACTACATACTATTAACATGCTAAATACTAATAAAATACTACCGGAGATTCATTAAGGTACCTCACATACCTTCAACAATCATATGAAGTAAAGTCACCCGGTGGTTATATGTATGTTATATTGTGACTAGGTCAAGTTTTCGCTCAATTTTACCTATTTTAGGTCTATAGATACACCATTATCAGTAAAACAAACTCTCTCATTTTCATTTTCATTGAGGTAACTCACTAGAAGGAGTTATGTGCAGAAGTTCACGCAAGTGAGGAAAGTTCTCTGACCACCATTCACTTGGGAGTGGCCAGAAACGATTCTTTTACATATGACTCAAACAGCTCACGACTTCCGGTCTTTGACCAAGTATCCTCTGGATAGTCTAAGAACATCCGTTTGAAGCTCCGCAGGGTTGTGCGCTGGGTTTGGGACCCGCCATGTAAAAAAAGCACACCAATGAAAAGGAACAACAAGTAAAGAAGAACTCACATGTTGTCAAATATATGCAGTATGAAGCCACCAGGAAGTTCGGAAATCTATATTATAAGTAGTGATATGTGAAATTCAACCTGCTATTGTAAGAAAAGGATTCTCTCTGAATTTCAATTGTATATCCCATACATTGACCGACATTTTCAGTAAAAAGTCAACTATAGGCACATATTCGGTACCTAGTGACATGAACAGTTTTTTTTGAATTTGAACAATTTTTGGTTGTAGGGTGCAATACATTAAATTATTCATGAAAAGTAAATTATTCACTGGAAAGTGAAAGAATCAAGTGAAATTTATAATAGTGATTCAAAAAAAAATTTTTTTTTCGATTGGTACTCGGAAAAATAGGTTCCTAGACACCTCTAAGAAAGCCTCTCCAAATATGAGTTTTTAATTGTAACGGGAAGATCCTCCTACATAGAGCTTTCTATTTTTTCTTATTATCAGATAGAAAAATTTATATCTCGCTTCCAATTACTTGAAAAAATATCTTGTTCCTTAGATTTCGTAGGAAATTGAATGCCCTAAAAACAGGTCTCCTATGATTTTAAAGATATTAACAGTTAAAGTTTGATTATTTTTGGAAAAATTCTTTATTTCTTATTAATTTTATAACTCAATGAAAAAAAAATTATTATGAATGGTGAAACTCATAGTTTTGTAGGAAATATACTGCTCTATAAAAATGGTCTCGTATGATTTTTCGATTAAAAGAAGCGTTTACGATTAAGGTGGATCAAAAAAAAATATTTTTTTTCGTTTGATACTCTGAAAGCCTCTCCAAAAACCTATGAGTTTCATCATTCATAATAATTTTTTTCATTGAGTTATAAAATTCATAAGAAATAAAAAATGCTCAAAAAATAAACAAACTTCGACCGTCAATATCTTTTAAACGTTTGGGTTTACGAAAAAATGATGGAGATCTTTTTTGTAGAACATTCAATTTCCTACAAAATCTAAGGAACAAGATATTTTTTCAAGTAGTTGTTAGCGAGATATAAATTTTTCTATCTGATAATAACAAAAAATAGAAAACTGTATGTAGGAGGACCTTCCCGTTACAATTAAAAACTCATATTTGGAGAGGCTTTCTTAGAGGTTTCCGAGTACCAATCGAAAAACAAAAATTTTTTTTGAATCACCCTAATATACATATGTATATTTTAAATGATCTTCGTCGTTTCCTTTTGAGTGTTACAAAATTCATGCTAAATTTAATGTAGCCTGTTAACGGTATAAAAGATGAAAGTGTTCCAATTTTCTAAGTAAAATTGAGACTTGAAACCCTTATACATAAGTACAGGATTATATATGAACTCAGTCGGTTACACAATCCTTTTCTGGCTTTATAATTTAATAAAAATCTTTCAATAAAAATTTAGAATCTCTGAATCACCTTACAGTTACGCAGTGCATGCGCAATACAAAGAGTAGCAATATGTGAGAGAGAAAACAGTATTTAAAACGAAGCATACTTATAGGGGATGGAACTTTTGTTATTATTTATTTACAAATGGAGCGCAGTACATTTAAAATAATTTTCAACAGTTCCTTTAAGCATAGCTTGGTTCATATGGTCCAAAATAAATAAATAAAATTAATAATTTAAGTTAATTAAAAAGTGTAAAGGCTTTGCAAACCGAGTAAAAGTTATTGTAAGAGAAAAAGACGCTGTGCAACAAATTATTTACATCACAACGCTCTCACAGGACTCGCACACTCTTTCGTCGTTTCAAGTATACAGATATTACTGAAACGCACAGTTACAAGTTCCTTTCAGGGCAGTGCGGCCGTACGACTTATTTTTTACTGCCATTATTTTTCTATAAAGACAAAGACTAATCTACAAATATATTCAAATAAAGGCATAAGGCGTTAGGAGAGTAAGTTAAATGCAATTTCATTCTTTATAAATTTCATTATATGATAAAAAGTACCTGAAATACAAATTGAAAGCTTGTGTACTTTTGTCGTTAACTTGACTGATATTCGGATCGATATTTTACGGTGTAATAGTGTTTAGGTACTACAGTTTTAATTGATTGATTGATTGACGAATGGAAAATATATGTTTTTGATAGAGTTTTCGAACTATACCTTGTTCTTCGAGAAATTATTTTTTTTTAATAATAATAATAACTGTATTTGGCACTTTCCTTTTTTTATAGTCGAAAATGTTTGGTTTCTGCGTTGGTATTTGCAAATATGAGGCACCCCCACCCGACACCATACTATCAATGCCACCACCACCCTTACCATCGTTTTTGTTGCCGAATATTGCCACTGCAGCAGCGCTTGTGGCAACTAACGATACCAATCCATGCTATGCGCCCTCACTGTGCAACCCCCATCCAAATCCCAACGAAGGTGAGGGCATTGAATTCGTCGAATTAACTGGCACCGATTCGAAAGTGTTAGAGAACACTTGGGTTTTAGGTCTCATATCGTGTTCGGTCGGTGTAATTATTTTAGGCGGACTCTTCGCGTTCATTGTGTTAAGGTGCAGAAAGTGAGTACCCACAAGGAATATGCACATTTACATACATATATCTATTTAATAAAAAATTTGATTTTTCTCTTAGAACGCTGTTCTCCAGCTGTAATCTATCTTATCACGATTCGAATATTAAACAAAGCGGCATGAAGTCGTTGGGAGAATCTTCAAATAAAGCAAAGCCCTTTACGGCTGGTGGTATCCTGTATCCCGTTACAACGACCAATAATCGTGACACTTTGCAATCGCAATTGGCTAATGACAGTCGCCTGCTTTGGGCCACATTAACTCCGCATGGCACAAGACACTTCATTTCGGACTACCCAGTGGGTAATGGTAATGGAACTGTTGTGCAAGATGGTCACTATGAGATTGTCGACTACCGCTCTAAAGTGCAGAATCCCACTTATCGTGAATATACAAAGCGTGTGCCGATAAAGGTAATAAATGTAGACTATTATCTAGTGGTTAAAGCGATCATAGGTATGCTTGGTTTGAAATTGTAAAGGTCAAATCGAGTGAAATTGAAGTTAATAAGAAGGGATAAGAAAACTTTCAGTGCGTGATCACTATTAAGTAATAGGCTGGAATATGGGTTATAAATATTAGAGTTACAAAAAGTTTGCGGACTCTTATTCAGTGGTTTTAAAATGACGGAATCTAGTGCAGTTTTTAACAATAATCTATGCCAAATGTTAGAAAGTTATCTTGTAAAATATCGTTATTTTCATGCAATCGCTTCATCGGTCAGTTTGTATGAAAGCTATATGTAGTAAACTTGGTAATCTATGCCAATATCTTGTTGAATAAAAAGTTTTTCGTACAAGGACTTGTTTCCAATTGTTCAGTTTGTATGGAAGTCATATTCTATAGTGGTCCGGCATCGGTGGTTCTGATAAATGAACAGCTTCAAAGACACAAAAAAATGTATGCCCAAATTCAAATCGATATCTCAAAAACCGAAGGACTAGTTGGTGTACATAACGATAGGCGAATAGAGGGATAGACAAACTTTCATACCCGAATTGACTTATGCATCTCGTTACGCTGATCATTGATATATTTACGTTTCCTTCGGGAACTCTCGTGACATACTTAATATACTCTGTTGAAGATATAAGAAGCTAGAAGAGGTATCTATTCTATGAACAGAAAGTTTTAGATTTTTTTTCTTTAACGACGGTCGTGTCACTGTGGGCAATGTCAAACCACAGCGTATTTTCCGCACTGAAACGGTATTTCTTGATTGCTTGAAGGAACGCTATTTATCAGATAACATCAAAACACACAACATAAATGCATATACAAATTTGTTAGAGTTAATTTGATTTGGTTTTGAGGGTAAATATTATTTAAATGTAATTTAAAAAAAAAATATTTTCATATCTACAGTCCTTCGACAACAGTGGCTTTGTCGACTATGACTACGAAGATCCGACACCACTTATGGACTCCTATCATGACGACTTGGACTCTGGCTATCAGGAGCCACAAGAAGTGCTACACACCCTACAACGTGTCTCCCCACGTCCCGTAGTGTCATCACCAACACGTATTGATAATCCGAATATGGCACCGCTCAACTACTATCCATCACATCGTTCCAATCACCACTTAAACACCAATACACTACAATCGAATCACTCAGCAGCCACTTTAAATCGCAAAGCAACTATGACACGTCGCATAAGTGATGCTTCAATCTATGGACCAGCTGCTGGCGCAACACAGTGAAGTGTAAACAGTGAAATTACACAAGTTGTGTAGTGAAACGCACTACAGTATAGCTGGTATAGTGTGGAAAAAAGTGTTGAACTTATAAAATCGTGGCTTCTGTTAATAAATGCAAAAAATCCATAAAGGAAATGTTAAATTTGTATCGTCATACAACAACACATACATACAACGAAGCGCGAATTTGAATTGGAGTTTGAAAATGGGTCACTAAGGTACGACATTGAGATAAAATAGTTTTTGGTGTTTTTTATAACAAATCAAACCAAAATTATTGACATTAAAGCAAATCAAAATCACAAAGCATTTCGATATCATTAATATGATATTTTCGTACTTATATAGTGCATTAGATAAGCAGTCATTATTATGATATCCCGCATATGTACACACTAAATATATCATATGGAAGCAATATTGTCGTGAAAATCTACTAAACTTGCATTACTCATTGTAACATTACATTGCAAAAACTGAATTACTTCTCCTATAAGAAATACCAATGGAATATTCGTAAGAAATCTGAAAAAAAAAATGGCTATCACTTCAGCAAAGGCAGGCAAGTGTGTAACCACAATACTTAAATTATAAAATACGCTATTTAATGGAAAAAAATATATTATTGTAATAAAAAAAGCGTATGCTTTAAAATACCAATCGTATAAGCAGTTACCAACCATTTATGTAGGTAAGTAAATAAAAAATAATAATTTTAAAATTAGTCAACAAATCTTTAATTAATATATTTAACAATATAGTCAAATCAAAATATCACTGCAATAGAACATAAATATGAATCATGCGTTAGTATAGTTTTATCATGCAAACTTACAAAAAACCATATTAACTACTAAAATTATTTGTATTGAAAAATAAAAAAAGAGTAGAATAAGTCATTATTGATAAACTATTAATTTCAGTGAGGAAATTGAATAATTACATTAAGATTAATATTATTATGCGTATGTAAGAATTTCATAAAATTATAAAATGACAGCTTTCAACTGATCTCTTTAATTGTAAGAATAAAAAATAATATGCCATTGAAAAAACACGACATAGAAAAAAAAATACACCAGTGAAACTAAAATTCAACATTAAAACAAAATAATGAAATAAAAATAATAATAATATTGCAAATACTCACACTCTAATATTCCTATACATCAACACGCAATCACTACAGTCACACCATTAATTCCTAAAAACACGTTTCATAAATCTCTACTATATATAAACAAAATGTTGGTACACATGTGTCAATATTTGTATGCAAAAACAAAATAACACTAAATTCAAACATGATTGTACAAGCTTTAAATATTCACATTCATTAATTGTACTTGTAACTGTGAGTTGTGTTAATTTTACATATTCAAATAAATAAGGAATTGCAATAGCAAGTAGCAATAGTTAATGCTCAATCTGTATATTTATGTTTATTTTAATTTGTTGAATTAGATTAGTTATATTTTACAGGAAATAAGAAAGTTAAACACATACTTTACAGTATATTATATTAATTACTTATATTTCATGTCTTCTGTTTAATGTACTTATATGTTGTACCGCTATATTCCTATTTATACTGGAGAATACAAATCTAAATTTATTCCAAGATGAATTAATAAACTGTGAAAACTAAAAACAAAACCATAACCTTTTCTACTCCTACTTCTGTTGATAAATTATTTAATTTACATACGAGTAGAAACAAACGAGTGGAAACGAGAAACGAGTGCACACTAATTGTTTTTCTTTTACTGGAATATGTGTCATTTCTCTTAGCAAATATTGAAATTCTATCGGTCTTTCGAAACATAGCACTAAATAAAAAAAAATAGGGCCCTGCCTACGTAGGTTTTACTAATTTACATAAAATTATATTTATTGAAGTTATTATTCAAAGTTTTTAATGTTTGCTTATTCAGAGTATACATATTGTAATGTTGCTAATTCACTTACGTCTTTGCACTGCAAAACAGTTGATCGCACGATGCCGGTACTGATTATTTAATATCCCACCAATTCTAATAAGTGCACCGAATTTAATAGAAGTTATTTCAGAATATTTAACTTGTTAAAATATGTATAATTTGAATTTTAAAAAACACGCACCGGAACTGTTTTAGCATTCGTTTGCCAATTAACCTTAAAGAGCGGGAAAAATTATGACAAGTTTCTACTAACATGGTGGTAACACTTTACAATCTTCCATATTTAAAATATTCAATACCGAATGATTTCAACATTAAAATGGCAGAAACAATATTTGTTAAATTTAATGTAGGCTTATTATTTTACAATTGCATGCGAGTTTTACCGGTGAAATTTACATATAATTACATCCCATAATTATTTACTGACGTCACATGTGTTCCGCACCATTATTTTCTCATTGCGTATTGTATCTGGCAATGCTGCCAAGTGGAGAAACCATCAAAGGAAACTTTCCTCAAGAATTGACTTAATTTCACAAATAATTGCTTTTCAAAGCAATTAATATGATAAAATTTTAGTTAATTCCATTTTTGTGATAGCAATTGTGAGGAATGTGATTGATATATCTCTTTTAGTCGCCCGACAAATGTTAAATATAAGTGAACTTGGTAAAGCGGCTGGAGTCCACTATCACAAAGAGGGAGAAGAAAAACGCAACAGAAAAATAAACCAAAAATTACAGGAAGTTACAAAAATAGATAAGTCCAGCAAACAAGTGTTTGACCAGAAAACATACAAACAATATATTTTCGCTATTAACCTTTCCACATTCTAACATAGCATACAGTACTTTTGATAACCAACTTGTTGAATTGCTTAAGCACAATGAGTATACCAGCATTGGGTAAAATGGAACAAACCATTTGTATGCTTGAACGTGGCACAATTATCACCAAATTGTATTCCAAGCATCGTCCGGAACAACGGCGGCTGATGTTAGTGCGCGAAACGAGGCAGCTACTATGGTATTCGGTTATGTCAGATAAGCGCTCTGACTACGAGGGTTCACTTGAATTACGTGAAATTCGTGAGATACGTGTCGGTAAATGCTCAAAAGAGTTCCGCAATTGTGTTGAAGATTCGAAACGTTTTGAGCCGGCAAAATGCTTTGTATTGTTGTATGGCAGCTCATTCAAACTAAAAACGTTCTCAGTAGTGGCACTTTCCGAACAAGAAGCAGATAATTGGGTATGCGGTCTTCGTTACATGGTGCAGGACACTGTAAACGCACCATATCCATTACAAGTTGAACGTTGGTTACGACGCGAGTATTATGCCATTGAAAATTCAAGCGTACAATCATCCAAAGATGGTGGTCAGGTGACTGTAAAAGACTTTAAATGCTTTTTGGCAAGTATTAGTTGCAAAATGACCACCAGTAAACTAATGGAATGTTTTGCTGAAGATGATGTAAGACCTAAAAATGATTTACGCTTCGATGATTTCTCACGTTTGTATAGAAAATTACTGCTGCCAAATAATTTTCTTGAAGAAATGTTTTATAGTACACCAGGCACGTTTCCCTATTCAAAAGATGGCAAAACAGTCACTTTGCGTGAGTTTCAAAATTTTCTAATGCAAGAGCAACATGAAAATATGGCGCGAGATGACACATCGGTCCGTTCCCACGACAATCGGATCGACGTAAGCGGAACGAACCTGGATAGTCAACAACAACATGATGCGTCGGTTTCAAAGTTTATACGTGACTTTTTGCAGGATGTAGAACGTGATGTGAAAGAACCTTACTTTACAATTAGCGAATTTCTTGATTACCTCTTTTCGAAACAAAACGATCTCTGGGATCGCAACTGTGATCGCATTTACATGGACATGAAACAACCGATTTCTGCATACTGGATTGCATCCTCACACAACACCTATCTCACTGGCGATCAATTTTCCAGTGAGTCCTCATGTGAAGCGTACGCGCGCGCATTACGTATGGGCTGTCGGTGTATTGAGCTTGACTGCTGGAATGGCGCAGACAATTTACCATATATTTTCCATGGACACACTATGACATCAAAAATAAAATTTAAAGATGTTATTAAGACGATAAAAGAGCATGCATTTGTAACTTCCGAATATCCAGTGATTTTATCTATCGAGCAGAACTGTTCCTTAGAGCAGCAGCGTAATATGGCACAAGCACTTACTGAAGTAAGTCATTAAATAAAGTTTTTATTCTTTTATATTAATGAATTTGTTTATGATTTCTTAAAAAAAAAATGTCAGGTTTTTGGTGACATGCTGCTGACCCAACGTTGTGACCGCGCTGAAGTGCAACTGCCTTCACCGCACCAACTGCGTCGCAAAATCATACTTAAGCACAAAAAACTGCCAGAATATGAGGATGGCTGTGCTGGTGGTCCGGGCATAGTCGGTGGCGGCTCTGGCATGTTAACAACCAGTGGCAGCAGATCATCAATTAGTGGCGCTAACGGTGATGAAAACGAAAATATGCGAAATTTTCTCAAAGAGGGAATGCTATACTTTAAAGATCCTGTTGACAAAGCCTGGAATCTATATCATTTCGTATTAACACAACAGCAATTAATCTACTCGTCACACACGGACGGAAACAACGCTGCCGGCGCAGATGACGATGATAATGTGGCGACGCAAAATGCAAATTTGGCGTTAATGCCCAAATCAAAAGATAATTTTGCGAATGAAGAATTGCACTTTGGTGAAAACTGGTTCCATGGAAAATTAGAAGGTAAAATAACCAATTAAATTTCATTTTAAATTTAATTTTAATACTTTCTTAAATTACAATTCCATCCTTTAAATTTAATTTTAATACTTTCTTAAATCATAAAGGTGGCCGCCAGGAAGCCGATCAACTACTAGAATCGTACAAACACTTGGGCGATGGCACATTTTTGGTGCGAGAGTCGGACACATTCGTTGGTGATTACAGTTTGTCCTTCTGGCGTCGTAATCGTCCAAATCACTGTCGCATTAAGTTGAAACGTGAAAATGGAAAAAAGAAATATTATTTAGTCGACAATTTCGTTTTCGATTCACTTTATGCACTCATTGTGTACTATCGCAAAAACATGCTGCGCAGCTCCGAGTTCTCAATTACCTTAAGAGAGCCTGTGCCGCAACCGAAAAAGCACGAAACACAAGAATGGTTTCACCCAAACACAACCAAAGAGCAGGCAGAGCAAGTGCTCATCAAACTGGATGTGGGCTCATTTCTGGTACGCCCATCAGTACAAAGTACTAACGCATTTGTCATATCATTTACAATAAATCGCAAAATTAAGCATTGTCGCATTATGCAAGAGGGTCGCCTATATGTCGTGGATACCATACAATTCGAATCGCTTGTATCGCTAGTCAATTATTACATGCGAAATCCGTTATATCGTAATGTTAAACTAATGTATCCGGTGTCACAAGAATTATTACGTCAGAAACTACTCGCCTGTCAAACATCGCTGGAGCATCATCATAATGGTGGCGATATCAATGATGCCTCGAGCTATATGGATCCTAGTCTGGATGATCGTGTTACATGCAAAGCGCTCTACAGTTACAAAGCTAATAAATCAGATGAACTTTCATTTCCAAAACATGCCATCATTACGAATGTGCAGCGTAATACGTCAATGTGGTGGCGCGGAGATTATGGTGGCATGGTGCAACGTCACTTTCCGGCAAACTATGTGAAGGTAAGAGCAATACAATATTATAAAATCGAGTTGCGCTTAGTTAGATTGGGTTTACACACGGACTCTGTTGTAGCTCATCATCGGCAAAATCTCATTTGGTGTCATTCGTTGTGTTCACATGAGTCCAACCACTTCAGTGGAATAGTTTTCCATATTTTCTTTCATATTCTCAAATTCTTGTATGCTTCATGTACGCGGAGCACAAAAATTTTCTTGATTAGCTAATTTTTATATATATTCAGCCATTTATGTATGTATATATGTACATACGAGAACTATTCCCTCAGTTATTGATGTATTAATCTGACTGAACGATCTGTTACGAACAAGAACACAAAGCGTGCCACCTGAGCACAAGCAACTTCATTTTTTCTTCGTCCACTTGTCTACAAAAGTTCAGTTTGGGCGACAAAAGAGTCCGTGTGTGCCCCAGCACTCAGTATTAATAATGTAAAGTGCCGCTACAGTCGATAGTCTATTCTACATCTTTCTTTCTGCACCTTCGACTAATGCAAAATTAATTGTGATACCAATTCTAGTATATGGCATATTGAGAAAATTAACAATTTCCCTTGAAAAAAATATTTATCTCTTCTGATAGGTAATTGACTCTGCTAGCGATGACTACAATTCCTTTAGCGACGAAAATAACTGTGAAAATATCTCACGCACTGATTCGATTGACATACATGGCGCCATTGTACACCTGTCCGAGTCTAGCGAACCGGGTATTTTATTTCAATTGCAAATTCAGACACCAACAATGCAAAATTCCTTTATCATCGGTTTTGATAACCAAGAATTGGCTTACGAATGGATCAAAGCCATACAAGAGGGTGCACTAATCGCCAACCAGTTGGCCACCGAACGACGCAAAAAGGAACGTTCCGCACGTGTGGCCAAAGAAATGTCCGATTTAATTATTTACTTCCGCAGTGTGCCATTCCGTGAACATTCATGGGTATTCTACGAGATGTCCAGCTTCCCTGAAACCAAAGCAGAAAAGCAATTTCTACAACAGAACACTATGCTCTTCCTACAATATCATCGCAATCAAATCAGTCGTGTCTATCCGAAGGGACAACGTTTGGATTCATCTAATTTTAATCCGGTACCCTTTTGGAATGTCGGTTCACAAATGATTGCACTCAACTATCAGACCGGCGACAAAGCCATGCAACTGAATCAAGCTAAATTCCGCGATAACGGTAATTGCGGTTATCTGCTTAAACCGAAATTTATGCAAAGCGACAGTTTCGAACCGAATAATATGCTGGCGATTGGCTCACACGAAGAGCGCTTTGTAACAATACGCATTATAGCGGGGCGTCATCTGTTTCGTGGTGGCAAATCCAATAATCCGCTAGTCACTGTTGAAATATGTGGCGCCAGTTTTGACACGGGCGTTAAGCATCGCACGAAGGTGAGTGAGAACGGTTTCAATCCGTTCTGGAATGAAAGCTGTAGTTTCACCGTGCGTAATCCGTATTTTGCGCTGCTGCGTTTTGAGGTGCAGGACGAAGATATGTTTGCCGAGACGCATTTCATAGCGCAAGCATGCTATCCGCTGAATTGCATACGCACGGGCTATCGCAGCATCACGCTGCGCAACAAATTCAGCGAGGAACTGGAATTGGCCTCGCTGCTGGTGCATGTGGACATTACCCATGCCAGCACAAACGCCGCTAATGAGCATACAGTGGTTGTGGACTTCTGAAATGCTTGCTTTTATAGAAAATATTTACTTACATTCTACTTACATATGTGTGCATGTGTTTGTTTTGTAGATGTTTGTTAACAAGTGCCCTTAATTTACCCAACGAACAAATGCTTTAAGGCATGTTTATACATATCTATTTTTTCACAAATGAACAAATTTAATGTTTTATAAGAATTACTGATTAATTTAATTTAATTTCCTAAAGAAAAAATGCATTAATTGCAATCAAAAGGAAGATTTATATTAATAAGTGAAAACTTCATACAAATTTCAGCTTTCTTTTTCTCCACATTAAATGTATTTATGTCTAAACTATTTCTTTTAGTATAGTTAAAGCACTGAAAATTTCTTCCATTAACTAATTATTGCAACTCATATAAAGACTTAACATTTTACTATGTATCTACATTCTAAGCAAAAAGTACTTTTTTAAACGTACGCAGCTCTATATTTCTATGTAATCCAGTTTATTTACGTGTGCGTATTATTAACACGTGTTTTAGACAAATATACAAAAATAAATATATATATGTGCATATATAATATTATTAAATGTGTGTTTTTGTTACGTTCGAAAAATTTTTCACGCAAATGTTTTAAAGTTATAACCTCAAAAAAAAAAAAAAAAATTATTTTAATAATACGAAAAAATGCAGAAAAAATATTTGTTTATGTATGAATATAAATGTATTAAATTTGTATTTTTTTTTTAAGTTATAATCTCAAAAAAATTTGTAATTTTTATTATAAGACAATTAGAAAATTAACAAAAACGTGGTCGAGTGGTCGAAAAAATCAAAAATTAACAAAATGGCGGAACGATTTTTAGTCCGATATAGGATACGCAGAACATGCTTTGTTAGGAATATTTGTCTTCAAGTAATACATGCAGAGAATTCGAAAAATGCTGTAGATGCCGTTAGCGCCGATTGAACTTAGCGGCTACACTTTACAAGCTTGTAACACAAAAAATATTTGAAATATTAATTTAAGATTTTAGTATGGTATTTTTACAGGTTAGATTATCAAAATATACAAAACATTAAAAATAATAATTTTTTCAAAAATTTAAATAAATAAAAATTAAAGTTAATACAATTTTACTAAAGCCTACCCTAGCTTACCACACATGCATTCTATTTACTCGCATTTCAGCTTTATTGAGGTAAAAACAATGTCTACTGTGCCTTAGCTAATGGAAAATATACACACCTATACATATATGTCTGCTTTTATATCTTCCGAAAGTATTTAAATGTACAGTAAATACTGTAAGTTTACAACAAAACAGATATTTAGTAATATCAAATATTTTTTATTCATAAAAATGTACATTATGATTATGCTATAATTTTTTATGGTATCAACTATATAAAATGTAAAAATATAATATGTGTATGCATTAAATTAAAAAAAAAAAATCACGTACAATATATGAATACTTGTATCACTTTAATTATTGGAAAAATACTTTCGCGCTGCACAAATTGCAATAGAGCAAATTGTACTCCATTTGATGTGCATTAATGCGTCGTTCGGTTAAGGCTAGTGTTTGTTGCAGCTTTTCCGTTTCGCTACTTTGCATTGCTAACGCAGCTTTGGAGTTGCCCTTTGCGCCAGCGCGTGTGTTCGTCGACTTTTTTATGTCTAGCAACATTTGCTGTATCTTAAGGCGCTCTGCATTGAAACGTTCACGCACCGTTGCGAACCAGTGTAAAGCATAAAAATCATCAATTTGATTTAATAACTTTAATATGTATGCTAAGCCGACAGCGAAACCATCATCGAACAGCAACGCCTCCTGACGATCCTTCTTATTGATCTTCTCTTTAACGCGTAGCATATGCTCTACATAATTGAGTGACAGAGCCGGCACAATGAGAAAGAAGTTTTTCAAATGCAGATTATGCGGATTACGAAAGAACGGTTGGAATGCTTCAACAAGTAACTGTAATATTTAATATTTTAGTCGAAATGTAAGCATAAATTCCAGGAAAAGAAATCAAGCTTACTTTAAAATAGTCCGTACTATCTGAGAAGCTCTTCACCAAATTACTAATATTCACTTCGAAATTTTCCGCCGCCTTCACGGTAACTGGGTCCAGTTCCTGCTCACTGCAAGCAGTGGCAAATTGCAAATTCTCATCGAATTTGGGTAAATAGAGGCTGGCGCTATAGTTGGCATGTATGCTACCGGAGCGCACCAGGCGTATATAACCCATAGCGTTGCCTGTGTGTTATGCGCAAATATTATGCTTGTGGAATATGTGTATAATTTATAAAAAATAAAATCGTTCCAAAAACTTACCCACATGCGTTATGACCTTTCGAAAGAGATCCATATACGTTTGTCCATCATTGGAGAGTCCCAGCTTGCGTATATCCTTATTGAAAGCGTCTGCGCGTTCGTACGCGTATACCGGGTAACTTTTTGCATGTTTCCGTTCGGCATATGCGCGTAGCTCTTTCATCAGCCGTGATTTGATTTGTTCATCGTAAAGGAATTGTGAGAAAGTATAAAATTTTTGACGCAAAAATTGATATGTAAAATTGACGGTGGTATTTATGACACCGGTGCCGTGTGTGCGTAACGAATTGGCTACATGTCGTATGCCAATCGAATCTAAATGCTTATTGGCGCTCCTTTGTTCAACGAATATTTGCGTATTCATGTTATAAACGTACTTCGAGACGAATATATGGATTTTGCGCATTATTTCTAAAATATCGATGCCCTGAAGGAATATTGTAAACCAAAAATGTATGTTAAGAAGTTCGTCGAGTTTAAAGAAAAGAACAATAATGAAGAGTACAATTGTAATTTGTGGCACCAATGCTATAATAGCCTACACAGGTGGATTTAAATAAATCTTTTTAAGACAACTAAGAGTAGCACTGCCTTAGAAAAGAGTCTATACCAATTTTGGCGAAGAACCTTGTCAAGCATAAAAGTTTTCCATACAAGGACTTGATTTAGATCGGTGAGTTTGTATGGCAGCTATATGCTACAGTCGCGCAATATCGCCGTTTCCGACAAATGTGGTAAGGTGTCCTAATATTATTAACAGCAATTAAGAATATCAGTAACGTTACCTGTTCCAAAGTTTGATTAGGCAAATAATCCTCTACTGGGTTTAGCATTAAACGCGTGTTAGCCAGATGACGCATCTCTTCGTAGGTCTTCCAGTCATGCAATGATATGGTGGTAAGATTATAAAACATGGCGCTTAAATAATTCTCGACGTGATCTGGAAGCAATAGTAACAAATTGCAATTACAAAAAATTGTAACTGGGCAGCTATTTTAGGGTTTGAACCTTTGGAGTCGCCGAAAACAACAAAAGAAAATTTATTTTGAAACCTTTAAGACCCTTATACGTTAAATTATCTTTACAAGGCTTAAGGCTTTATATAAACAAGAAAAAACTTCCACTAACCTTTCAAAATCACATAATTTCCATTCAATTTAATTGGACAGGCGTTAATCAAGTCGCGGTAGTCATCAATGCCATGCTCAAATGGACTCATTTTTTCCAGCTGTAAATTGGAATGCACTTCCAAACGCAAAAATGTTTCGATCTGTGCACACAACTTGCTCACAATTTCGCTGCGCAAATTATCATAAGTCACGCGTTCTAAACATTTCGATAATTTAAGCTCCTTCAAGTCCAATACATCAAAAGCCTTGTCACAATCGTTGAAAGCATGTAGAATATACTGTAATAGGACGGGTTAAATATAATAATTCTTGTTTAGTTATTGGTATATATTGAAAATTTCTACCTGGAATGAATTAAAGTCCAATTTGCGCTCGACGACCTGCCTCAAGTACGCTGAAAGCACTGACTGATGCCAATAAATGAATGTTGTATCACAGAGCTCATGCATGTTCGTTTGGAAATCGGCTAGAATTGTTATACGCGACATAAGCAATTGAAAACGCTCGCACTGATCCTGCGGTAATGTACGATTGTTGAGATTTGTTGCATTCACCGCCAGTTTTGTGAGTAAAGTACGAGTTTTGGTTGGCGGACCCGTCATGCACTTCTCAGCAATGCGCAATGACGCCAAAGCGTCGACATTACGATCATGCATTTTAGCAGCCGTAATGCGTTTCTAAAAAATAAACTTATAATAATTTTATTTGATTCAAAATTTCATTTGTTTACCTTGCAGAGGTTAAGCAGGTGCAATACTTTATACTGTAAGTATTGCAAAACACATTGCATCACCTTTGCAATGACATCCATATACTCCTGGAATAACTGTTGTATATTCTTGAGCAATTCAATCAGTTTACAGATGCTTTGCAGTGTTATTTTGGTCATTGGTGATTGTAGTGTCACATGTGCATTTACTAAACCTTTGATCAAACAACTTATTTGCGATGCAAAACGCAGGCCAAGTAACAGTAAAGCTGAAAGTTCTTTGAACTGTTGCACGGTGAGGTCGAATGGACCTATACTTAAAGCTTTGCGTACGTTTAGCGTCAAAAGCAGTACTTGCGAGCAATAATGACGGCAATCACGCGGTAAAGTCTGCACGCGTGTTTGTAGATAATGTTGCTGCAAACGTTTGCCATCTCCCAAAAGGCGTTCATGTGGTTTTACCAGTGAGGTGGCATGTCGTCGCAGGAACGGTGTTGGCTGCCAAGCTACATTACCTATTAGTATAATACCTTGATGCTTTTGATTGAGCTCTAGGAGATGTTTCACATGTTTGGTCTCGACTTGCCCGCAGAAATCATGAAAAACTACACAGAATGCATTCAGACGCACAAGAAGTTTATGATCGCTGAACTCATTTACATCGCACTTGTTTATGGCCAACAAACACTGTTTCATATACTCATTACATTGGTTTGTAAGTTGTCCGATGCCTTTTGGACCAATTTTATCCTTCAGCGCAAAAGTGCTATCGAGGAAACTCTGAATAGGAGAGATAACAGTAAACGAGATAATGTCAGAAGCAGCAAAGTGTTTACCTGGAAGATAGTGCCTGAAAAAAGAAAATCGAATTCCTCTAAGCAATTTCTTAAACCAATCAGTTCGCTGGTTGTGCAGAACTCCTTGTGTTGTCCATTTTGCGCTAATGCTTCTACGGTTTTCTTGTAAGTCTGCCAGAAACGGCAAAAATTGGAGCCAGCCAAAATTTCATTAAAAATGAGAATTTGTAAAAGCAAATCTGCAAGGCAATCAAACACATCCTAAAAAATAGACAAAAATAGAAATTAAATGTCCAAATCTGCATGTAATATCGAAGTATATACCACAAAGCGAAACTCCAAATTTTTGTTATCTTCAAGTGCACAGTAGGCCCCACATTGGTGGAGCAAATTGTTGCCCAACACAATGCAACGTTGTAATAAAAATTGTATATCACAAACGAATTGCATAGATTCACTCATTTGAAGTAAAATTTGATTGGTTTGACTTGCGGCATCTGGCCCGCCATTGCCATCCTCATCGGCCAAGAGTGCACATAAATTTTCATCAATATATAGAAACTTGATTTGCATGGGTTGTGCTCTGCGTGTTAAGGTATCCACCTCGGCGCAAAGATGAGCGAATGTGAGCAGTGTTTTGTTCAGCAAACGATCAGATTCGAGTATTCGAAGTAATAAAAGCTGTTCCTGATTTGCAGAATAGTTTACTTCCACAAGAGGTGTGGCCAAAATCTTAAGTGTGGGTGGTGACCGAGCTGATGGCACTTGGGTAGTTTTTTGCGATAGTTGTTGCAATTTCTTATCATGTATGTCAAGGAATGAACCGAAATTCTTCAACTGCTCCTCAGCCGATGAAACTGTTTTGACGAAAATGAAAATACTAAATTTTATTTTCTTATCAGTGATAATTATTACTTACTTATAGCTGCTTGATCCATTTTTCTTTATTAAAACAATTTTGTATAAATTGTTGCACCCAATTTTTCACAGGAAGCAAATGCAACAATTACAAAACGAAAAAGAAATCAAAACAAAACAGAAAACTACAAAGCTGCCACCTTCCTTTTATTTTTACAATTTTATAGTTTTTATTATATTTAAAGTTAAAATTTTAATAATTTTGTGTTTTTGTAAACATTGTTTTGTTGTTATTTTAATAAATAAATAGAAGAGTAAATAAAAATTAGGTACTAAAATTAAAAAAATATTTTAAATCTGCAGCTGCAACTCTGTGTTTATTATAACAGTTTTGACAGTAGCGATTTGAAGTAAAATTGGAAGAGAAAACTTATTTCCCGGATATTTCCTGTTGAGTAAAATTTGTGTTAAAATTAATGTGAAAGTATGTAGCAACATAGTTGATTTATATATTTAGTAGTCTTACGCCGTATAAAAAGAATAAAATACGAGCAATTAATTTGAAATGGTTCTCATGTATCAAACGACACTTTTGTGCGATTACAAATAGAGTGCAAACCGCGAATTTATATCAAAAGGGCTCATATTTTATACATGTGTACATATGTATGTGTATGTATATTATAGTGTATTTGTGTGGCATATGAATTCATATGTGCTTTTTATCATTACGACCATTTTCTACCGGTTTTGGTTCACTTTTATCTTTAATTAATATTAATTGTGATTTTTTAATTCGCGAAAATGATGTTGAAACATTTCTAAACGGTGTATCTTCGAAAATATTGTAATTACAAATATTGCAGCTCTTCTTTGCTAAGCCGGGACGAAAGCATGGAAAAAGCTGCATTGAAAAACATTTAGGTAAGATATTATAGAAATTAAACAAAAATCAACTTTCAGAACATATTTTTATTACAAATTTAAGACACCCAAGCATAATTGTATTTCCACAGTTTTCTAACACCATTGTCTTAAAATTATTCAACTCTTTTTACAATAAATTGTGCTATATTATTGACTATTCAACTAATTAAACAGATTTTTGGCTATTTGGAATTTGTAAATTTGGCATAGTGCTAAAAGGACATAAAAAAACGCTATAAATTTATATATAATAAATAATTATTATCGTACCAACTACCGTCGCACTTATTCTACATTCATATCCACTAAAATATGTTATACTCTCCTATTTGATTACAAGTCAATACAAAACGTACAAACAGCACACTCAATTCAACCTTCATCGTCACTGTGTAGTGTGCAAATCACCTGTTCCTGCCACCAATCGTGCACCTCGTAAACTGCATTCGCTTGATTATTAAACGGCAATAATTTACTACCCGCAATAATGTGACCCATAATCGCCGATGGACTACCCAATGGTCCATGCTGTTCACCATAATGATTCACCACATTCGGGGGATAATGAAATTGACTGCCATCACTATTACCGGATGCGAAAAATCCCGACGTCCGATTCAAGTCGCGTTTAATTGCAGAACCGCTAGCAGCAGCGACTGGTGGCAAGATAGGTACTGCCGTCATTGAATTTTTCTTCTTCTGTTGACTACTAATATGTAAACGCTCCTTGTCCGTCAGTGTGCTGCGTTGTTGTGGATCGGATGTGGTAGGTGCTAAATACTTGCGACCTGTTGAGCTGCCCGTTGAATCCGAACGAATTAGTGCTTGCGCGCGTTTCGTACCACTTATGACACGTTGCACGCCATGCGCCTCGCCAGTGGTTGAGACAGCCGCACTACCACTGGCGTCTTTCTCTTCATTCTCCGTTGAACTGAAGGTGGGCGAAAAGGCATCACTAGTCGGTGGACCCGCCGCAGTTGCGCTGCCAGGTGGTTTCTCACCGCCGCTGGTGGGAGTTTTATCCTCGGGTGTTTTGAGCAACATTAACTGCTCATTGGTGGCACGCAAACCAGCAATTAAGGAGTTCTGTTGCTTCTAATAGTAGCAAATAAATATAATGTTTTTAGTTAATCTCAACATTTTATAGACGTTATGGCTTACACTTGCATTTTGTGCACGTATCTTCTTCAGGCAACCCTCCAACCAAGTGCGTATGGTCATTTTGGCGACCTCTTCCTCTACCAAATATTCGAATTCCTCACGCGCCAACAACTCCTCCAATTGCAATGCTTTACGTATATCCACCGACCGATAGGACAACATGCTACATTTCGACAAAAAATTACATTTTAGCACTTCCTACCATAAATTGTTATTCATTTAAATTTAGACTTACTTAATCACGTCGTGGAAAGTCACATCTTCACCATTATGCAACTTATCCAATTCGTAGCACATGTACTTGAAGAGCAAACGATCCTTTTGAGGATCGCACTCTAGTCGTCCTTTTAATAGGCGTAATATGAACTTCACCCGTCGCACTGGTATAACGCCACGTTGATGTATGTCCACTATGTTCCATGTGTTCTGGAAATTGCGTATGTCGGCATAAGACAGCAAAGCATCCTCTTCGTTGGAGTAGAATAATGAAAAGTTCTCCATGATAATAGCTGTAATGAGTGGAAAATAAATTATCATTTTACACTTGGTATTCCACGTTGCAATATTATATAACTTACCCACGAGCAAATTCAATACAATATAAGTAATGATGACGTAGAAAGTGCAGAAGTACACCAAGCTAGCTGTGAAGTTACCTAGGAATGCATTAAAAACAGTTGTTAATTTAAAATTTTAAGAATAAAATAGCATTATCAAGCCTATAAATGGGGTTGGATCTGATCATATTTGGCCCGGACTAAAAAAAAAAATTTATACGTAATTTCATACAAATTTTTATTAGCGTGTTTTGAGTCACACCAATGCTTAATCAAATTTTCCATAACCTTGTTATAAGCCTCGGATGAAATCGTCTGCAGTGCCTTCAGCGAATTTTGTTTTATCTGTTTCGGTTTTTTTTTTTTTTGAGTGCCTTTCGCTCGATTGTTGCACAGTTGCGTTGCCGTATTCATAAACGCATGTCTCGCCAGCAGTAATGATGCGTTTGATGAATATACATATCTATCAATCAGCCCTTTTGGGACCTCAACTCGAAATCATTTTTGCAAAGTATTCGATTCTTGTTGTAAGAGGTTAACAAAGACACGCTTTATACCCAAAAATTTAACCAAAACACTAACCAAAATATGTTGAGTCGTTCCAAAAGAGATGTTGAGGTCCTCTGCTATTTTTCTGATACGAACACGATGATTTTTGAGCATTAATTTCCTAGTCCGGGTCAATTTTGATCAGAAGCTAAGTGGGTTTCACTAGTAAATATAAGAGACACGCATATTTCGACAAGATTTTGTAACTCAAGAAGATCTTTTTCAATAACTGATAATTTTAAGAAAATAATTTCAAGAGATCGATAATAACTGTATAAGTAGTATTATTTTGTCAATTAAAATAACTTACCGCAATCGGTTTCCCAGTAATTATTTCCCGGCGTACAATATGGTGGCTGCACCATGCAATCATGCATAATCTTATTCCAATCTTCTCCGGTCACAATGCGAAACAGCATTGCTACTCCAGTTACAGGTGAGCCGAAATTTGCACGTCTACCAATACCTTCACCATACTTAACAGTACCGAAGAGTATGGTGCCGGCCAAGGCATAAAAGAATACCAACAAAAACATGCCAAAGATGATAAAGAAGGATTTACAAACCGACACGCCCACAGTCAACATAAGCATTTTGAGTGTAGTGTGTTTACCGGTTATGGTGAAGAAACGTAAAATCACCACCATAAAACCGAAAAAGTACGAGAGATCATTCTAGAAGAGAGAAATCGTTTAAGTAAAAATATAAGCACATCTTAAAAACTAAGAGCGTCTCACCCTTAATATAGTCTGCAAGAATATCCAAACAACACCGGCCACAGTGACGAGTAAATCGTAACGATTTCGTCGCGACTGCCAGTAGCCGCGCGGTGTAAATGCTATATTTTTCATAACCACCTCAATGACGAAAACAAAATTTAAAACCGCGCTGACAACCACCAAACGTTCCGTGTGGACTTCACCTTTGATCCACTGCAAGAAAGGCAAGAAAAAACGTTAACTTCGGTGCAACACCAAGGATATAATATCCTTCACAAAAAAAAGTTTTCCTTACAAAAACTTGAATTTGATCGGTCAGTTTGTATGACAGCTATATATTTCAATCCATGCCAAATTTCGTGAAGATATCTTGTTTTATCGTTCAGTTTATATCAGTAAAGGCAGTTCCGAAATTAGCGCCTTTTTGGTTAGAATAAAAGTGTACAAAATTTCAGATGGATCTCACAATATCTCTCAAATGCCGACACAAAGACAACAGTCGTTACCATTGGTCAGGTGGAAGGTACACCTTTTTCACCATGGTCACGGTCACTTCTGTCGTGCTGTGGGTCCGGCAGTGCGACTTCACACTGAACTGAACTTTCAATTCGACTTTAAACCATAGGCTCCACGAATCTCCCCAAAGGGTCAAATCCAATGAACAGATTGGAGCGAACTCCAAGGGCTAACTGCTCCCCGTGGTATCAGATTTAAATCTCCGATTAGACCTTGTAGCTTTGTCTACTACCAGTTGAGTACCTATCAAACTCAATGACTGGTGGCATTTGTCGCTTGAACTTCAAATGTCTTTCCATTAGAAGAAACCTCACTCAAAGTCGATAACATCAGTTCAAACTGAGTATTATAGCCACTATTTCTGACAAGACTATGCTGAAATTTCGAGGCAAGCCAAATAAAAAACATAGTACATATTGGGTTTTAGTCGCCTCTTACGACAGACATACCTTACTCGTTCCCAAGACAGTCGGGTATACTGAAACGGACCTGGCAACAACAGGCATTCCTTACCGCGGCAAATTCTACCTCTTGTCCGTTGGAGAAAAAACAGATAGACAGACGGACCTGACTAAATCGACTCAACTACTCGTCACGCTGATAATTTACATATATATACACATATATATATATATATGTATACATTTTATAGACTTCCCTCCGATCTACATTTATCTGATCGCCGCGTCGTCTTCATTATATCACAATTTCTTCTTGCACAACTTCATATTTACCGTTATGGACAACAGCATGCTGTTGATCAGCACCACCACGGCTATAATACGTTTAAAGATTATGTTCTGAGTTATGTCATAGGTGAAAGCGCGAAACTTTCGGCCATCGGGACGTGGCGGTAAGTGCAGAGGCTGAGCAATCTTCAAGCGCTTCTTCAGATCACACCAACGACGTTGATCGACCGTCAACAGAGCGGTACCTTTATTCTCCGAGTAATTGGCGATCACAACACCCACAAACAAGGTCAATCCGATCATACAGCCCAAGAAAATATAGATGTGTATGTAAACCGCATGGATCTGAAAATAGGAGAACATACATGAAATTGTAAAATCTTTAGTATGATTAGTAAAGCCCTCCTACCGGTCCAACAGCCTTGATCAGCACATCCCGTACATCCAGCCAACCCTTAAAGGAAAGCACTTCAAACAGCGTCAGCATCGCATCACCGATATTGTCAAAATTGAATCGGCGCGGATTGGCCCAGACACGTGGCACCAACATCGACGGATAAGACTCGTTATTACCGGGCATCAATTTCATTTTCGTTACGAAGACACGACGCATAAATACACCCACACAATCTTCACGACGCAAAATGGTCGGATCATTACAACGCGCCAAGCGACCACCATATAACTGTACACCATAGCTGGCGAATATAAACATGAGTAGTATAAGCAATGTGGATACGAGTAAGATCTCTTTGAAGCCACGACACAACTCATAAACGACTTTGCGCATGTGTGGCACCAGCGTGAAAATACGCAATGGGCGTACACAGCGCAAAATCATCAATAGTTGTGCGCCAGAACTAGTCGGTATCTGTTGGGGCATCCAACAGAGAAAGGATGTGGATACAACATAAATGAAGACATCCAGCACTGCAGCTACATCCTTAATATAGGCTTTCGGTGTGAAGAAGAGACCGTCGGCAAGTATTTTCAATGCCAACTCCAGACTCATAAATACTACAAAACCATATTCGGCTATTTGCAGAGTAGGATGATCCATAACGCGATAGCTTGGCGTTTCAAACATCATTGATATGCAAGAAAGTGTCGTAACGAAGATCATAACCCAATCCAAGTAGGTGACCAAACCGAGAAAATTGCTGCGAACGGAAAGGAAAAAGTATTTAAGTTGTTGCATACAAGAATGTTAGCTACGGGTGCTCAAACGACTTACTGCATGCTCTTATACTGCACTTTGCGTTCCTTGCCCGTAAGTGGATCCTTAAGGCGCGCATCGTAACGTCCGTGCACGATCTTCTGACAGATCTTACGAAAGCGACTCTCACGTGGCACGAGAAAAAGTGGCGTATCAAAGAACGGATGATTCTCACGCAAGTCCTCTTCGCGTTGATTGCGCCTCATTTCGGCTTGTTGTCGCTTCGCTTGCAGCAGTTTTATGTCGAGATCATGCGGACGAGCGCGTCCCGAATTAGCACGCGGTGCCGCCGCAATATCACCATTCTCCATGAGATGTTCATAAGTTTGTTTCAATTTTATCGAACCGGAACGTACGCTACGACGTATGGAACGTGAACCAAATCTGGTGTAACGGAGAGAAATTGAAGAAAACCAATACAAGATTAATGCATACGCGCAATGATTGTTAGGAACCTACTTCTTTTGATCTACACGCCATGGTTTCGAATGTGTTATGGTGCCTTGAGACTTTAAACCCCCTTTGCCGCCTACGACAGGCAGCATAGCGGAGTCTCCAAGCATTAAACGCTGATTATTCGAATCACTGGAAAGTCGACTTGAGTAAGTCAATTTTGAATAAAATTACACATATATGAGAATTTTGAGCACACATTGCATGCGGGACAGTCTGTGTGGAAACATTTTGATAGGGACATGATAATTTGCGCCTTCTAAATATATACATAGATGTCTATGGATAACGATATGTACAAATTATTATTATTGGCATTCCCTTTGAGATCAAATTGTTTCGACCGTAGTTTCCCGGCTTGAAAATTTCGCAGCCAATTTAATGTACAAAAGCAATAAATGCTTTACATAATATTTCGCTTACTTGATAATATGCGTGATGGCCAATTTGCGCAAACTGCTGCCGGCCGAACGCACCTTGGGCGTCTTGTTCATGATGCGCACAGGCTTTTGCTTGCGAAACACCACATTCGATTCCCAACACTCCGACATGGGGCGCTTACAATTTTCCACGATGGAGGGATCATCGGTTTCCAACTCGATTACGAAATGTTTCATGAACGATTCACGCACTTTGGGTAATGTGAAATCATTCGGTATCCGATGCAGTATGGTCATTTGTGGTGAGTCGGGAAACTTCTCGAAAATGCGCAAACGAAATGGCAACGTTTCTTTGATCTCAGCGCTCTGTTCACGGAATTTCAGTTGTTTCAATTTTTTGATATCTTCATCCAATTCCAAATTATCCAAAATGACCGCCACGAACAAGCTGAGCACGATCAATGTGACGAACAAATGGTAGAGTATGAAATAGACTGCCACTAAGGGTGTAAGTGTTTTACTCGTGCGTACCATCGTTTCGTCCATAACTTCAACCCAGGCCTCTTGCGTGAGAATCTGGAACATAGACATAAAAGCTTCCGGAAATGATTCAAATTTCGTAAAATCACAGAGAAAGCAAAAAAGTTGCATTGAAATGCTGGAGCTAATGATAAGCAAACACATGGTGAATATGATCAGTGAGCCGAGTTTCTTGCCCGGACCGAAAATCTTATAAACGAAACCCTCAAGCATGGGCGAGGCTTTAATTAAGCGTACAACGCGCAGCACCTGCAAAGTGAGACATAAAAAAATAAAATTAAAAATGTGAAAAGAGCAGCTTCTGTAAACTGCAGACTGTAGACAAAATACCATTTTATTACGATCGCTTAACTTACCTGAAAGTAAGTGAAACCCGACAAATAAAATATTGGCACAATGTGTATGGTCGTTCCGACGGCCAAGAGCAATTCGAATTTATGTATGGAATGCTTGTAGTAGCCACGCCAACCCAAACAATAAATCTTGAAGAGCGTTTCCAAGTCCAAGAAGAATGTGAAAGCCATTTCGATGCAATAATATTTCTCATAGAAAACATTACGCGGGCGACCATCATGCTTAAACGTCATTGTGGCCATAACTATGCCATTGGCCAAGATCACGGTCATCACCAGCATGCGAAAGTATGGTGAACGTAAGATCGCGTGACAGGTTTCAGGCGCCAAACCGCCATGTTTATTATCATCTATGGTCACCAAACGCCAACCAGAATCATTGCCGCTGAGTATCTGCGATGCAGCGGTCTTTTGTATGTGACCGCGGGCGCCCCACATCTGTTGGAACTGCACGCGAATCTCGTTGAATGTTTCCGTAATGACAGCAATGAAGACATTCTTCACCAGCCAGGCGAGGAAAAATATCATTGTGCTAAAAAAAATGATATTTGTGAAGTTTGAAATTACATGCTTTTGAATACCAACCTGAAGTAGAAAGCAGCACGCCAAGCGGGTAGAGAATCGATCGCGCGATACATTATAAAGACCCAACCTTCTTGTGAAGCTGCTTGGTAAACAGTGAAAATGCTAGTAGCAAAGTCCTCGAAACCGTTGAAGCCAATCACATAGCTGCTGAGAAAATCCATTTTCATGCAAATCATTCCGGGTGAGCACTGATATCCAGAGTCCGGATCCATCGAACAGAACGTATCGGGTATGGCAAGCGAATTTATAGTTAACTTGCTGAAATTCGAAAGATTAGATTTCGCTACTATAAACCATGATATGGAAGACATTTCAAAAAAAAAAAAAAAAAAAAAAATTTACCCATTTGTAGACGCATGCGAACATTACTAAAAGTGGGCTTGGTTTATGACTATGTGCTTATGTACATTCTTTCATAAATGTTCTCAAATTATTTCCTGATTTACAATCCTAAAAAAAGAAACTTTGACTAAGTATAGGTTTGTATGAGAACAATGAGTAAATCCTATAGCAGTAGTCCGATATCGCTGACGATTTTGATCAGTGAGTAGATTTTTAGAGAGATAAGGGCGTGGATACTCTTCAAATATTTGAATCTATTCCCTCCACGTCAATGGTTCTATTTCTATACTTTCATTTAAACTTAGTGCTCAGCGAATACTTACGGTCTTCCCTTGTAGTCGGTCTCGGAGTTATTCATAACGCAATGGTTTTTCAGCTCTCCAAAGAATTGTACACCCAGTAAACCGTAAAGTGACATAAAAAATAGGAAGAACAATGTCACGTTGTAGATCTGTTGGCTCGACCGTCTGTAAAACACCAAAGTAATTAATATAAAGGAATTTCTTAAAAATTATAATAATTTCTACGCACTTAAATATTTGATTAATGCGGCTTTTTGGCATCGAGAATTTCAGGAAGACGCGTAGGAAGCGTATCATAATTAGTGGGCGTGGTGCGCGTACAATTGAGATGTAAGAATATCTAAGTAAAAAATATTAATAAAGCGTAGTAAGTGTGGAACGATTGCAATGGAACTGTTTCGGAAATTGTATGTTTATTACAATTCCTTGATTTTATTCAATTTGAAAAATAATTTCCGAAACATTTCTTCTATGTATATAGTAAATGTACACATAAGGCTCAGGCTAACTACTTGTAGTTATGAGGCGTAATTTCAACTTACTTGGGCACAAATTCTAAAACTTCGAATATTTGTAATATAATCGATATCCAGAGGAAAAATACCATTGACGCATCGAATTGACACCAATGATCCTTTAGATATGGTACTTCACCCTATAGCATTTTATTTGTATGTAAAGTATATGGGGGGAAAAACGTATGATTAGTAAAGGCCACATTTTGTACGATTTGGTAATACCTGCTTCGAAATGACACTCATGCATACATGCATTAATACACACATATTTATATACAATTTTTTTTTTTGTAATCGTTGCAAACTCGATTCATATGACGCTTACGCAAAATGGAGTAGGACAATTATTACATACGAACATATGTTTTGGAAGAGACGACATCAATAACGGTAACAAACTTGAGCAAATCGATCTGTTCATTAGATATAAGGTATGTGAGGACATTAATAGCTGCTTAGTCATTGAAACACTCTGAAATTCTATCTAAATGGATTATACTTCGATAAGAATTTACATCAATAATCGGTTTCTTATCCTCAATATGGCAATATTTGGTAATATATGGAACAATGTTTATGTTTATTTGTGTGACTTAATTAAGGCTTAAATGCCGATAACTCTGCTTTTAACTACTAATAACGGGCTTTTCAATAGAGACGCTACAAAAGTAGACACCAAACGACCCCATATTTTTTCCCGCTCTTTTCCATTTCTCTTTAGATAAGTTTGCCATTTCGTCATGGAAAGTCGTACGAGCCAACAACGAGTCGAAATTATTAAAATTTACTATCGAAATTCGGAGTCAGTAGCCTCAACTTTAAGAGCACTACGTCCAATTTATGGTCGTTCTAATCGTCCTGTCAGATCAACAATTGAGCGTCTAGTGGAAAAATTTGAATCCACAGGCACAGTAAAAAATGTTTCCGTACCAGTGAGGTAAAAAAGAGTTCGTAGTCTGGAGAATATTGCTGCCGCTAGCGCATCAATTGAGGAGACCCAAATCAGTCTCTTACACGTCGTTCTCAAGCATTGGGCTTGAGCATCGCTGTGCTGTCCTTGTGGCGAATTCCAAGACAAGATCTTGGCCTACATCCTTACAAGATCAAATTGATGCGAGAAGCAGCAAGCCACAAGTACTCCACGAGTCACCATTGCATTCCGAAAAAATTATGGTTTGGTGCGGTGTTTTTAGCGTCATTGGGCCGTACTTCTTTCGTGATGATCAAAACCAGCACGTTACTGTAAATGGGAATCATTACCGCTAAATTATAAACGAATATTTTTGGCTCGACTTGGATGATATGTATGTAGTTCCAACCGGACGCCACCACAAACCACACAGCGAGTGTCACAATGGATTTATTGAAAACCAAGTTTGGTGAACGCGTTATCTCACAAAATGACCCAGTCAATTGGCCTCCTCAGTCCTGCGATTTGACGCCGTTAAACTACGAGGTATGACAATTAAGTAATGAGACTGATTCCATAAAAACCGTATATTTGAAAATTATTCTGCAACTCTGCCATTCCCTTCAAAGTAGTCCCCTTGGGCAGCTATACAGCTATTCCAGAGCGTTTTCCATGCTTCGTAACATTTCTGGAACGCTTCAACTGGGATGTCCGCGAGTACCCTCGTCGCGACCGCCTGGATGTCCGTAATCGACTCAAAATGGGTTCCTTTGACCACCGATTTTGTTTTAGGAAACAAAAAAAAAGTCACAGGGTGACATGTCGGGCGAATAAGGCGGCTGTTGCAACATGGCGATCCCTTTAGAGGCCAAATACTGGGATACGCTGAGGGCGGTGTGGCACGGCGCGTTGTCATGATGAAGGATCCAGTTACGAGCGATGTCTGGGCGCACCCTGTTGACTCGTTTTCGCAATCTTTCGAGTACTTGGCAATAGTAAACTTGATTCACAGTTTTCCCTGGTGGAACGAATTCTTTGTGGACGATTCCACGGCTATCAAAAAAGGCAATAATTATCGTTTTCACCTTCGTCTTGCTCATGCGAGCTTTTTTCGAGCGGGGGCCGCGCGGATACAATCATTGTGAGCTTTGGACCCACCTGGGCACGACTAAGCGCACATTCACCATACACTCTTACAATTTTAGCGTACGTTTCCGGAGCTGTTTCGCCCAATCTGGCGCAAAATTTTATCGCGACGCGTTGGTCTTGATTTCGTTTTTCCATTTTCGTCACGAGCACTACAAACAACCGTCTATTCAATTTGACGCAGCAGGCGAACTAAACAATCTAGAGCGATGGTGCATATATCAATGGAGAGGGGAGGGATGCCAGAAAAAGAAAAGGGGAATTTATAGATCACAGGTTTACCACAAGCCCGGCAATAAAAACAGTCTCATTACTTAATTGTCAAACCCCGTATTTCCTGTGCGGCTACGTCAAGTTTATGGTCTATATCAACAAGCCGTCGACGATTGATAAACTTCATACGAATATTGAATGTGAAATTGCAGCAGTATCGGGCGATTTATGCTTGAAAACCGTCGAAAATTGGGTTCAGGGTCTGGACTTCTGCATGTGTGCCCGCGGTGGGCATGCAAAAGAAATTGAGTTCCATACTTAATGGCATCGAATGTACTTTCGCGGGAATAATCTCATTGATATCCGAAATCTATTTTGTCTTTTTTAAACTTTTGTAGTAGTGCTCTTATTGATAAACCCGTTATGTGTGTTTTTCAATAAGTAGACAGTTTATTTACTCGCGCAGTTTATACGGAACAGTGCCAGGGTTTAACTTGATCAGATTATAAGACTTAAAAATCATTTTATATTGGTTTTAAATTGAATTAAAACAATTATCGAAAGATTAGTATTTAGTATTTCATTTTTTTAAAGAAATTTTAATAAGTAAAGTTAAAAAAACATTTAAATTTTCACTTTATAACAACTCTAGGCAAGATTTCAAAAAAAAGAGATAATTTAACATACCTAGTGTGTCCATCCATACCTTATCTTATACTATGCCTTCCGATGGATTCGTTCAAGCTCGCTTAACATTTAGTTATTGTTGTGTTCAATAATTGATCTTCTACCCAACCATAATACTTACATGCAATACACCGCGGATATGCATTTTGGCAATCATTTCGGCGGTGAATAGCAGCGTGACCGCGGTGTCCGATGCGAATGTTATATACTGTAATGGGGGATGCCGCTCGAAAGTTTTCGGCGTATTCAATGAGACTGAGGCCAAGGATACTAAGGCGCATAAACGCATTAGTCGCCTTACCCACAGCTTATTCACCCATTCAATATCGGCACTTTCGTTAAGCGACTCCTCGGGACCATAATCGGCCAAAAACGGTTCGCCCCCCTTGAGGCTTTGCTTGCGGCCGAGCATCTTATTACCAATGCCCGTTGCTAGGCCCAGCCCAATAGGGGGGACGCCAGTTATGGCTGCGCTGCTAGGGCCCATCGTACTACTGATGCCGCCACAGATGCCCATACCAACACCACCGCCAATCGCACCGCCGCCAACGCCACCAATACCGCCCATGACACCAGCACCAATGCCCGCACCGCTGCCGCTACCACTAGCGCCAAGACCACCGCCGCCAGCGCTACTAGTGCCAGCCATACTCGAAGACACATTTTGACTATGCACACCCAATTGACCGCCGGCTATACCGGTACCACCACTTGTTGATGTCCCCAACATTGGACCCATTGTGGGTAGCAGTGCCGGACCACTACTGGCGCTGCCGCTGCCCGAATTCACAACTGAAGGACTATTAACGCTGCTGGTTCCATCAAAGCCATGCCCACTTTGTGCTGATGCCGATAATGATGCGCCAGCCTTGCGTGATATGCGCGATAAGCTGCCCGAACTATGGCCTTGACTATAACTGCCACCGGTATTGAAGGTGAAATGGCTATGAGCCGACGTATGGTGATGGTGATGCAATGATGAGCGAAATTGCTGCTGTTGTTGATGTGGATGTGAGTGCTGTTGCTGCTGCTGCTGTAGACTGTGCCCGCTGGAGGAGCTGGTGCTAGCTGGTGGAGTGGTAATTGTGCCGCCGCCACTCGTACCAGCACCGACACCACCGCCAACACCGGTGGTAGTAGCCGATATGGAGCTAGTGTCGCTACGGTTACTTGCAGCTCCTAAGCGACGCGTATGCAATCGGTCAATCATTCAAGCATGCAGGTTGAAATCATTCTACGCGGCCGAACGCTAAGTTAACACAGTTAATAAACGAACTCCTTGTGATTTTGTGTTCCAAAAAACTAAGATGAGTGAAAGGAAGAAAGCTGAAATAAAAACAGTTAAATGTTGCAGTGTTTATTTATTAATTTTATATATAGGAACAAAAAACTCTGTCAGGGGTTTAATGAAGCAACTCCGTTAGCAAAGTTAACAGCCCTGAACCCATTTCGAATAGCTGAGAGATTTTCAGAAAATGTTTGTATATCAAAATCGGGGTATACGTGATTTGAAATTGTTCCTTTCGTTTAGATTTAAAAGTAAACTCTTCTATACTAATTTAATTTAAGACGATATTTGAAGCCACGATTCCCTTGGGAATAACTATTATTATTCAATTTTAATAATTGGAGAATTATTCATTAGATCTTTGAAGGAAAAAGAGGATGTAAGACCCAAATAATTAGGAAAAGTCAGTAATCTCTGAGATTTGCAACCCTTATTGAATACTTGACCCGAATTTCCACAACAGCCGGTTCTCGGATACCAGAATTTTTACGGGTTTCATTTGGCCAAGAGCTATTATATCAACGATCAAACCATGTTTGGATCAGTAGCTTGGTAGGTAGATTTTTTCTCTTCGATCATGTTGTTGCTTTATCCAAATACTATGCTGTCCAAATACGTATATTATATAAATATAACTTATGTAATTGGGTATGATTATGCTTCTAGGTAAACGGTTACAGTTTTAGGATTATACCCAATTCGTAGCCTTCCGTCCTTGCCGCGCACCCCGGAAACCTGACTAACCCTTGTGCAAAATAAGATAGACAACCCTTGTGGAGTCACTGCTAAAAGAGAGGGAGCATCAGCGGAACCTTCGACATACTTGTATTCGTTCTAAGGGTAGGTTAAAGTCTAAGTAATTGCAGCGTCTGTGTACGAGCTGCGAGTGGGCGTCTGTCTCAAAATAAACGGCTAGCTAGCTCCTTAGGTCGAAGCATAGCTGGTACCATGAAGACTGTCGTATCACAGTGGAGAGAAAACAGCCAGCCTACCTCGTAATGTTGCGATCGACTGCAATGCGAGCGGGTGTGATAGATACCGAGAGTTGAAGAGGGAAGGAAGATAAACAAGACAAACAAGAAAGAGGCCGAAATGCGTGAGTATGAAGAGCTTGAAAGCTGCCCAACAGGGGTAATGCTCGAAAATTCTACGAAAATATGCGGCAACTAACGAAAGGTTTCAAGATCAGAGCATACTTGTGTAAAACTCTCCGAGTTGATCTAATAACCGATGCCCAGAGCATACCAAAATTATAGAGGGAACACTTTTCCAGTCTGCTGAACGGTAGAGAAAGTGTAGCATCTGATCTGTGTGACTAGAGATCAGTGAAAGGAGGATCGACACATACCACCACTTCGTCGATTTAAAGACGCCTTCGACAACACGAAAAGGAACTGCCCCTACGCTGCTATATCCGAACTTGGTATTCCTGCAAAGCTAATAGGCCTGTGTAAGTTAACATTGAGCAACACAAAAAGTTGAGTCAGGATCGAGAAGGACTTCTCCGAGCCGTTCGTTACCAAGCGAGGTTTCAGAAAAGGAGACTCCATAATCTATTGCTAGAGAAAATAATACGAGCTGCAGAGCTAAATAGAGAAGGTACAATCTTCTATAAAGGCATAGTCCGATGATAGTGAAATCATTGGCCTCGACAACTGTATCTTTAGTTCTACTTTCTTCAGACAGGATAAGGATGCGAAGCGTATGGGTCTGGTTTTGAACGAGGACAAGACAAAATATCTCCACACATTAAATAAACAGTCATCGGATTCGCGACTATTGATAGTCATAACTTTAAAGACGTAGATAATTTCATCTATGTTGAACCAACATCAACACCAACAACAACATCAGGCTTGAAATCCAACGCAGAATAACTCTTGCCAACAGAATCTACTTTGTACTGATATTGATTATGATTGAAAGGTAAAGTCCTCTTCCGACGAACAAGAGCCAAACTCTGCAAGTCCCTCAACGTTCTCGCCCTGTTATAGAGTGTGGAGAATGACGATGAGCTGTACGAAATATACGGCGTCATTAACAAAGTTCTGGCTAGGTGATGTTGTCCGGTTGGAAAAGAACACTCCAGCTTTTAAGGATTTCGATTCAGTATTCGCCGGAGAAAGCAGAGGAAGAGAAAGATATCCACTCCATTAGAAAGATCAGATGGAGAAGAACCTGGCTGCTCTTGGTATCTCGAATTGGCGCCAAATAGCGAGAAGCAGAAACGACTGACGCACTGTTGTTAACTCGACTATCACTGCGTAAGCGGTGTCTACGCCAGTAAATAAGAAGAAGAAGGTAGTCAATTATACTTAATTATTTATAAATAAACAACTTGTTAGCACCAATGACCTTGTGTTGGTCGAAATACGCTGCTTGCGGTGAGATGTCTTATCAATACTCTCTTCTGTTTACTTCTCCCTTAGCGCAAAGATGTTTTTAAAATTCACCTACCACTGTATCTCTATGTCTTTGCTCCAACTATTATACTAATACGTGAGTATACTTTTCTCTGCGAAAAATCAATACACCCACGATGGAATTTATAATTTTTTCAAAGTCCCTTTTACGCATTAAAAATGTGTTTAACTATTTCAATTTATACTTTTGCGTAATTATAATTAACTTTAAAACAAACTTCAACCACTTTTCTTCAATTTCAACACACTTTCTAACCAATCAGACACAATTCAAAGCTTACACGCCCTGAAGTATGCTATGCTTTTTGCGAAAACTCTGCATAAAATTGAGATTGGATGTGGATGGAATCACAAATAAACACATTTAAAGCACTTTTAATTTAACTTTCTTTACACTTTACCTAAACTTTACACCAGCATTGACAAAAACAATTTTGCAAAATATTTGCGTGGCCAAATTTTCACTTCTTTCTGGCCAAAATGTCAGTTTCGTTGGTGGACAAAATCAATACTGATAGCAGCGTTACATCCGAACGAGAACCTAACCGACGCATTCGCATCTCTGTGCTGACATAGACTTTGCATATGTATAACGGTATAGAGATAACGGCATATTTGTCTGTTCTGACCAGAAGTAATACGTTAACATATACATACATATGTATATATGTATGTAGGTGCAGACTAAAGTGATTTTTTCATTCATGCTCGTAAATTTGCTTATTGTCATTGAAGTTTTTGCGGAAAATTGGGTCAAGGCACACACATGCGCATACCGTGAGTGGAAATATAACGGCTTGCTATTGTTTATTTACTTTTAAAAAATTGTACACAAAAAACAGCTGACCGCTGTTGACATATAATGCCGGTCGCCGGTAGCCGGGCTGTTGCAGCCACGCAAATCAATACGAAACTTGAACAGTATACAACTACAAGTTTTGTACATATACTATATAACATAGATATAGAGGTGTATTGTATCAGTCATGCACACAAAATTAATCGCATGCTGAGTTGTTTAGGCACCGCAACAGTAGTGTACAAAACATTTGAGATATATTTTTGTATGTATGTATATACAACTGAATGAGCGTGATATAATCACGTACATGTGTAAATAGTAATTTAATTTCTAACGTCAAATTAAAGCGAGATTGCACCGATGACGAGATTGCACTATTGATTACCGACTGATTTCAGTTACGTATATAATATTATCGTAATTTTTTTACTGAAAAATTAAATAATATTTTGTCTTTCAAAATATACGAAATTTTTTTAAGAAAATTACAAAAAATAATGAAAATATTCTATTAGAGGATTTCACAGTTTTTGAATGCCGACAGATTGGACAGATGATACTTCCCATAAATATAACTTGATTAATAAATAATTTATTTATGTGTATAAAAGGTGCATTTAATCATTATTTCACATATTCTTATGGATTTCGATTTATAAACCCAGAAAACCGTAAGGAGGATAGCCATAGGTCCAAAATATGTTGCTGTACTGAATTACATAATTCGACTAAGGTTCTACGTTAGCTAATTTTTACATAAAGTAAAAATGAATCAGAAGATACATTTTTGAGCTGGTCTCTTTATTAATAACTGACAGTTTTCTTCGATTGCAGGGGCGTGGTGCATCATGAGTTCAACACACTAATGATGCCGTAGCCACCGTATTCCCCAGATCTGCCCCCTGTGACTTTTTCTTGTTCCCTAAACTAAAGAGGCCCATGAAAGGACGACGTTACGCTTCTCTTGACGAGATAAAGCATCGGCATCGAAGGAGAAGCTGAAGAAGATAATAATATGATTTTTTGAAGTGCTTCGAAGATTGGAAAAACCGTTGACACAAGTGTATAATATCTCATGGGGATTACTTTGAAGGGGACAAAATAGATATTCATGAATAAGTAAATAATTAAAAAAAAACACAAAATTCGCGATACTTTTTGAACCCCTCGTATTCTCAAGACTAACTTGTTACATAGTTCTTAATTCTATTTATACTGACTAGTTTTTGTTTCTTACACTATTTTTATCAGCGCTTTTCCTTTTTGACTTACTTTGTTTTCGATGCCTTTTTTAGAATTATGGTCCGTGTTATAACGTCACTTAATAATTGCTTAATCTTTTCTTGATGCTGAATTAACTTTCCAATGTTTCAAGATTTGTTAACTTTTGGCGGATTCGCCGTTGTCCGCTGTTTCAGGGCCTATTGCGAATTTTGATGAAAGCATCTCTCATCTATTTTAGGACCTATAAATTTTGCCTTATTCCACTTTTTCAGGAACTTTTGCAGGAATCGTCGTTGTCCGTTATTCCAGGGTCTTTTGTGAGTGTGGATGAATTCGCCGCTGTCCGTTTTTTTCAGAATCAGATGTTGATTCATTTATAGAAGTATTGTCCGCTCTCAGTGTTTGATTTGAGGGTAAACTTTGCAAGAATTATAAAAAACTAGAGGACCCGTCCAGGCTTCACTGTGGCTGATACATAGATAATACTACTACTACCATCTATATGATTTATATTAGTTGGATTATAACTATTAGTGAATGTGTGAAGCAACTTGTGTTAGTTTACAAAAAAATGGGTTATAAAGCATTTCGTGTGTTAATAGAGCATTGGTTTTTTTTTGGGAAAGTATTGTTAAATTTGGGCTCAATTGATCCCTACAAATATAAATTTTAAACAAATGCTTAAGATTTAAAATATAATTTTTGTATTTATGAGTTGTATTGGATTCTAACATAAAGAGATAAAAAGTATTCTAGATAAATGAATGAGGATTGCATCGCGACCTAGGGTCGATTGTGCCCCGGCAAGATATCCTACGTCCTTACCCTGGTTCTAAGCTACCTCCCCACCAATTTTCAGCCGAATCGCTTCAGCCGTTCTTGAGTTATAAATGGTGTAACTAACACAACTTTCTTTTATGTAAATAGATTAAGCCTCTCTGAAAATCATGACGGACATTTTTGTATTGAATATTCTACATTAAGATTATCCTTTATTTCCTAACCAAGGGCTCATATGAATTGTACATACATATATATTATTTAACTACAAACCTCACAAGAATCTCACAAGTTCACAGCAAAAATTACAGAAATATACTAAGAGGTGTGTTCTTTTGACAAACTATATTCGATGTATGGAACTCGATATATTTTGCATAGCCAGCATGCGCACGGTTGCATCAGTCCAGACGTTGAATCCAATTTTCGAAGGTTTTCAAGCATAAATCGGTTGTTGTTGTTGTTGTAGTGGCAGAATTCTGCCGAGTTGACAGTCCTTGGCCGGATAAAAATCCGGGTCCGTTCCGGTTACGTAGACCCGACTGTAGTGGGAACGTAGCATACATCGGTTGATACTGCCGCCATTTCACGTTCGATATTTGTACGATGTTCATCAATTGTCGCTGGGTTGTTGGCATAGACCATAGACTTGATGTAGCCCCACAGGAAATAGTCTAACGGCGTCAAAACGCACGACCGTGGCGGCCAATTGGCTGGATCATATATGAGATAACACGTTCACCAAACTTGGTTTTTTTTTTGTGGTGCCATCCTGTTGGAACCACATATTTTCCAAGTCCATATCATACAATTCGGGCCAAAAATATGCGGTTATCATTGAGCGGTAGCGATTCCCATTATAGTACCGCACAGGTCTTGATCATCACGAAAGAAGTACGACCCAATGACGCCGCTGGTTCATAAAATGCAATGGTAACTCATGGAGTACGTGTGGATTGCTGCGTGATCAAAAACACATATTTTGCTTATTGACGAAGCCATTCGGCCAGAAATGAGCCTCATTGATGAAGATTTTTTTTTTTTTGATAAAAATCCGGATCGTTTTCAAGTTGTTGGACAGCCCCATACGACGATTCTGGTGGGCAAGCGGCTTCAGTTCTTGCTCCAAATTGATCTTGTAAGGATGTAAGTCAAGATATTTTCGCAAAGTTCGCCACAACGACGTCACATAGATGCCCAGCGCTTGAGAACGACGTGGGAGCGACTGATTTGTGTCTTCCTCAATTAATGCGCTAGAGCAGCAATATTCTCCACATAGACATGGCGTCAAAACATGTTTCCAAAATTCTGCAGCAAAGTTGATATACATACATTTATACATATGTATATTTGCAAGATTTTGCTTAACATACAACATATTCTCTTCGATACATAATACAACTACACATCGTTTTCGCCAAATTATTCAAATTAATATTTCCTTTTAATATTCTAAGCAAATGACGACATTTTTCGCGAACAAGCGCACTAGAAATATAGTAATATACATAAATATGTACTTAGTATGTATGTCATGTACAAAAATAGCAATTTTGAGGTGATGACAACATGGAAGTACGTGAGGAAGTACATGATTATACTATTATGTAAAAACCTCTAAAGTAGACACATATGTATATTTCGCATTTAATATCTAAATATTTGCCTGTTAGTATTGTATGAACAAAAATTTTGTTGCTCATTCATATTATTGATTGTTAAACCACAAGTAATAACCGTTAATTGTAGGTACTTTAAACCAGCTTATTAACGCTCTACTAAGCATTGTGTAGGAAGCATAGCATAATCGTCACAGCTGAGCGGCAATAAGAATGTTTGTCATTATGTGCTCAACCATCTACGCTGCGCTCCAAACCAAACAAAAATTTTTGTTTATCACTGCTGTGAGGGCCACAATTCCAGCGCGATTTGCAAAGCATTTGAGAAATTTTGTTTTACTTATGTGGTGACAGTTTTAAGTTGTTGATATACAGAGCGCAAAGCTCTCCGAGCAGCAAAACAATCAACAACAATCAAAATAATCACTTAACCAACAAGAAATCTCATTAATATTTATACTGCGCACGCCTGAGTTTTGGAACGCCAGCCAATTCGTGTTAGCTAACAAAATCTCAAAGAGACCTGCATAGAATCAAAGAGGAGAGAACAAAAAAATATTCAAAATTCTGTGCATTACGTGCCATTATACTCTGCAAATCATCCAGAAAGTGAAATACACAGCCAAAGTCAGTCGCAGTGATGAACTATTACGTGCAATTAATAAAAGTAATATTCTAATTACATGTGTCCAAATAAATATCTATGAAATTAGCAAATGTTAGTTAGAGCAAACGTTTTATGCGTAAATAGTATTTTTTTATGTGCAATTCTAACTTTTCGTAAAAGCAGCGCATAATCTGTGTTCATCGCTGGTGAAGTAATCGCTTTCGCTGTGTAACAGCGTGTGCTATTCCAGTGTTTGCTTAGTCGAAATAATTATTAAGTTAATAAAAAGCCATGGGTTCGTCGTCGTCGCGCAATGCTGTGTCCAACTTTCCCTCGCACGATGATCCAGCGTACCGGAAGTGTCAGGAGTTGAAAGTAAGTGCATCAATGTACACGATACAAACAAATTTTATTATTATTATATAATTTCTGTAAAAATCGATCTCTTAGATGGAACGTTGGATACAATTGCATTATCAAATAAAAGAGCGCGAAATGGCAACTTATATTGCTGGCAAACGTGAGCTCTTCTATTGGTTAAGCGCCTTCTATATGACCTCGAGTATTGGTTGCTGGCAATATTATCAGCACATTCGTCGAAAAGCGGCATTGCTCCCAATGGTTCCCTTGACTTTTGTTATGGCCTATTATGCCGATTTAGCTTACGGCAGCAAAGTACATCGCATTCAAGGTGTGTTTGGATGAATACCTGTGTCAAAATCGTTTGAAAAGCCGCCTTTTGTTAACTCCTAATTTTTGTTGGTTTTATTTTTTATTGTAGCTGAAGCCAATATGATATTAGAGCACGAGAACGAGCTGCTGCACTGGCCTGGCGGCTTGCCAACTGTATCATCGCTGGATGAGGCACGTGTCGAAAATGAAATCGAAAAGAAATTACATCCACATCCTTCATAGGCGTATCCATTGAACGTTTACCTATGCTTTCCATGCTATTGAAATTTTTACACTTCATATATTGCTCAATGAAATAATTATTTTTCCAATTAACTACATTTGTATGTATTTAACCATTTTATATTCACTTTTTGAAATTTAAACATATATTTATGCAATTGAAAGTTTGTGACAATATTCAAATTACTTATAAGATTAGCCATTTTCTAAACGTGCATGTACTTATATATACATACATACGAATATTTCGCAGTTATTGATGTGTGTAAACGATTTTTTACTATTCAATATATTTATATTGTCCATTATATTATAGAAGTTTTGGAAATGTTAAAAAGATACTTTAAGAAACTCGAGTTCTAACTACACACATTTAACGCACACACAATTATATGAAAATAATAGTGTCGAAATGTTATCGCATAATATATTATAATAAATAATTGTCAGAATATACTATTATAAATTTGTATATGCCGGAAAAATATGTATGCATTCCTATACATATACAAATGTATGCAAATTAATAGCAGAACTTCGTATTCGAGGGGTTTCAAAACTATCATTCAACCTTAATTCATGTGATTGATCATAGTAATTACTTACAAATATACTCTTAATTACATTTAATTAATTATAATAGTGTGAATTCAAAAATTACGAATAAATAATAAAAAGGTGTACGAATAATTCTTGTTAAAAAGGTCGATACAGCAATTTGCTAATAAATATTTATTTCCTTAATATCCTTAAGATCACTGAAGCATTTTTTTATATTTCACATCTATTTAAAAATAAATATATTAGCTAAAGCATATGAAATTCAATCACGAATACTAGTAGAACTTTCAATAGAATGGCGCCTCTTCCTTTTCCCACAACCTTTTGTTAAGTAAATTGGCAGCACTGACAAAACGCTTGTATGAAAATTCATGCATATAATTGTATATAGAACTCTAAATTGTACCAAGTTGGCAAATAAGACAATTAAACTACCTACAGTAGCTAAACAAATTCAAGTGCCTATTAGAATTATGCTTTCATTTCTTCATGTCAATAAAAATAACTGATCCTGCATCTCAATAAGTTAACGCAACATAGTGCAACCCAAAGTGCTCCAATTTTTTCACAGTACAATTGAAATGCAACACTGTGTCCTATTTGACAATTGAAAAGTAGTAACAGTAGCGGCAGTGCGACTTGGAAAAAGATGTAAATTTTCTTAAGGCGATAATTTGAGGAAAATACCTGCAAATAAGTGTGAAAACAAGTGAAAAGTGTGCCTCGCACTTTGGTTATCATCTTTCGAAAGGAAAATCATAAATTTTGTTGCACAAAAACAAAGGATAGCTTGTGTGAAAGTAATCGACAAAGTCCACAAGAGGAATTTGGCAAATTTGCATTGTACACTCATTCTGATTTTACCACACAACCTCAACGATACCTTGTCCGCCGTTGTCTTCGTTTAATTGTATTGTGTGTTCCCCTATTTGCTTTTGCCTTTGGTTCGGAATTTTATCGTCTTCATCAAAGCAGCACAGCATTAGTAGTTGTAAAGATATAGGAGATGAAAAAAAGCATTTGCTCATAAGATTTTAAAAGTGTCCACAATTGAAAACAATAAAGAAACAAAATACCAAAAAAGCGAGCGGAAGAACGGCTGGCGTAAATAAAAGCTTCGAAAAGATAGTGAATCGTGAAAGCATCTGAAACAGAAGTTGATTCCAAAGAAGTAAAGAGGATAGGTAAAGGTAAAGGTAAAGACAATAGAAAAAGAACAGTTTGTGCGGGGTGTTACAGACCGCCTGCTCGAGTGCCAAAGTGGAAGGAAAGCAAAAACGAAAGAAGAAGAGCAGAACTGAAAGGGTGCAAAATAAGACATAATTTTGACAGGTAAGAATGTAAGGAACATAAGAGAGTCACATTTTACGAATTTTCATTTCCCTTCATCATCTGCTCAGTGTGAGAATGATTGGAAAATTGAAAAATAAATAATATTTTTTTCACGTTCACTTTCATGTCTGACGTATTGACTAGTGATTTTTTTATTTGTTCATTTCCGATTCTTAGTGAAAGATTTTGTATAAGGTCGCGTTGTAGCCAAAGACTCATCATCATAGCACAGCGACGACGAAGTGTGTAAAAGAAAAAGTGCGGTTGCGGGGCGCTGTAAAATTGAATTTAAAGCGTAATTGTGACGAGAAAATGGAAATCGAGCCCGACCAATCGATAGAGGCAATGGACACACAAGAGGTCGAAATAATCACAAGCGACCTGCAACATCAGCAACAGCAACAATTAAATAAGCTGCATTTGCCAGCAGAACAGCTGCCCAACGAGAACGGCAACGGTCCGCCGCAGCAATTACTAGCCGACAACACTTCGCCATACGCCAACGAACAGGAGATGACGTCCGTCGACGATCCCAAGGACGATCAGTTTCGTTCTGAAGCTACATTTTCATATACGGTGGAAAATATAACGCAACTTAAGCAACAACATCTCTCACCACCCGTATATGTACGCATGTTGCCATGGAAAATTATGGTAATTCCAAATGATCGAGCGTTAGGTTTCTTCCTTCAATGTAATGGCGAAAACGAATCACCTACGTGGTCGTGTAACGCCATCGCTGAATTACGACTGAAATGTCACAAACCAGATGCACCACCATTTACTCGTGCGCGTATAAAGCATCTTTTTTACTCCAAAGAGAACGACTACGGTTATTCAAACTTTATTACGTGGTCAGAATTACAGGAGCCCGAAAAGTGTTACATACACAATGGCGCTATCACATTGGAGGTGCATGTTGTGGCAGATGCACCTCACGGTGTGCTTTGGGATTCCAAAAAACACACTGGTTATGTGGGACTTAAAAATCAAGGAGCAACATGTTATATGAATTCGTTGTTGCAAACACTCTATTTTACTAATCAATTGCGACGTGCTGTTTACAAAATACCGACAGAGGCCGATGATAGTACCAAGTCGGTCGGATTATCATTACAACGCGTTTTTCATGATTTACAATTCGGCGACCGCCCAGTAGGAACTAAAAAGCTTACCAAGTCATTCGGTTGGGAAACACTTGACTCGTTTATGCAACATGATGTACAGGAATTTTTACGAGTTCTACTCGATAAATTAGAATCAAAAATGAAGGGTACATGTTTAGAAGGCACCATACCGGGCTTGTTTGAGGGTAAAATGTCTTCATATATAAAATGCAAGAATGTTGATTATAACAGTACACGTTACGAAACCTTCTACGATATACAGTTAAACATAAAGGATAAAAACAATATCTACGATTCTTTCAAGGATTATATAGCATCTGAGACACTTGAGGGTGATAATAAGTACGATGCGGGTGTGCATGGCCTCCAGGTGAGTTACATTTGCTAAACGTTATATAAAATTTTGTATTATGCTGGTAAATGATGAAAATGTAGAAAAAGATTTGAAGTGGGTTTCAGTTTGATAGAATATTTTATTATCATTGTAATTTTATCATTGTTATTGTAAATATTAAATTTATGACTATTATTATATATGGATATATTTTTTTGGTGAAAATCATACCAACTTTTCTCCTCTGTATTTCTTTTGTTCGGTATAGGAGGCAAGCAAGGGAGTTATCTTCACGGCTTTTCCGCCCGTGTTGCATTTGCATTTAATGCGATTCCAATATGATCCCATAACAGATAGTTCCATCAAATATAACGATCGTTTCGAGTTTTACGATCGCATAAACTTAGACGAATATTTGGCTGAAAAGGAAAAGACCCCTGCCGAGTATGTTTTGCATGCAGTGCTTGTACATTCGGGTGACAACCATGGCGGCCACTATGTGGTATTCATCAATCCGAAAGCGGACGGAAAATGGTTCAAATTCGATGATGATGTCGTCTCCAGTTGTCGTCGGGTCGAAGCCATTGAACAGAACTACGGTGGAAACGATGATGAAATCTCGTTCCATGCAAAATGCAGCAACGCTTATATGTTAGTCTACATACGTAAATCCGAACTGGAACGCGTACTCAGCGATATACCCGAAAATGAAATACCCAGTGAATTGGTGGAACGTTTGGAATTGGAGAAACGTATCGAGATGGCACGTCGTAAGGAGCGCAGCGAGGCAAACTTATATGTTTCCATACATGTTATCCTAGAGGAATACTTTGAGGCGCAACAAAAGCGGCGACTCTTTGATTTGGATAAAGTGCATCAACGTCTATTCAAGTTAAAACAAACACAAACTGTCGAAGAGATGATGGACGCGTTTGTCAAGTCATTTGGCGTGCCCAAAGATCGTATGCGTCTCTGGATTCTGTTTGCGACACAATCGCAAAAGTTTCTGTACTTTGATTTCCAACGAGAGGGATTGAGTCCAATTGAGCAAGTCGCTTCTGCACAGAAACCATGGGTGATCTTCATAGAGTTGGCGTCACCGCTTGTACCTGGCCGCCCTTTGCCACCGTTCAATCCCAAACAGGAAGTGCTGCTTTTCTTTAAGTATTATGATGCATGTAATAAGCGTTTAAATTATATTGGCTGCTCACAACAGCCACGAAGTCGACGTTTAAGCGAAATTATCACGGAGGTGAACACGCACTTGGGCTTTGAGCCAGACACCGAATTAACGGTATTCGATGAATGTCACGACAAAAAAATTACCAATATCAATGAACCACTAGAGAATGTGCTTTACCTGCATCCGGACAATCTGCAGGGCAATATATTAATATTCGAAAAGGAACATATTGACATCAAACTAGATTTGCCTACCGTCGAAGATTATTTCTTGGATTTGGTGTATAGAGTGGAAATCACGTTCTGTGATAAATGCAATCCCAATGAACCGGAAATCGTGCTAGAGCTTTCCAACCGTTACAATTACGATCAAATGGCAAAAGCGGTCGCAGAACGACTCAATACCGATCCAAACAAATTGCAGTTCTTTATGTGTGTCAGTAGTTACAAAGAGACACCCGGCAATGCCGTTCCATACACCTTCAAGGTGAGTGCAAACCAGCAAGAATATTTGTTTTATATAAAATATAGTTTGTAGAAGTTATGGAAACTTTTTCAATTCCTTAGTTGTGCTTATATTCCCTGTCCTTATAGTCTAAGACTATATACTAGTATCCGACCGATGCCCAACTTGTGGCCGATGTCGATAAATCGACAAGTTGACAATGAATCGGCAGATGCCGTTGCCAATGCACTAAAAAAGTACATATCCAAATATGGTTTCTTTTTCTAGCATTTAATACATCTGAAGAAAGTGCAAATTCCCATTTTCTTGCCCGATAATGGCTGATGCTCATGTCGATTAATCGGCCGGGCATTACCATACACCATTTACAGGGGAAAAATTATTACTAACCGATCCAAACGGGATTCCAATATATGTCCTGCGTGCAATGAGTCTCCGTATGACACTGGCCACCTCTTTGCATGCCGCACCAACCCCATTCATCTGACATCCCTCTTCCTTTGGTCCAACACCATCGAAACAGCACGTTTCTTGGGTCTCCCGGTCGACGACAACTTAGCAAATCCTTACCTTCTAAACGGGAACTAGTTATCCAACAACAGGGGAAAAACAAAAAAATTCTCTTATATAAAACATAGAATAATTAATTGATTTTTTTTTAAATAAAATTGCTATATTTAATTAAATAAAAAAATGTAATTCCAGGGAACTGTTAAGGATCTAGTCGCATACTGCAAGCAGAGCGCAACCAAAAAGCTCTTCTATCAAAGACTGTCTCTCAGCATCCACGAACTCGACAATAAGAAGCAATTCAAATGCATTTGGGTCTCAAATGATCTTAAGGAGGAAAAAGAGCTAGTACTGTATCCCAATAAGAATGAGAATGTCAAAGGTCTATTGGACGAGGCTGCCAAAAAGATACAATTCGCTGAAAATAGTCGCAAGAAATTGCGATTACTTAAGGTGGCCAATCACAAAATCGCCACCATATACAAAGAAGATATGCCGCTGGAAGCGCTACAAAAGACCAACGAAACGCTGACGGCACAAAGTGCGCAGAAGACTTTCCGCATTGAGGAAGTGCCTGCCGAAGATATGCAGTTGGCCGAGAATGAGATACTCGTGCCCGTGGCACATTACAGCAAAGAGATATACAATTCCTTTGGTGTGCCATTCTTGATCAAAGCGAAACATAACGAACCGTATGGTGCGCTAAAACAACGCATACAAAAGCGTCTGAATGTGCCCGATAAAGAGTGGGAGAATTTCAAGTTTGCCGTCATCTCGATGGGGCATCCGAACGAGGTTAACGACAATACACCGGTCGATATGGAGATCTATCGCACTTGGTCTAATGCACATTTGCCTTACTTTGGACTAGATCACATAAACAAATCCAGAAAGCGAACATCCTTAAATTTCTCCGAGAAAGCGATTAAGATTTACAATTAAATTAGAATATAATTGGCGAAAAACAACAAAAACATAACAAAAGATGAACTCATTGTGGGATCGATAATGTGTGCGTGCAAATAACAACAAAAACAAATATATGTAATAACCGAGAAAATGCGAACTGCCGAATTGGAGGAAAATATGCGGAGAGAAGCAAGAAAACAGCGGGTAGTATTGTAGCAGAATAATTTTAAAATGGGGCTTTATGGCTAAAAGACGAGAGACGAGTTTAAATTATAGCACGATAAACGATAAAAACAAATTGGAAACCATAACAAAAAAGTTGCTAATGTATGTCTTGTTCTTATGTTTACATATGCTGCATATACGCCGTAACAACAACAACACGAACATACTTACAAATAGCTGCAACCGCAATGGCAACAAAACAAAATATGTGTGCAGCCAACAACAAAGTGAAGCAAACAAGTAACCATCCGACTGACCGACCGACTACCAAACAACCGATTTGTCAATCAGCCAACTAACCAACCAACAACAATTTTAAGCGCAAACAAGCAAGCAAAAATATTAAAAACGAACCAGATAAGCCAACAACAAGAAGCGTAAAGTGTTTGTGAATTGTTGTTTGCTTTTATAGTTTCGAATGTGTTTCAAAAGAGCTTCGCCTGCAAAATTTTCACAAAACTCACAATCACACACACACAAACACACAAACAATAGAGCATAAACTATAAATGGAAATACAGAACACACTTTAACAAAACAAATAAACCGAACTTTAAAATTAAACTAAAATAAAAAATATTAAATTAAAAATGTACTACTTTAATATATATATATATAAATATGTATATGTATATTTAAAAATTAACTTAGGCGTACGAATGTAAAAGAAAAAAACTAAAATTTACGCAAAATTTTGTTATGCAAGTAGCATCCAAACAATCGACGACGGTGCTGGTGACGTTGACCGCGACGTTTACTGGCTGATTGGAATCGACGTAGCAAGTACGATATTGGTGGAGTGCGTTATAGTTTGCATTTTGTTCGACGAGTATTCGGGCGCTCTATGCGCGCATATAAATTGCAGATGTTAGTTAGGTGCATTTCAGGAGCCACAACTGTCTCTGTATACCTCTACCTGATTTCATTTAGCGAATCAAAGCAATTTACACTACCGCAACATTATTCTTGAGTATCGCAACGCATGCGAAGTCGCTATATAAATGTAGGCAGCAGCAGCAGCAACAACAACAAAAAACAACATCAACATGGAAACGCATTGAATGCAAGTAGAATAATTTGAAATATACATACATATACATAAACACACACTTATATATATATTATATTAAAGAGAAAAAATAGAGATATACATAAATTGAATCTAACAAAACAAAATGATGCGATAATGATTTTTAGATAACCCATTTAGTACATCAGTAAAAACGCCAACGCATACATATGTACGTAAAAAAATTCACACACGCACATATTACTTTTGCGTCAAAAGGACTTTAACTACTTCCATATCACACATAATCTGAAAGATTCTGTTCATGCATACTGATAACAGAGTTCTTTATTCTACACACATCCATAAGAGAATGCTGCACAGTGTTTATGCGTATGATTGATTGTGAGTGGTGGGGGAGTTCGTACTTCTATTTGATATTGTGAGCTAAAACCGTTTTTTTTTATGTTCTGGGGCGGTTGTGTATATAATTGTAAGCAAAGCTATTTGTATGCACCGAGTATTCCGTTGATTATTGTTAATTTTTTTATTAATACATATGTATAATCAAAATTAATTTCCATGCATTTTTTTTTAAGAAATAGAATACACTCGACTTTATCTCAAAGCAGCTAGCTTTTTAAACATATCTTGAATTTAGTATGTTAAAATAGCTAATGTGAACCTAAGCGGAGGTAGGTATTTTAACTTTTATTACAAATGCGGGCATGTTTTACCTTATTTTTTGGTAATTTGGAAGCAAAATTATACTCATTTACTTAAAAGGTTTTATTCACTGGCAAGGCAGAAAAACGCGTTTTTGTGATTTTTGGAGAAAGCATTTTTTAGTCAATAACTAAAAAAAAATTGTGTTTACATAATTTCATGCAGTTAATAGTCGGCGCTTCACTTTTAAAAATTTCGTGATCCTTGTTTCCGTAGACCATCTCGAGAAAGATTTTTCCTCTCAAAATGATCTCAGACCCAAAAATAAAAAAGTAATAATTTTTACTATAAATGAGTAAAGGTAATGGATCCAAAAGATTAGTCAAAATTTGAATTTTTTTTTGTGGAAAAATTCAACCAATTTAGAGTTAAAAAAAACGATATTATTACAACAATCTTCTTTCTTCAATCTTTGCCTGGCAAATATATCTCAGAAGATCGTGTGAAAATTTCAAGCGGATAGGTCCAGCTGTCCGAAAATAAAATATCTCACCGACTCTGAAAAAACCTTTTAGTGAAAAACGACTTTATAGTTTTGAGAGCCGATTGAAAAATTCGTACTAACACGTTCATATCTTCGCGAACATTTTCCGAATCAACTCCAAATTATATTTCGAAGAATATTTTGGTTTTGAAATTCATAAATGAATATAGACTTTTAACCGAAAAAATGTAACATAGTTGTACGTATTTTCCTGCTATAATATAAATTCTAGGGCGTGTTCTCGAGATAACTTTTCTGAAATTTCAGGTTAGCTCAAAAATTTACATTTTAGAGATATTCTTTATCGAATGTATAATTATGCTGCAAGCTCTTAAATGAATTAAAGCCTATCATCTAATATGTCAAAAGTTAATTAATTAAAACTATAATCTTTTAATTTTTTCTGATAACCGGTTGGGTGGCAGGTTTCGTCAAACGGTCCAATATGTGAATGTTGCAATTTCAATTAAATATTAATAATAAATGGTGTTTATATAATGCTGTTTTTATTATGTATAAATGAATGAGAGAAGACGATTTTAAGGAAGTAAACAAATAAAAATGATATACGTTTTATTTATACTGAGTTTATGTTTCCCTATGTGAAACATACCACAACCAAATTAAAAATAATTTTTAAAAGAGGAGACAAAGGAAATTGAGGTATACATAACTAAGAATGATTTAAATTTATTATACATCATATATGTGTATGTAAAAGTTATTGCAATCAAAACAAATAGAAAAGCATAAAAATAAATAAACACTATTAAAAGCGAAAGCAACGGAATATGCCAATTAAATATTGTTAAAAATGTTGAAATGATCAAAAAACAACATTTTTTAGCGGTTAAAATAAAAAATTGAATTGTTTGGATTTTGCGCTGCCGCTATCGCCTATATGACTTCCCATTGGTCTTAACCTATAACCCGATAACGGATCTTTTCGAGAATTTCAGCAATACAATTGAAAAGCTTCGACGAATATAATTCCATTGCGTTTATTTTGAGATTTACATAGCAAGTCCGCACATTCAAAGGGTTCAAAAACAGACAAATTTACACATGTCTAATTGAGGTCATTACGCTTAGTATAAAAGTGATTTTTTATTTCAAAACTACAAATACACAATATGGTATTGAACACAGTTTATTTAAAATTTTCTGCGTTTTAATATCTCCGGACGCCAATTGACCGGATGCGTCTCTTCGCTCGCTTCATTGTCTTCCTTATAAATTTTTATCGTTTTGTCTGCCTCAGCCGTGATTAAACGTGAACCAGACTGATCAAAGCACATTGCAAAAATACCGGCTTCACTGTCCATTGAGCCCGGCTGAACAGGCGCCTGGAAACGTTGAAAATTGTAGCCAGTACGCCAGTCCCAGAAGAACATTGTACCATTGTCACCACCCGAAACCAACACACCATCCGCATTTACAGCCATGCAATTAACAATGGCATTGTGGCCGGATATATTTTGCACAAAATTACCCTCAGGGCAGCGCCATTGCTTGATATTATCCGGCGATGCCGAGGCGAACATATAAAGTGTTGGATGTAACACAATACTGCGCACAGATTTCTTGTGGTTGGTTAATGTGCAAACACTTTTGCCAGCAGCCAAATCCCATAAACGTACTGTAGAATCATGTGAGCCGGTTATAATTTGCGGATTAGTTGCCTGCGCAACCACACTGGCGACTGTATTCGTGTGCCCCGTTAGTGTGTGTATGTTGGCTTTAGTACGCATATCCCAAATTCGTGCTGTGGAGTCACGACCGCACGTGGCTAGAACATCGATTGTTGGATGCAGCGCCATGGAATACACAGCGGATAAGTGACCATGGTAATGTCGAATGACTTTATTATATTCCAGATCCCAACATTTGACTTGACGATCTTCACCACAACTGAAGAGGTAGGGATGTTTAGCGCTTACTGCTAAGCCGCGAACGGTGCTCACATGGCCGGTGAGTGAGAGTTTCAATTTACCACTGGCTAAATCCCAAATTTTTATAACACGATCACCAGCACCCGTTGCAAACCACTCATTACCAGGTTCTACAGCTATGCAGCGCACCCAGCCCAAGTGACCTGTGCAAAAGGAGTACAATATACAATTATAAAAAATAGTTGTTGATATTCGCTAATTAAGGATATTTACCAGAAATAACTCGTGACAATTTCCATGGCGCATGCCATGTAGGTTTCGGAATAGTAGGTGCCTTTTTGGGTATTAATTGTACATTACTGCCCGTTGTACCGGTGCGCGCGCCTGATGCGGCCACAAGTGATGTGTTGCCATTTGCATGTTCCAATCCACCAGTTGCAGTTTTCTCTGTTGTTGCTACCAAGGCGTTATTGTGTTCGCCAGCCAAGCTGCCATCTGTAATGGCAAGTGGACGTTCTGGTCCATCTAATGCGCCACCAGGTGCAGAAGCAGCTAATTTTTTTGCTTCAGCAACTTTAGAGACACGATCAAAAACTAGACCATACGTATCCTTTGCTTTAATGGATTTCCGAATATTTAATCTGAAAATTTTAATTTATTAATATCTGCTTAAGCTGAGTTTACTTTACTCACAGTTTTTCGTCGATTTCAGGCAAAGCGCTCTGATTTGATACAAACATGTCGTGTGTGCGCTTTAATGAACGAAATATTAGCGTATGTACGCTGTGACGCTGCACTTCTTCCATTTTATAATTGTTATGTACTTATATGTGAAACTAGTTTACACTTAAAATTTTAGCTAAATTAAAAATTCGCCTGTTTCAATCAATGCATCGCATGTATAAAATAATAAACAGAAATAAAATATGTACAAAAAACATCCACACACAGGGTTGTATTTTTTATGTCTCGAAACTTTAACCCTTGTGTGGTACATTGAAAAATGACTTAATAAAATAATTGGCATGAAAAAATGACGCATTAAATAAATTAAAATAAATGTATTAATATTATAAAACTATATAAACTGTAAAAAATACGTTTTATAAAAATAATTCATAATTTTTCATTTGATTTAAATTTTTTTACTTAACCATAATATTCGTCAAAATTGATTTAATATAGTTTTAATTTTTAATGAAAAATTATATAAAAGTTTTTTTTTTGTTAAATACAAATAAAATTAAATAAATAAAATACGCATTTGTTTTTATTCTCATGATATTTGATTCTGATTGGACCGAACCGATAGCGATTCATATTAGATCTAGTTCTGTCACCTTATTTACCACAAATCTATTTAGAAAACTTGCTAACTTGCTACAAGATAAACAACATTCTGTGATTTTTTAAATATATATATTTTTTTAAACGATTTTTGTGGTCTTTTCTATTAATTGGCTGGCACAGGTGAAGCTGATGCCGCATTACTCGACGATGTACCTACTGAGGCCGAAGGTGCTGATGATGACAACGACGACGATGTGGACGAAGAAGCTGAAGATGTACCCGCAGCAGCTGAGCTATTATCTTGGGAGGAACCCTCGAAAAATTTCTCAATCTTAAATGGAGCAAAAGAAGAAAATAAATTAGTTGAATTTTCTTAAGCTAGTTGCATAAGACTCACCATTTTCTTTATGTAATTGCATAAAGACTTGTTGTTTGAAGTTGAAATGACATTTTCCACTCTATACGGTGGAGAAACAGTGACCTCGTTAAATATTTGTATGTTGGTACCTTGCCAGGATACTTCATTCGACTATAAGTAAATTTTATGAGAAAAAATTATTCATATAAATTGAATAAAATATAGTAAGGTTATGTTATTTACCTTAAACTGCTTTGCAATTGTTCTGTACAATTCTTGTGCTTCTAAACTAACATCCGCATTTCTTGACTTAAGATAAGTTTGTCGTTGCTGCACTGTATTGCGAAGTCGAATTTTTATCTACAAAGGAAAAAAGAAATAATTTGAACGTTATTTTTTTTTACTTATTGTTAGTTTTTTAGAATATACCTGTTCCAAGTTCAGCTTTTGTGGATCTTCAACAAAGTTGCCATTGCACTCCTTGATCACTTTTACATTGCTGCATAGCGACAAATTCAGCACGTAAACATCGTTTAGTTGCTCTGAGTTTTTCGAACGACATTCTATATAAATAAGATTGAAATTAAGGAAAACCTTACCTCTATTTGCAAAACCTTGAAAAAGTTTTTACCAACATCCACAAGTACTTGAAACTTTTGATTCTTCACTCACTATTCATTTACTCGATCCTATTACTTAATCCACTAATGCCATATGCATTAATATGATGTAATGCAATTGTTTTTGGATTCATGACTATTCAAATATTAAATAATTAATATTAGTTTTATTTACCTTTCGCGCTCAGGCATAGAATTGAACACCTGTTTATATTGTCAACTATTAAGATACATATGTACCACTACTACCATAATACTAAATTAGTGTTCATTGGCTCAAAAGTCAATACGGATGATTGACCTCAGTATTGTTACTCGTATTGCAGCTTTCTCCAACTTATCGCAAATTCGCTTGTATTATACATGAACATGAACCAATGGAACCATTTTTCAAAATCTATACTGCACCTTACCTAATAGAACTTAATAGTTATATCTACTTTTCAACAATAATCACATATTTCCTAAGGTCACCGTAGTTTAATTTCAAAATCTTACCAAACATATGTTTGATAAGTCAAATAAACAAAAATTGTTACTCTCACATTAATTTTGGGTTATTTTTGCTTTGTATGTTTTGTTTTTGAAAAGGATACTTAAAATTAGCATCTTTGTGTTGTGATCAAATGCTAGTACTTCGCCTTCCACTTCCTCGTTGAAACAGGTCGTGCACAGCACAGATGATCCAATCGTGAAGCAATCATTTACCGCAGCCATTTTTAATGAAAGCCGCCACACAACTCAGCGATGATAGCGCGAATTTAGGTGAATTATGATATCGCTAATCAAATTAACGGTGCTGATGTTTATCGTTTACTTTCGAATTGTAAGTCGCCACAATTATAAACAATCAATAAAAGCGTTTACCAATGCAGCAAAATGCGGTCGTGTCTCTTTTATCGCTCTTTGCTAGAGCTCCGTGCATACGTTGACTTGTGGAAGTATTTATATTGTTGTTTTCGTTTCGGGTTTAAGATTTTTGGTCACTTGCTTTCAATAACAATTAAGCATCAATTCACAACAATTGGGTAGAAGGTGTTAAATGTGCCCGTAACTCTTCGATTCTTTTTGTAACAATTATTATATACTTTTACTGACACCACCGCTGTTGCCGCTGTTTGATCACCTTTCCCCTATTTACTTATGAAGTAATTTTCTGTGTTCTTCCTTTGCCTATCATTTATTTTTATTGCTCACATATGTATGTACTATGCGCAACTTTGCTATTTGCAAGTTAAATGCAATTTGCAGTAATATATGCGAAAGTAATTACGTTTTTTCACACAGTGAAAAATAATAATAAACGGCGTATGCAGACGTTATCCAAAAATTTTTTGGTTAAAGCTCTAAAAAACGAGCGGAGCGAAAGGAAGGAGATGGCAAGTTGAAAAAACACAATCCAAGTTTCTCTACGCACACGATATTCTTCCACACGCACACACCCGCATGTTGGCGCGTGGCGAATGAGAAGAAAGACAAATGCCAAAATGACAGCAGTTTTGTGTTTTAAAAAAATAATATTACTAATGTTTACATTTATCTGAGTAATCTAAGTAAAATATTGTAAAATATGATTAGCATTTTAAGATAACGTAAAATGATAATTAATATTATTGCAAATGTAACCTACATTCTTTCCTATCTTTTACAATAGAAAATCGTGTTGCAACCCTACCACCATCTAGAAATGTAAACAAAAGTTCCGCCGGTTGGCTGTGCGAAACAAAGCTTATATGCGTTATCAAATAATTAGTTTTGTTATCGGTAATTGTTCAGAAACTCACTAGTTTTAAGGATATAAGTGAACGCAGTTATATTTAGATGTGTCGCAGTAGTTTAAATCATCATTCCATTACTTTCAGTTAGCCCTGGGTATAAGTATAAATTTATAACAATTTATTACCACGCCCTAACAAGTTATTCATCTCCAGTGGTTATTATTTTTATGCACTATGCCTTCATTGATAAGAAAGGTTCTTTTCATGGTGTTACTTTTGCTATTACAAAATTCATATGGATCGGTAGGAGCTATTAACCATTGGATCCTCCAAGATGATGGACGCATTATACAAAAAGTAGACTCTCCATTTTTGTTGCGTGAACCACATAATCTTGTAACATTTTTGGATCAAATACAACATAATGACTACGTGGAGCAGTCTTATCTAAAATTGAGACGACAACGCGAATTAATTGCAGAGCATTTACGTTATTCCAAACAATTCAGTGAGGATTTGGTTTTGCAGGCGGAACGCTTGCAGCCACATTTAGGCGCACAAACACAACCAATGCAAAATTTGATCAACTCGTTAGAAGCGCTTACTAAGCAAACGGCAAAAATGTACAGGTGGGACGAGTATATGACAAAAGGTATTTAGAATCTCTTCATTTATTTACAATTTATATAGCTACTTGGAGTTCGTCAAAGATGAATTGAAAGAGTTTAGGAAGCTGAAAACACAAATTACCCAACATCATGAAAAATTGATACAACAGCAGGTTAACAAAAATTTTGTAACTCTTATACATAAACAAAATTAACGAACTCATTGCTCACAGGTGCCTCTTGCCTCACGTCAATTAGATGAAAAGGTGAATAATGAGGATCTATTAAAACGAGGCCAATACTGTAGTACTCGAACTTTGTCGAAAACAGAAGATCCAGTTTTATTTTGTGATTTTTACTCCGATATGCAAATGCGTTTAGATGGAAAGGATGTAGACCCTGAAACATTAGAGCGTGATTGGCAGCTGACAAGTGAATCTGTGTTAAATCAAGTGACTAATTTAAATGTGCAACAACGCATGAATTTGGAACAAATCAAAGCTATGCGAGCTAAGAAAGCGGCTGCCGTGGCTAGTGCCAAAAGTAAGAAAGTGACGCCGGTTTCGTCAGCAACAGGCGATATCCCCGATGCTAAAAGTAATGATACATAAGTAAGAAAATCGTAATCGCAATATTAATAGCTTTAAAGACAACACAGTAATTAAGTTTAGTTGCTTTCAATTGACATTATTATACACCACGTATAAAATAACAATTTTTATTAAATAAGTATCAATAAAATTTTATTATCTTTCTTAAAATATCGCACAATATAAAATATTTAGTCATTTTTTTAACAAGGAGTTAAGAATAATCACAAAGTTCCATCGCAAAATTTTAAACTTAAAACGAGTATTTTAGGGTCCGTTACCTTTACCATTCGATATCAATCGTTTGCAAAGCATTATGCATTTCTCTTAAACTAGAATACACGTGTGTGGGTTTAGCCTTCTGAGTCTCATCAGCCGACTTTGTAATGAGTAAACTGCTCCAGCCAGCATTGCGGGCCCCTATATAATCCTTTTCGTAAAGATTTCCAATATGCAATGCCTCAGAAGCATGCACATTATACTTCTCTAAAGGTTTCAGAAATGCCCCACAATGCGGTTTCTCAACACCCAAATCATATGAAGTGTACACGAAGTCAAATTCATGCCTTATATTCATACTTGAGAGCACACGTTCCAAGCCGGGATCACTATTAGAGATGACACCAACATATTTAGTAACATCACGTATCATTTTTAATAATTCCACATTGCCCTCAATATGCATATAGCACTCATTGGAGCGATACTGTTCGAAAAGGCGTTCGCTAATGCTGCGTATTTGTGCTTGCGATAATTTGTGGTCTACACGCTTAAAGATGTTGTCCACCAGCAGCATCCACCAGTTCTGCCAAGTTATTTCTTTCGAATTTCGGCCGTAAATGGGATATCTCTTGGTCATATTTTTAAATTCTTCGCGAAATAAATTTTGTATTTTGTTTGGATCAAGGTTTTTTACGCCCATTGATGCCGCAGTATTCGCATATTGCACACCTGGAGGTTTGCGAAACCTCAACAATGTATCAGTGATGTCAAATGTTACTAGGCGAAAACGATTCAAGTTCTTAACAAACTGAACATGACGATTCATTCTGATAAGCCTCGAATTAGAATATTTTTGTATGTCAGCACCTTTTGTTTTTATTGAGGTAATTAGTTTGTTGTTATTGTTAGCCGGTAGATAGTTTGTTTATAGACAACCTAAACTGTTATCTAATGAATAAAAAATAGTAAACAGCTGTTTTGAGATAACAGAGATGTAAAATGTAGATGTACGCACTGTTCGTATACTATATGCGTATTATGTGTATTGAAGTTGTTGCCTAAAAAAAATAAAAGTAATGGTGAAATTTTCATAAATCGCCGTTTTTTCGATATTTAAACTAGAGGATATTTTCAATTGTTTATGTAAATTTCTTAATATAATTATATTCCTCAACTCAAAGTTACAATAATATTTTATTTTTATTATTAATAATTCAGTAAAGGAACAAACAGATGACTTCAAAAAGTTTGCTTGCAACCCTGCTGCTAATTTGACCGCTCAAACACCAGCAAAATTCGCTATACTTTTATTAGTTAAGTGATTAAATCAGTTAATAATAAAGAAATGTCTGAAGAACCTCCAAAAATCCGTTTTAAAAATCCACAGTACAGCTATATTGAACCTGGTGGCAAAAAGCACGTCTTTAAATCACTGAAACAAATACTGGCGGTGGAGAAAACGCAACAGTGGCCAGAAGGCACAATGTCGTGTGAGTGCACTTGTTTTAAATTGTTATCACTAATTTTTGTTTAGATATGTACATATATAATATATATATTTGCTTACATTTTATCTCTTCCAGACACCTCCTTTAATGCGCCACCCTCTTTGCGACCACCCAAAAAATATTCTGACATATCAGGTCTGATTGCGCCGTACACTGATCCTCACACTAAGTTGCGTTATGCCAATTCTGAAGAATATGCCGTGGTAAAGACTTTGCCTTCCGATATTGTCGCTGGTTATTTGGCATTACGTGGTGCTAGTAGTATTGTTGGCTAATAATTAACTATATTAGACTGAATAAAGATAATAAGCTTAATAATTAAGAACGAAATACAAGGTTAATTTGCAGAAATCCAAGACCATAAATGCTGCAGTTTCCCGAAAAATATTTAGAATTTTGAATACATTAATTTACTTTCGGATACATTTAAGCAAATTCAAAATTGTGGGTGAATTGAAAACCAAGTAAACACTTCTTGATTTTTAATATATAAGATAATAGTAGCTACTTGAACATTTTATCAGTAAATAGTTTTATAGAACTACTTATCACAATTTATATGTTTTATTGTTATTATTTGTAAAACACTTCTTCTTGAACAAGTGGCAAGAAAATTACTGCATATGTAATATTGATATACATTTATGTACATGTATATATATTATAAACACTTAAACTCTTATTAATTTCCTTGCTTTATTTATACTGACATCACTATCTTAACCCTAAATTTACAATATTTATGAAAATAATTATACTTTTTTCGATACGCCTGCAAAAAGGAAAAAAAGTTTTCAGCTTGAAAAGAGGTATAAAACCCTAGTGAAAGGGGGGTAAGTCGCATTATGCCAATTTCATCATTCCTACCAAACTTCATGAATATACATACATATCTCACATATTGACTAGATAAAAATAACGGGAGACACTTGAGACCAAATACAATATTAGTGTACTTTCCAACTACTTCATTAGATAGAGAGATAAATAATTGAGGAATTTTGTGCCCTCTCCCAACTCACAGGGACTTACTTAGTCCTAGCATATTGATAAAGTCCAATATCCTACTGGGTGCTAGAGAGGCGATGTGATCCCTATCCGGAAACATTTATCCAATGGCCTTCAACCTGTGTCTACAGACTGTTATGCAGTCGATTAGCAGGTGTTCCGGGGTTTCAGGCTCCTTGTCTCAAAACCGGCTGTTGGCGCAAGAGGATAGGCCCATGTTAAATAAATGCCTATTCAACTTGCAGTGGCCGGTGTAGAATGCGACCAGTAGCCTGAGTTTATCCCTGGGGAGATTAATTATCGATTTAAACCTATTCTGGTTGTACACCCCACTTATCATCTTGGCATGTCTCATACCTTGCGCTCGTTGCTAATGCCTTTCCCTGCCCACTCTTTCTTCCTTACGGAGCAGCTCCTTTAAGGTGTGGGGACCCACCCCGGTGAATGGTTCGGGCCCTACCATATTGGTGGAGGGTGCGGAGCGGGCGAGCTCATCAGCCAGTTCCTTGCCGGCTATACCTCTATGACCAGGCACCCAAATTACGTGCACCTGGTTCTATTCAGCTAGGCTGTTCAATCGTTCTCTACACTCCTGCACTAGTAGCGATTTGATCTCGCTTTTATTGCCGCTTGCCTATCGCTGAGTATGGTTATACGCTCATTGCGATAGTTGCGATGGAGGTTTATCTCTAAACATCGACTTATGGCAAAGACCTCTGCCTGAAAAATGCTCGGAAAGCTACCCATCGGTATGGAGAGCTTGGTGCGTGGACCCGCGATCCCTGCCCCAATTCTCTCCGACGTTTTCGAGCCGTCGGTGTACCACTTCAACGTGCTTTCCCTCAGCATTAGCTCAAGAATGGAGTCGTTCCACTCATTCTTGTTGCTGAGGGTAACCTTAAACTTCTTCGTGAAGTTAATTGTTTTGGTAATGCTGTCCTTCCGGAGGAGGGCTATTGGAATATTGTCACTTATCACCTCCATTCTCTGGTACGAGATTACCTTGCCTTTGCCACACTACTCTGCTGTTATTTGTAGAAGTGAGTGCTTGGCTACTTGACCGATAACCAAATGAAGCGGTTTGAGTTCCATCAGGACCTCCAGAGCTGCCGTTGGGCAAGTTCGCATTGCGCCCGTCATGCAGGCACAGGCTAGCCGCTGCAGCTTCGATAATTGGGTTCCTACCGAAGCCTGCGACGCTGCTGAGGTCCAGGACACCGCCCCGTACGTGATTATCGGTCGCACAATCATGGTGTACAACCACTTAACGATCCTAGGTTTACAGCCCAGGATTTTCCCGTCAGCCGATTGCACACCATTAATGCTTTTGTTGCTTTGACCAAGGTCTGGTTCACATGCTGCTTCCACCGCAAAGTTGAATCCAGCGTGAGACTAAGATGACCTTACTAGTCATCTCAACCTCTCTGCCCCCAAGTGTGAGATTCTTGAGACCGGGTAGGGACCTGCGTCTCGTAAACGGGACTACGGTCGTCTTTGAGGGGTTGATATTCAATTCAACCCTTCTACACCACCCCTTTGCCAGGCTTAAACCTCGTTGTACCAGGTCGCAGAGAGTGTCCTCAAATTTACCCATTGTCAGTTAGCAGTGCTAACAGGTCCTCCACGACAAGGCTCCATAGAAGTGGTGATAGCACACCTCCCTGCGGGCAGCCTCTTGTTGTGCCAAGACGAATCCTTTTACCTCCTGCTGTAGTCTCAGCAATTCTGGTGCGCCGTACGACCTCTATCCATCTACGCACCGGTGCTGTCACCCTCCTTCTCTCCAGTGCCCTGGCTACACTCCTGTCAGATGTGTTGTCAAAGGCACCTTCGATGTCCAAGAAGGCGCATAGCCTCACTTCCCCACTCTCTAGTGAACTCCCTACCTCAGAGGTTAACTGGCACAGAGCCGTATTGGTGGATCTTCCCGCTCTGTAAGCATGCTGAGCAGCATGCAGGGGTGAAATCTTCAGCGCCTTTGACCTTATTTCATAGTCTATGATCTTTTCCATAGTTTTAGTAGGAAAGAAGTTAAGCCAATTGGCCTAAATGATTTGGCCAGAGAATAGTCCTTCCTTCCTACTTTGGGTATGAAGATCACCTCAGCTGTTCTCCATAACTCAGGGATGTACGCCATTGCGAGGCTCTCCCGTCGCTTCTTTTAATTGCTAGCACTGTGTCAGTCTTATCTCTAGCGCCTTGTGCAGCCGGGCCGCTTCTGGTGTGGAGGTGACATTTCCACAGAATCTCCTAAAGCTAGCCGGTTTAGCAGACCTAATCTCCTTATTATATACGGTGAGGTTGCCCCTATACTCTTTCCAGACCCCTGTACGTTTTGCCTTATTAAATAGACTTCGTACTTTTTTCCTGAGGTCTGCAAGCTTCCTTGACCACCAGCAACAGTTACGCCTATCTGTGGGCACTTTTAGGGGGCAGCTGTCATTGTAAGCGTTAATGACGGACCCGTTCAGCGCAGATAACCTACACTCCATTCCCGGGCCCGTAATGGGCTTATAGTTATGAAGGTAGGTTCGCACCCCACATTCTCTATTGCTAAGTTATTACCTAGTACATATTCTAATAAAGACTCACCCCTCGAGTGGCAGTCCGTACTGTCCCATTCCACGTGGTGGGCGTTCGCGTCGCAGCCGATAATAAAGGGTAGCCTGTACCTCTTGCAGTACTCCACCAGCCTTTCCACCACTTCTGGGGGTGCTATGGTTGCCTCCCTCGGGAAGTAGGCTGATGCCAGGACGAAGTCCTTGCATTCAAAGTCCCTGGCCTGCACCGCCACCAGATCCTGCGTCAGGAACAGGATGCCTTTTGATGTCTCCTATTGAACACCTACTTAGAGAGGTATGCTTCCAGTTAAGGAGAATAATGAACTCCTCTCCAAACAGTTCCTACTGGGGTGCTTTCGCAGAAATTAGCCCTAAAGTCACCTGCATGGAGGGGAACCGCCTCTTAGGAGCATCAAGAGGTCATTCCTTCACTACGCCGACGACATCAAACAATACGCCGACCAGATTTTGGACGCAACTAAATTCCGATAAGCACTGATCGTCATTCACAGTGGAGCCATTAATACCTTCATCGACTCCCCCTCAGTGAATGGCGTACTTAAAGTCAAACCACCACCCATTGCAGACGAAGAGCTCGAGTTGCCGCGAGAAACGAGAGTGACCCTATCGCAGCTTCGTTCTGAATACCGTACCAGGTTAAATGCCTACTTATCCAGAATATCAAAAATATGCCCAGGGTGCAATGAGCCCCTGCATGTCACTGATCACCTCTTTGCATGCCCTACTAACCCTACTCATCTGACTCACCTTTCAACCTTTGGTCCGACCTCGTCGAAACAGCATGTTTCCTGGACTTATCGCTGGATGTCGTCTTATGCAAGCCTTACCATCCTAACGGGGACTAGATGCCCGTAACAACATTCTTTTCCTATACCGTTCCCGCAACAGTCGGGTCTACGTAACCGGAACGGACCTTCATACGCAGCCCGTATTCCGTTCATATCTAAGGATTCGAATCGCATGAGTTTCTTTTTAATGCAACACGTATAATACGTATAATTTCATTGGTTTATCGTTGTTGTTGTTTTAGTGGTACAAAATGTCCTCAAAAATGTTTGAAATACTGCAGTCCTCTTCGGATAAAAATTCGACTCCGTATCGCCTACATCAAGGCGACTCTCGCGGGACGCGTTTTATTGTTCACTCTTTGAACTTGCCGTGATTTTATAATCTTTTTTAATCTTGTATTTAAATTGCTTTCAATTAATGCAAATTAAAAAAAAAATACGTATGTATGTACATTGGGACAAAAAAGCATCCGGAAATTGTAATTAAGAATTTGTCAAAAATTTTGTATTTCTAACAAAATTTCGTGTGCGGAATCGTTTGCGAATGTTGGAAAAGGCTAACACAAGCCTACGAATGGTACAAAGCCTTCAAAGGCGGTCGAAAGAACATTGAAGACATGCTTCGTTCCGGACGACCTTCGAAAAAATATTAAAAAAGTGAAGGATATGAGGCGTGAAAATCGTCAGGCAAGTGTTAGAGAGATGGTAAGAGAGCTCGACATCTTTTGCAAATCCGCTAGAATGATTTTGGTGGATATTTTGGGTACGAAACTCGGTCTTGTTTGACTCGTCCCGATAAAGCTGAATTTTTTTTCAAAAGGAGTACCGTCAACAGGTCTGGTGCATCATGCATTTGTTCCGGAGGGACAAACGGTCAATAGGGAGTTTTATTTGGACATATTGAGGCGTTTGCGTGAGAACATCCAATGAAAACGGTCGGAATTGTGGAAGAACAATTCATGGACTTTACACGATGATAATGCACCATCGCATCGTGCCAAGATTGTTACCGAATTTCAAGCCAAAAACGCAATGAATACCATCGATCAACCACCGTATTGACCAGATTTGGCTCCGTGTGTTTTTTTTTTTGTTCCTCAAACTGAAATCGCCGCTCCGTGTAACCCGTTTTCAACCGATCGAAGAGATAAAGCAAAGTTTGCTGAAGGCCCTACCAAAAAGTGCTTATGTAAACTGGAAGAATCGTTGGCATAGGAGTATTACATCTCGTGGGGATTACTTCAAAGACGACAAAATAAATATTGATGAATAATTAAATATTTTGTGGTTCATTTACAATTTCCCGGTACTTTTTTTGTCACAATGTATGTACCTATATCAAGCGGAAATTACTTTAATATGAACGAAGTATAACTAAAGAAAGGATATATTTTGCTCTGCGCTGCTCTGCTCTCCCCATTAGGATCTTTTGGATTTGTGTAAGACCTTGCTTACTTGCCATAATAAAAAAAAAAAACAACAAAGAATGTACACAATAATTATGAAAGGGCACGGACATTCAATAAATAGGCAAATACAAAAATGTGTAAAATTGATATACCAATGTTACTCAAACTATTTATTGTCAGCACAAGCAATGATAATTGAAACTGCAGGCGTGCTGGGTCCAAGTGCTAAAAGATTACATCCAACGGTTTATGTTTTGTACACAAAACTATTCACACACATACATACGTCAGAACATAGGTACGAATGTATGCTGCATAAATGAAATCGCTAATTTCGGTGCGCATATTGAACCTCACGAGATTGAGTGAGCAGTTTCGACGCTCAGTAAATTGTAAACAGGAAATATGAGTACCTGCTGACTGAGCACATGAAAATACAACCACAAAGTCATGTATATAAGCACACACAAGTGTGTGGGCAGGTCACACACGCTGGTATTACGAATGAGGCAAACCTTCCGGGAAGGTGTACGCGCATGTAACAGGATCGTGGTAAGTTTCGTGCGCACAGTCAGACAAATGCATACACATTTTGTGAGAGAGGCGTTTAAGCTGAGATTTCAAGCCCGTGTTGTGTATCGACGAACCTGCCAACCAACATGCACACAGGTCGCTAAGCAATGCAGATCAGTTGATGCTAGCAGTCCACAGTCAGTCTCACACGGGAACGCTTCGGTGCGCGCGGTAGTGTTTTGCGTTAAAAGCAAAAATCGTAGAAATCAACAAAATAAAATAAAACTTGCGGCTTCTAAACGCCGGAAATACAGAATAGTTGGCTAGTTTTTGTAGTAATATGTCTGCAACGACGAGCAGTGGCGCAAGCAGCGCGAGTGATAGTTCTGTAACCGAGGGTGATACGAGTTTTAAATTCGCCAATAAAACATTACAAGACTATGAAGTTATATCGGTGATTGGCAACGGCACCTTTGGTACGTGCTTCAAAGTGCGCGATAAGCAGACGGGCGAGCTATACGCATGGAAGGGCATTGACTATGATGAGTTGAGTGAGTCTAAGAAGGCATCTTTGGTGTCCGAGATACGTGTGTTGCGTCAACTGCAACATCCGAATATTGTGGAATACTATCATCATTTGGTTAATCATGAGGCCAAGTCGATATTCATTGTCATGGAGTGTTGTGAAGGTGGCGATCTGGCGCAGCTTATAAAGCGTGCCCGTGATGAACGTAAACGTTTCGAAGAGCGTTACATATGGCGTGTGCTCTTTCAGGTCTGTAAAGCGTTGCAGGTGTGTCACAATAAGATAAGGAAGGGCACGATACTACATCGTGATATTAAACCGGCAAATATATTTCTGGACGCGCAAGGCAATGCCAAACTGGGTGACTTCGGTTTGGCGCGTATGTTGCGCAAAAATCAGGATTTCGCGGCCACTTTCGTTGGCACACCCTACTACATGAGTCCGGAGATTGTAAGAGGATCGCGGTATGATCGCAAATCGGATGTTTGGGCTGTGGGTTGTCTCGCATACGAAATGTGTGCTCTACGCACTCCCTTTCAGGCGGCGAAGTTTGATGAGCTAACCTTGAATATTTCCAATGGCAAGTTCAATCACATACCGGCCGTGTACTCCAGCGATCTGCAGGAGATCATCGCTTATATGCTGTCTGTGGATAGTGAACAGCGCCCCAGCATTGAAGTGATAACGCGTCATCCGACCGTTGTGCGTAATATCACCGAATTGGGTAATGAATTTCCAACACTAATAAAAGCGGAGTCGGATTTATTTGAAGTCGATGAAATCTCGGCAGCACGTTGCAAGCTGCAATACAGCCCTTCCATAGACCTTTCCAGCACCATGTATACGGAGCGCAATAGCTTCAATGAGCAATACGGGCAACGTCGGTTGAGTGTCGCATTTACGCCTGATTTACGCGCGGAACTGTTCTCATCCGCGACACGACATTTGAAGCCTAAATCTATCTTTCAACGATCAGATCCAGAACTCTATGAAAGTATACAACATGAACTCTATACAAGCGTACATAATCTGACACCACTGCGACCGCCAGTACCACCACCGAAGCCATCCTCACATACGCGCACGTCGGCTAACATTTCTGTGGACGAGTTCAAGAGCCCCACGCTTATTACGGAGGATGTCTTTAATGAGGCATTGCAAGCACGTCTGCATGCCATACGCGCGCACGAGTCGCTGTTAGAACATAAAGAACATTGCTTAAATATGCGCACGCATGAATTAAACGAACGAGAGAAACGCCTTCAGCAGTTGGAAAGCGCATTGCATAAACGTGAGCTTGAATTGGTGGCGAAAGAGAAAACTTCGGCCGCCGATGCTTTGCAAGCAGCCGCGCGCCGAAATGATAACGCACGTTCACAATCACCTCCACCCATACCGCCACGTAAATCCAGCGTTAGCAAACATGATGAGACCTATTGCAGCATAGAAGACACCCAACTGGAATCGCCGACAATTGCAAAACTCAATTTGCCATTAACCAAGTCGTATCCAGCACTGCGGCGTGTTACATTTCAGTCGCCACAAAAGTTTACAAACTACAGCATCGATGCAAATACTAACGAGGACGCGCAAGCGCAGAAACTTGCAGTCGGCAAAGTGAACGCTAAACGGCAACCCACGGAACTTCAAGCCAGTGTCTCAAGTAAAGATAGTCGTGAATCAATTGATAGCGGCATCGCGGCTAACTCGACAACTACAACGTTAACAACAACCACAACAACCGTGCCCACACGACGTCGTTCGATATTATCGGCACTTTTCGGTATACATCGCAGCAGCAAAGACACTACAAAGTCAGGCAGCAATCAGATAAAAAATAATGTTGAGAATAATAAAGCCAACCAACAGCCCATAGCCGGCTCACCAACACCCAAAGTGCGTATGCCTTTTGCGCCGCGCCCCGATCAAGTGATAGCCAAATGCGAAACCTCTGAGCTGAGCAATATATGGACTAAGGAGCATAAACGCGCCGCTTTTGACCTCTTGGCCGCCATGAATGCGGGTCAGTGTGGCACAATTGATGCAACCCAATCAAACATGGTGCAATATAATGGTTCCTCAGCGCATGCAGCCACCAATAATATGACAATTGGACGTCAGAAATTGAGACAATCCACACGTGAACGCCATAGCGCCACTTTGCGGCGTCACAACCACATGCGGCGTTCATTAATGATGCCGCCTCAGTCGCTGGCACATGTTGCAGCGGCCAGCGCCGGTGCTGTGGTCAGCAGTACACGTAACGGTGTGGGTAGCAGGGAGAAAATGCTGGTTTAGAGTTTAGTTACAGCAGTATTATATAAATGTTTTGGACATTTTTTGATAATTAATGCTGCATCGCTTACTTTTAAGATAAAAAATACTGCTTTGAAGTACTACCATTGCTTGACTACTTTTATACATATGTATGTCTAAGCCATATACCATATGCCATATGCCATAAAAATAGTTTCCTATATATTAATGTTTTCCTATATATTTAATTGATTATTTAACTTGTTAGTTCAGTTCGTTGGGGCTGATGTTAGTGGTAATTATGTACCATAGCTGTGACCTTTGTCTTTGAGATTAAAAAAAATGTTTTTATGTTTGTATTTGTAACCTATAATTTATATAATATTTAACTGTTAATAAATACAGACTTTCAGCTTCTAAATGCTATATAGTACATATTTAAACATTTTTTCTAAGTTATTTATTTTTAATAAGTTAGTCAAATACATTTTTTTGGTTAAAAAATTACAAATACGGCTTTGGTACCTGTTAACTCTTTCAGATAAAATAATTCATTTCATTTAATGTCAAAATCTAAAAAATGCAGCAAAGCTATAAGTCCCTTCACAGTTTCAATTTTTCCTTAGAAGGACTTGATTTTGTTCGATCTTTTTATACTTGTATGACAGTTGTATACGACATTTTTCCTATGTGAACAATTTTTTCAAAGACTTTACCGTTATCTTGGAAAACAGTCTGTGCTAAAATGTTTTTCATATAAAGATACGATTTGTTGTTATTGTTGTAATGGGTACCTAATCCCCGTTAGGATGGTAAGGATTAGACAAGTTGTAGTCGAGGTCATCCAACGTGCTGTTTCGACGGGGTCGTGCCATAAGGAGAAGGATGTCGGATGTGTGGCATTAGCAGGGCATACAAAGAGGTGGCTAATGTCAGAGTGATATGTCAAAGTCGTCTGGATAAGTAGGAGCTTAACCTGCTACAGTATCCAGAACGAAGCTGCGCAAGGGTAACTCTCGATTCTTCTCTTCTCTCAATTTTGATTGTTCAGTCTGGTATAGTGGCCAGATATTCGCGGTTCCGACAAATGAGCAGCTTCTTGGCGAAAAACTGAGTTTCGGACGATTCCTCTTAGGTATTACAGACTTCGTGGCAAAATTTATATACCCTTTTCAGGGTATAAAATATTGCTATATAAAGACGAGTGTATATAACTACATAACTGTTATTATTGTTGCAGTTTTCGTGCGCCGATTCCTTTAAAACTACCTGCGTAAATTGACGCTTCAACCCAAGGGAAGCATACGTTACTTACGGTAGAGGACGAAGTTCGTTAAGAATTCAGCCACTAGCCTCTACACACACACACACAACAAAACAAGTTTTATTTTCGGCACCAACGGCTTGTTAGCTGGCTATAGGTCATAAATCAGCAGGCACTTGTGGAATCTGGAGACAAGAAAGTATGTAAACTCAGCATGCAGCATGATGCAGCTTCATTACAGTTGCTTGTAAGCGACTTGGTGCATTGGTCAGAATTGTATTGCGGTTGTTTGTGGCCAACAGACAGTATTTGTTGGTTTTGTCTGCGCCAAGCGTTCAAATATAGCTTGGCATTTTGTGCGCACATACATTCTATCTTAGATATTCCTAAGCGGACACAAAAACGTTGTTGATTGGTTTATGATTTTCCATACAAGTTTATTTGTTTTTATTTTTTTTATTCGTGACTTTGACCACAAATAAGTAATTTGTATACAGTCCATTTCTTCTAGTTACATACGGGTATAATATGTACATTAGGGTGATTCAAAAATTTATTTATTTTTCGTTTGGTTCCTAGACACCTCTAAGAAAGCCTCTCCAAAAACCTATGAGTTTCATCATTCATAATGATTTTTTTCATTGAGTTAAAAAATTCATAAGAAATAAAAAATTTTCCAAAAAATAATCAAACTTCAACCGTTAATATCTTTTAAACGGTTGGGTTTACGAAAAAATCGTGGAGACCTTTTTTGTAGAGCATTCAATTTCACACAAAAGGTAAGGAACAAGACATTTTTTCAAGTAGTTGGAAGCGAGATATAAATTTTTTATCTGATAATAAGAAAAAATAGAAAACTGTATGTAGGAGGGCCTTCCCGTTACAATTAAGAACTCATGCTTGGAGAGGCTTTCTTAGTGGTGTCTAGGAACCTATTTTTCCGAGTACCAAACGAAAAAAAAATTGTTTTTGAATCACCCTAATGCACATATGTATGTATTCTTGTACTTACATTCATATGTTCATATGTGCATACATATGTACATACATATGTATATACCTATATAAGCACGTGAATGTGTATCTCTTGCACGTTATGTGCGTCCATACAGTCATTTTCGAAGCGATAGTCAATGTTTATTTGTTTACTTTTTTCGGCGTATCTACTTATCCAACTTTCCATCAATTGTAGGTTTTTATAAGAGTAAACAACTTGTGGAAAGCTAAAGGGCGATTGCGTTTAAATATTTACTAATCACTATAGACTGAAGTCTTTGGCCAGAGATTGAAAGAATACTTTTTAGAATGAAAATATGGGCAATACAGCCTTCTACTTAATCTCCTCTAAAGTGTTGTAGTTGTTGTAGCGCCGACATTTCGATACCTCTTCTTTTACCTTACTGGCGTAGAAACCGCTTACGCGGTTATATCCGAGTTAACAACAGCGCGCGCGCCCTTCTTTTCGCAAGGTGGCGCCAATTGGAGATTCCAAGCGCAGCCCGATCCTTCTCCACCTGGTCTTTCCAACGGAGTGGAGGTCTTCCTCTTCTTGCAGCATTATATCGGGAATATAAAAACTCTGAATGATTGGTTTTACGGAAGATATGTATCTACAGTGTCGGACAAAACTCATTGGACTAACTAGAGTCTCACACATTTCTGTCATAACTTTTTACATAGATGCATTAGAAGAATAATTTTTTTTGCAAAAGAAAAATCACATATTCTACATTAAGAAAAAGTGCAATTTTATTACCCAATTTTTATGTAAGATTTATAAATTATAACAGAAGGGGAAAAAGTAAAAAAATCGTGCGACATAACTCATTGGACTTTAGCAAAATATGAAAACAAATTAGTTTTAAATTAATATTTTACTATGTAACCATCATTATTTTTGCTTGCAACATATCCTTTACGCATAGATGAAATTAAATTACTAATATGTGTGTAATTATTCCATTCCAGGGTTGTTTTAAGGCAATAATAGCTTGTTTTTATAACGGTGGACCTGTTCCCTGTTAATTTGCCTGTTGACAATTTTCCATAAGTTTTCAATCGGGTTCATGTCAGGAGACTGGTCGGACCATCTCATAATATAAACTTATTGTTCCAAAAACCAATCCTTCCAAACTTTAAGGGTGTGTCTGGGGTCATTGTCATGTTGAAACTGCCAATCAGGCTGCATTTTTTTGGGTAGCGTGAGTAACATTTGGGTTTGCAATATATTTTTATATTGGAACCCATCCATGTTCCCTTCTATTCTGTAAATAGGTCCTACTCCCTGACCAGAAAAGCATCCCCACACCATTATGTTACCCCACCATGCCTTACTGCACCCTGCAAATATCGACGGTCTAAACGCTTTTCTGTTGGCCTTCGTACACCTGTCATTCATCTGAGTTCTGAAAATTAAATTTGGACTCATCTAAAACAATGTCGACTTCAATTGCTCTATAGACCAATCAATATGCAGTTTCGCAAGTTCCAAGCGTGCTAACCTATTTTTTTTTGTTTTTTTTTGAAAATATATGGTGCTTTTGCAGCACGGAACCTAAAGAGACCAGCATCAATGGCGCGTCGTTGTACTGTACGCGTACTCACTCTTAGTTGTGAGCTATCTACATTTTTTTTGGCTGATATCTTTGGATATTTTTTTAACTCCCGCATTATTCGCAAGTCATCTTTTACCGAATTGACTCTATGGCGTCCTCCAATATTAAGATTTTTAACGATTCCTTCAGCTTTGTTCTTGCGTAAAATAGCAGAAGCAGCTGATTTTCCTAGAGAACAATTTGTGCAAAGCTCCTTTGCCTCACATATTTTGTGAATTCCCTTGCAATTAATAATTTAAGTTCAGTTGAACATATTTTGCCTAAAATTTGTATCTAAAATAATTTTTTATTAGCATTATTTGGGAAAAGTTTATAAATTTCCCAACACACCCGTTCCCATTAAAATAAACAATTCGAATAAGTGTGATCTACGATTAATCATTATAAGTACCTGCAAAATTCTTTTCTCGCCAGATAACTGTAAATTAATTCATTGGAAATGGTTATTTCGATATCCAAAGTGTTAGTCCAATGAGTTATGTCGCACAAATTTTTTACTTTTTTCCCTTCCGCTATAATTTGTAAGTCTTACATAAAAATTGGATAATATAATTGCATTGTTTCTTAATATAGAATATGTAATCTTTCTTTTGCAAAAAAAATTAGTTTTCTAATGCATCTACGGAAAAAGTTATGATGGAATATGTTTGAGACTCCAGTTAGTCCAATGAGTTTTGTCCGACACTGTATATGTTATAGTTATCCGATATAGTTGAGTTCGAAAAATAATCAGTAGAATATCAAAATACACCGTCTTTATTAAAATTCATTCGGATATCTTGAAAAATAACTCACAAATATTTATAATAGCCAAAGGCTTCACTTCGAAAATCGGTAACTCGAATCCGGTTTTACACCCATAGTTTCTTAGGCAAACTTGTTCAGGATGATTCGTAGAACATACCTTATCCATGATTTTTCAATTTTTTCGTTTCTCTACAAATTTACCAGTGCGCACAACACAAATGGACAAAATAAAAGGTGTGAGTTTAGTTGGTACTTCTTCGGCTTTCTTCGGTTTACGATAAAGGCGAATGAGTAGACCGTCAATATCAACAACTTGCATTACAATTTTTAAATTTTCCGTCTGAGTGACAAGTTAAGTCATTTTGTTTCATTAAATTGGATTGGCTAATAAAATATATGTGTAATAGTAAAAAAAAGTAAGGAAGGGCTAAGTTCGGGTGCAATCGAATCTTCTCTACTTTATATTAAAAAATATTGTGAAAGAATTAAACATCCACTGTTCGATGAAATTGTGAATAAATTATTATCAAATTTGGTATCTTCTTGACTTGATATTGAATAACATAAACTTAGGTTTAGTTTTAATGCTATATTTTAGTTCGCGTCAGCAAAAATTATATTAAAAATCTCAAGTGAGATATGTGTGATATTAATTAATATGGTGGTACATTGGGGGCAGAGAAAGGGACAGGCTGATTGCATTAATTTTTACATTGCTCAGGTATACTTGAGAACATATTTTGAATATATGTAAGTAATATGTACTTACTGACGAAAATATTTAGCACAAAACTTGTTAGAATAATGAAAAGTTTTCGTCCGATTTTAATTAAGGCACAAAGATATGTATACTGTTTTGAGTAAAACACGCTCTGTCCATTACGATTGTTAAGATAACTAACATATTGGTCGACATATGCAGTATAAAGTCACCCGGATTCCTATAATCAGGAAAGAATTCTCTCCAAATTTCAAATATACATATATCTTACACCAATACTTTTTGTCAAAAGTCAACTGTAGCTACAGGGAACCACGTAGATGGTACGTAGAGGCTAGAACAGTTTTGTTTCGATTTGGAAAATGTTTAGTCATAAGATGGCATACTTCAAAGTCACGTCTTGTTCGGGCCGGTTTTGGTTACTTAGGCTGTCGTAAAATCTGCTGATGTTGTATGGTAGAAAACAGTTCTGAACCATGTTTGAGAAGTGGAGCCGACTTAATATCCCTTAGCCGAATAATAATCCGGTTCCGTTCCAGTTACTTAGACCCGACTATCGTGGAACGTAAAATCTGTTCGAAAGTTATTCCCAGAATTCTATTTCTATTTGCATTTGAATTTTATCATTTCATTTAACACTCGCCTTAGCCATCTATTTGTTCAAAGCACAGAGCAACACACTTATTTTTTCGTTTAAAACATTTGTTTTATTTAAACACCGGCTTTCTCATTTCACATAAATGGTACTTAAAGTAGACAATTTTTTACTTATAAACGCCATGGTAGTAACCCTTTACCAAGATGGTGGTTTGCCTTCAGAACCAGCCGGCCGAGCATAGAGTGCGCTCTTATCACGGAATAGTGTCATACGTTCGGTTTCCTTCTTATCTAAGAAATGTCCAATAGCGAAACCAATAAAGGGCAACACAGCCCAAACATAGCGTTTGTCCAACCCAATCATACTGCTATATTTTGTTCACAAAGTTTGTTAATCAGTTAACAATTCTTTATTTCGAGCAAGCTGACGTTGTTGTTCTTTCCAGGCTCTTGTATGAGTCCAGTCGACTAAAATCGTTGTTACTGTAAATGTGGGGAAGAATATAACAGCACCGTACTTCCTTGCCAAGCGGGCTAAAGTCATAACACCTGAAAAGAATGAAAATGTCAGCAATGAAACGAAATTACGTAAGGGCGCTATGTAGCATTTCTTGTTATTTCTCAACAACACATATTGAGTTTGCATGAAATATTGTTATTATATATTTAATTGACAATATATTATTAATATAATTAAATTAAAGTTTAATATATTTTCATAAAATTATACACAACTGCTTACACTTTATTTGGTTGCCACTTGCTTTACACACGAACAGAAAAACAGAGAAATGAAATGTCAATCTTTAGCTCGCTGTCAGTGCAATCAGCTGTGCACGCACAGTGGATGCGACCAATTTTCGTACTTTGTTTGCCACAGGGTGTAGCTTTTGAATATTAATTGTTAAAAATATTATATACACTATTTTGTATGGATTTTTTTTTTATTTTTTATTATTATATGAAAAATAGGGCAGATTAACACCTTACATAAATATATAAATGATATATATACATATATATAAACAGTCAATGTGACGAACAGTCTATTTAGCCATGTCCGTCAGTATATACGTGAACAAGCCCCTCAGCCCTAGAAATTCGGTGTCTTTTTGTCCGTCCGTCTATGTGTGCAAGCTGTAAAGTGAGCAAAAACTGAAATATCCTATGGTACACGTGTTCTTTTCCAAAAAATGGACAACGACATCCTAGAAAAGCTATTAAATGCCATAACTAAGCACTAAATTAAGATATAGAACTGTTATTTGGCATAAAGGATCGCAGTAGTAGGGAGCACCTGTAGGCTAAAAATTTTGAAAAGGTGGTCGTGGTCCCGACCCTTAATAGATTTAATGTACATTAGGGTGTTTTTTTTGAACTATTAATTTTTTTTTAATCCCATCATGAATTTTCCTTCGAAATACCCTAAAAAAATTCCCTGAAAATTTGAGCCCTTAATATTAAAATTGAGGTTTGGACCAAGGCATGTAAAAATTTTCCATTGAAAATACGCGGGTGTGAGTTTCGACTTTGCCGCAATGGGCACTTTTGTAGAGTGTTCAATTTTGGGGAATATGTATTCAAATGCCATAAAATACCACTGAGCTATAGAAATTTAAAGATGAAAAATCACGATTGTCGTGTATTTTCAATGGAAATTTTTTACATGCCTTGGTCCAGTAATTAATGTTAAAATTAAGGGCTAAAATTTTCAGGGAATTTTTTAAGGGTATTTCCAAGGAAATTTCATGATGGGATTGAAAAAAATTAATAGTTAAAAAAAAACGCCCTAATGTACATATCACCCAAACAATACAAGCTGAAATAATCAAATTCGTCCAAAATAAATCCTATAAGAACTCCCACCGACAGTATGAAAATGGATGAAATCGAATCATAAAACTGCTCACTCCCCAAATAACGGTTCTATTAAAAACTACTAAAATTGCGGTAGATCAATAAATTTTACATTTGGTGATACAATCGATCTTTATAGGAATCTGCTTACATTTTGGTGAAAATCCATATCTCGGCGGATTTCTACCAAATTTAGTATATAATATAGTCTTGACATTAATTTGTGGCAGTACGAAAATGAGAACTACAATCACGCCCGCTTCCCATATACTACCGCAATTTTAAATTCCATCAGATTTCTTCATTTTTCAGTATCAAATCAAGTACCAATCTTAACTTAAATTCGGAAAACGAACCTAATTTTCAATTTGTGTTCCATCAATGATCTTCCAGAGCTCTCCCTTAGTGTATATACATATGTATATGGTACACATTTCTTCCTATTGACTTACATATGTACCTATCATTTGCTATTTCCTGGATCAATCAGGCCAGTAACAAATTCTTTGTTGCCTCTACAGATTGACTGGACTAATTTCCACCAGTAGATACTACTGTGCTCAAAAAGTTGTATTTATTTTGAACATTCTTTATTTATTCTTCCAAATCAATTTCATCCCCTTCAAAGTAATCCCCTCCCGATGTAATGCACTTATGCCAACGGATTTTCCAATCTTCGAAACACTGGTTGTAGTCACTTTCCGGGATAGCCTCAGTTCCGTCTTCGCTACGGCTTAAATCTCCTCTATCGTATAAAAACGGTGTCTTCGGAGCGGTCTTGGAGCTTGGTGAACAGTCAGAAGTCGCACGGCGCCAGAATACGGTGGTTGCGGAACGATATGGGTTGTGTTTTTGGCGAAATGATCACGAATTACGAGGGCAGTATGGGATGGTGCATTATCGTGGTGTAAAAACCAAGAATTGTCTTTCCACAATTCCGGCCTTTTTAGGCGGATACCGTTGCGCAAACGACGCATAACGTTCAAATAATATTCCTTGTTGACTGTTTGACTGGCTGGAAGGAATTCATAATGCACAACACCACGATAATCGAAGAAAACAGTCAACATGACCTTGATTTTTGAACGACTTTGGCGCGATTTTTTTTGGTCTCGGCTCTCTTTTGCACGATATTCGCTCAATTGATCGGTTGTTTCGGGGTCGTAAGCATAGATCCAAGTCTCATCGCCAGTTATAATGCATTTCATGACACCCATGTAGTCGGAAAGCACCGTTTCACACACTTCAACGCGACGCCTTTTTTCCAAAAAATTCAATGTTTTCGGTATCAGTCGAGATTTGACACGCTTGAGGCCCAAAACATCATTCAAAATGGTATTGGCTGAGCCCTTCGATATGCCAACTTCATCAGCAAGGACTCTAATTGTTAATCGATGGTTTTTCAACACCAAATCTTTGATTTGTTAAACGTGAGCTTCGTCGGTTGAGGTTGATGGTCGCCCTGGACGCTCTTCGTCTTCGAAACGTTCACGGCTGGCTTGGAACTCACTAAACCACTTGTAAACATTTTTTTTAGACATAGCCTCATCACCAAAGGCTTTCTGCTCCATCCTCAACGTATCCGCAGCAGAAAATTGATTCCGTAAACAAAATTTAATGCAAGTTCTTTGCTCAACAAATTTCGACATCGCAAAACACGAAGAACTCACTTTTAGCAGCTCACTGACTGACAGTACTACCAACCTAAAAAAAAAATAATTCTCCAAATCCTTCGACGCGCGCAGTTTAAATTCAAATGTCACCTTTTTTGGACACAGTAGATATATCGATATCTTTGGCCAAAGCCCTTAACTGTAACTAACACTGTAGATTGTCCTTATTCGCATTTCATTTAAAATCTATTTAACATAACTTTGTGTAATTTTTATTTATGACCATTGAAAAAAATTAATTTAAATCTTTTTAATATAAAACACATGTAACTTAGGTTACATAGAAAAAAATGCACACACTTATACTAGCTTTCACATCTGCCGGTTCTCTATTTCTTTTGGCTCAAACGTTTCAAAGCGCTTTTTCTTAGTTTCAAATAAAATTTTAAAAACATACTCGAAACGAAGGGTTCGCACGTTAGGTACCTCATGAAATCACATGATATTTGTAAGAAATTATGTGGGATATAACCAGCTGTTGTCGTGGTATATCCCAACGTATTGAGTGCTGAAGCCACATAGGTATCGGGCGTAGGACACGACAGACTCGGTTTAACCTTACTCATCTTGGTTGCAACAAAACCCGGTTTAATGCATTGTACTGTGATTCCACTATCTCGATATTCCGTATGTAAATCTTCACTAAATTTAATAACGAAAGCCTGCAAAAAATGTTTTAAATGATTTAAAAACTTTCTATTTATACGAGTAGTAATACCTTGGTTCCGCTATAAAGAGTTAACAGTGCAGCGGGTATAGACGCGCTTGTTGACGACACATTTATGATTAAGCCCTTCTTCCTGCTCAGCATAGCTGGCAAAACCAAGGCACACATGTGTGTCACAGAGTGTATGTTCACCGAAACCATGTCTAGCAAGACTTTAGGGTTCTGTTGGTAATACGTAAGGAAGTACTCTGGGTAGGAATATGAAACGCCAACATTATTAATGAGCACACCAATGTCGAGGCCCTCAATGCCTGCTTTGATCTTATCGTAAATTCCAACGCTATCTTGGAAGTCAGCATCGATGATTTTGGTTTCTACCTTGTACTCATTTTCTGAAATTCACAAAAGTTGTATGATCAAAATCTATTTCAATATTAACAATTTTATATTAATGGATTTTTCAATACGGGTCTACAAAAGTAGACCGATAGGGACAGCAAACGCGCCATATTTTCCCCCGCTCTTTTGACATTTCTCTTCAGTAAGATTTGCCATTTCATGCCGGAAAGTTATACGATCCAACAACGAGTCGAAATTAGTAAAATTTACTACCGAAATTCGGAGTCAGTGCCCTTAACTTTAAGAGTGCTACGTAAAATTTATGGTCGTTGTAATCGTTCTGTCAGATCAACAATTGAGCGTCAGGGGAAAAAATTAGAATCCGCAGGTATATTGCAAAATGTTCCCGTGCCAGTGAGGCAAAGAAGTGCCCGTAGTGTCGAGAATATTGTAGAAGATCTAAATCAGTCTCTCACACGTCGTTCACAAGCGTTGGACATCCCCGTGACGTAGCGAATTTTGAGCTCACATCCTTACAAGATCAAATTGACTGAAGAATTGGGCTGAGCAACAGCTTGAAAATGACCCCCCGAATATCAAAATTGCAGCAGTATCCACTGATTCATGCTTGAATACCGTCAAAAACTGTGTTCAGTGTCTGGACTTCTGTAAGCGGGCCCGTGATGGCCATGCAAAATAAGTCGAGTTCCATACAGAATGGCATCGAATGTACTTTGACAGGAATAAATAATTTCATTGATATCTTAACTACTTGTGTAGCGCTCTTACTGAAAAACCCAATATATCTATTCTTTAGGTTAAAGGTGAACTCCAACCCTAACGTTGTTTCCTACAAAGTCCATAAACTTCAGAATGCAACATACTTTTAAATCGGAATGTATGCCATAGCTAGTATTTTAAACATTTACTAGGTTATATATATTCTTGCTAGAGATTGTAAAATAAAATTATTTTCTAATTGTCATTAGAATAACTATTCATATGCACATACCGATTTCCTTTGCGACATCCTCCAACTTGCTCAAAGAACGACTGATTAGCACCAAACTGAATCCCTGCTTCGCAAGCTGAAAAATATGGAGACATAAATCAGCTGTTAATGGTTAAATAGGAAAAAAAAAAGTAAATGTAATATTGCACAATAATGGCTATGAAAATTGCTAATATGCAAACAACAATGTAATTAAGACTGTACTCTGGCTTCTCAAAAAACCGTAATGACTTACATATGTATGTATGTTCACGTGTGAGCAAATACTGTCTACGTTTAATTGCATTTTCTTATGGATGCACATCTAAATGTATATTACTTATATATATAGCGTCTACCTCTTGTCTGTTGATATTAAAACGAATCAAAATACTAAAATTGGTTCAAAATGGGTTCTGTTTTTATGTAGATAATTTTATGCCATTTATGATTTTGAAGAAAATGTCGTCCAAATGGTCACCCCGGCTCCATCTGCATATCTTCACCTTAGTTTTGCAGACTCGGTGCATTTCGGCTTTAGTGCGTTGCATCTTTGAGCGTTGCTTGTTTCTTTGGCGCAAAGCTTTGAGTTAATACAGCCCCAGGGAAAATAACCTAGAGACATTAAATCGCATGACCTTGGTGACCAATTGACTGAACCATTTCTCGAAATTAACGAACAGTTTTGCACGCAATGTCTTCGCTTTTAGACGTTAAACTTGACCCGGTGCATCGTCATTTTGGAAATAGAGATCGTCCGCGTCGATTTCATCAAATTCCGGGAAAAAGTCGGTGAACATCGTATTTCATTTCGAAAGAAATAAGTGCCGATGATGCCGCCATACCACAATCCGCACCAAATGGTAAATTTCTAGGGATGCAATTGCGTCCCCTGAACCACATGCGTATTTGACTCACCCTAACGTCTAGAATTTTATTTGTTGACTAAGCCATTGAGATTTTCTCTTCGTCTGAAAAGATCATCATCTTATACGAAAAGATGATATTTCTGGAGTAGTCTATAATATTGGTATTTCCGTCATACTTTTTCCGTTCTTAAAGAGCCAAACATTCCTATAATACACCGCGAAAATAGGTATTTCCTTAAAAGCAAATTTTTAAATTCCAACTGAGCTTTCACTTTACAGTATACAAATAAAAAATCAGTTAAGCGGTTAGGGATAGTCAGAGGCACGAAAATATGAGAGTTTTCAGTATTTTTTTTTTTGCTAGTAAATGATGTTATTTTACAAAAGTAGTAATATGTCATTGTTATAGGATGAGTTGACTTGAAGTCACGAAAATTTCAAAAAAAAAAAAAAAATAATTAATTTCCAAAGTTATAGTTGTTTGTGTTGACCCTGTTCCAAAAAAAGGTACTTGAGGTGACAAGCATAACTTCTTGGAGATTCATCTTAAAACAATCGAAAAAAAAATAGTTTTATAAATAGATAATCCCGGATCTGCTTGAAGGATTTTATTTGTTTTTCAAAATTAACAAAATGGCGTCCTCAGTATTTTTTTTCTAAATTTTTGCGAAAAAATCAACAGTTAATTGGTCTTAAAAAATAGAAATTTTCGAAAAAATAAAAATCCTTCGATCAAGCAGAGTTTATTATGATTCTAGAAGTTGTATAAATTTCATTAAAATCTACTGAACGGTTTTCGAGTTACAATTGCCAGCGACTCAAAACATATAGTTTTGAGAAAAACGCGTTTAAAGTTTCACACTAGCGCTTTGAAGTGCCCGAGCTCTCTTTCTTATTTCTCGTATAACTCAAAAACTATTTATCGGATCAACGTGAAGTTTTCAGGGAATATTTTTAAGATTTACACTTAACGAAAATGCAAAAAAAATTAATTTTTTGAAAATTCTAACTACCCCTAACTCCCTAAGTTGTCAGAACAAAACTTTGTACAAATAGTGCCCTCGAAGTGTTTCATTGTCGAAATTGGACTATAACTTTCTTCTTCTTCTCTATTTCTGGTAATAATATATTGTAATATCAAAACTGGATAAAAATATTTAATAGCCGCCATATACCTTATATGAGAAAATGGATAAGAATTATATAAGAATTTATTATTATATTATAACTTTCTTTCTTCTCTTTCTTTACTGGCGTAGACACCGCTTACGCGATTATAGCCGATTATATTATATATGTTAGCAAAATTAAGTGACAATATAATATTAGATACATTATATTCTAATTTTGATAATGTCCGATATCTATTTACGAATTACTTCGGCTCCACATACCAAATTTAATGATTTTCATTAGTCCAGAATTAGATTGGGATTTCGCATCGTTTGGTTGATGTTTCCCTTATATATCCTACATATTAAACTTAGCCCGCCAGCCAAATGCCTCCGATGCTAGCGCTGCGTTATCTTTAGTTTATATAATAACTTTATTGTTATGTAAACTTTTATAAAATAAAAAAAAAAAAAACAAAAATAAAATAAAAACAAGAAAAAACGTTAACTTCGGTTGCACCGAAGCTAAATACCCTTCACAGGTGCATTTCTGTTAGTAACTATTTGTTCAGTTTGTATGGAAGCTATATGCTATAGTCAACCGATCTGAACAATTTCTTCGGAGATTACATTGTTGCCTTAGAAAATAATATATACCAAATTTCGTGAATATATCTTGTCAAATGTGAAAGTTGTCCATACAAGAGCTTGATTCCGATCGTTCAGTTTGTATGGCAGCTATATGCTATAGTCGACCGATCTGAACAATTTCTTCGGAGATTACATTGTTGCCTTAGAAAATAATATATACCACATTTCGTGAATATATCTTGTCAAATGTGAAAGTTGTCCATACAAGAACTTGATTCCGATCGTTCAGTTTGTATGGCAGCTATATGCTATAGTCGACCGATCTGAACAATTTCTTCGGAGATTACATTGTTGCCTTAGAAAATAATATATACCAAATTTCGTGAATATATCTTGTCAAATGTGAAAGTTTTCCATATAAGAACTTGATTCCGATCGTTCAGTTTGTATGGCAGCTATACGCTATAGTGGTCCGATATCGGCCGTTCCGACAAATGTGCAGCTTTTTGAAGAGAAAATGACGTTTGCAAAATTTCAAAACGATATCTTAAAAACTGAGGGACTAGTTCGTATATATACAGACAGACGGACAGACGGACAGACAGACGGACATGGCTAAATCGACTCAACTCGACATACTGATCATTTATATATATACTTTATAGGGTCTCCGACGATTCCTTCTGGGTGTTACAAACTTCGTGACAAACTTAATATACCCTGTTCAGGGTATAAAAAATAAACTTAGCCCCTTTCATGTGCTCATAACACATACATACATATGTTATTTAGATTGATCTTAACATTAATATTCCGAACATGCAAAATGTAGAACGGAAACTAAGTAAGTCTACGACTTATAATATGCTTGTACTATATTATATACAAACTAATTAGTACCAATTTTAATTGCAATCCACGCAGTTTCCTCACATAATGCATTTTTAAATGTGAAGTTTTGTAATATCGGAAACTATCTCGCCACCTTTAATGTTTTCAAATTGCGGGGGTATAAAATATTGAATTAAACCCGAACTTCGCCCTTTTTTATACTCTTGCAACATGTTGCTAGATATTATAACAGTTTTTATTATTTGTTTTTGTTTTTGTTTAAAGTAATTAAGTGAAATTTTTTGCACAGTCAGCGCATTTACATTTGTAAAGTTAATGCTAGATATGTTAATATTTGCCAAAGAAACTGCTTTTTTATTGTTTACCTAAAAAATTTCTAGTAATGCAGTGATGTGTGCTCACATCAAATACCTTTGCACTTGACATTGAAAACGGCTATTCGAGAGATTTGCTCACACTTCGAAAAATTGCATAATTGAATTTCAGAGTAAAATTGCAATATCAACCATAATCGATTCGCCGCTTCTTCGTTCGCATATTTTTTGAATGCGTTTGTTATATAGTGCTTTTAGGGTACATTGTGATTAAGCCTGCACATCTTCGTTGTTTGGGTTATTTATTATAAAATCTTACAAATAAGAGTCAAGTTAGTCTTGTTCTTGGAACAAACTGACGCTAAGTGGCGAATATAAGGTCTAGTAAAGTCCATTCTTTTTGCACCAATTTTAAAGTTCTATCCAATTAAAATCCAATATGCACCGTTTAGTTAGATGACTTGTTGTTCTTTTGAAAGCAATTTGCACCAGCGAAATCATTCGCTTAATCTAGGTCTCAATCACTTAATGCTAGGTCCAGACTATAATGTGGAAGGTTGAGAACATCTCAGCTAAGCTCCAGGAGTTTCTGGCGGTGTGTTTGTACTGATGAAACACAATTTCTTTCCTATTGACCAAAACTCGACGTTACTGGCAGATTTCTTCCTTCAGATATATGACAGTACAGGTTCAAATTAAGAGTTTAATATTTTTCATTCAGACTGCTCAATAGTTGACAGACAGAGTTTGGCTGTATGGGAGTAGCACTTGGTAGATAATTCCCTGTCAATCTCATCAAAGACATACGAAAGACTTTTTGATAATCATTCTTGCGAAACAGCAACGACTTGCAGATCGAAATTTGATTCATGAGATTTTTCCGTTAACTCTTGTGGTACTAATACATCAAGATATCAGTATTCTTTTTGAGTCTAATCTTATTTAAATGGTTTCGAATGGTTTTTTGTGCAATGCTTAGATCCTGAGCAATCGAAAAAGTGCTTGATCACGATCGCAGTCATCAGCAGTAACCATTTGTTTCAGAAATGGATCGACGATGTGCTTACATGACGATCGGATTTGACAACTTCCGTTATTTTATTGATAATTTCGACCATTGGCCTTCCAGATTGGATGTAAAGGCCATGAATACTTTTCACATTTTCAGCCGTTTGGCTTGCATTTTCGTCTTTATCGAAGAAACATTTTCAAATATGGCATATTTTCTTTTTACTGGTGCCCATTTTTGACGCGTGCTCAAATAATACTTTTCGAAAAAAATTTTTAGCATGAAATCTTATCTTTCTAGCGTAACGCAATGATACTTGGACAACGCGAGATACAGGTTACTAAAGCCGTCTATTGGACAATATGGGATTTAATTTTACAAGAAGTTATATTAGTCGAAAGTAGAATGAAACTGAATACTTATTAGACCACCCTTGTATGATATATTGATCACTTTTATATTTAATTTCGTATTCTGAATATTTTCTGGTTACAAAAATTTCAGATTAGCTAATTTCATTAAGCATGAAGCATCACTAGTTACTTGAGCACCCTCTTTTAATGTCACGCAGTTTTACTAATTTATTTATTTTTTATTTATTTATGTATAATTTTTGAATTTTTCGTGTCGTAAAAATGCGTTGGCACGTAGGAGACCTGTCGATGTACAGCTATTGTGACAATACAGCTAGAGCAACAAAAACGAAACATTGTCACCTATGCGACGTGCATAAAATTACAATTTAGGTCTCCAAGTTCAACGAATACTTCGAAATAGAGGGAAAACATACTCAATAAGCATTCATTAATTGAAAACATTATTATTGACAAATATTTACAGTGGCGAGTAGACTCTAGTCGGCGAGAACTACAGCCTAAGTAGTTGAACTTCGCTTATTTGCTTTCAAATTTGCATATACTGCATGCGCTTGAACATACTGTGGGGAAAGTAATTCTTCAATTTAATTTTCGCCTGCATTTGCTTGATCCACAGTTAGCTGTGTCGCAGTGGTTTTGGAATAATTAATGGAAATCATCCGTTTAAGCATATACAAGCACTGGTGGCGCAAGAAATACAACGAAGGGGGTATTTTTTAAATTTTTTTTGGCATTGGATTTCCAGTCATAGTTTAGATAAAGTGAGAAATTATGGCTAATTAAAATATCCTTATACATATGTACCTATTCATATTACTGTGGACAAAAAATAGTAAGACGCCATCGTCGAAATATTTTCTTTCTACGTTGGTATGACTGTCAGTGCCAAATTTCACATCAAAATAATCAATAAATTAATATACGCTTGTATTTTTGAAGTACGTAAAGTGCATTCGGCGTACTTTACGATGAGTGAAATTATTAAACAAACAACTTCCATTAAAATTTCTGGTGCTGAAACGTTTAGCATGTTGGAAAAGGTAATTGTTTGTCCCGGATAAATGTTTTTGATAGGTACAAATTATTCAAAGGAAGTCGAGAACGCGTTAACGACGAACCACGTCCATGGCGGCCGTCAATATCAGCTAATGATCGATCGGTCACAATAGACCTGAGGTCGCGGTGCATTCCTCATTTATTAATCTTAATCTTAAATTGGTGCTTGAGAATCAACGATTAACGGTCAGAGACCTTACTGGCGTCGTTGGAGGGATCAGGGAAAACCATTTTCAAAGGTCATTTGGGCAAAAAAGAAGTAAAAGCACGATTGATTGCAAAATCACTAAATTTTTTCGGAAAACAGCGTCGCATTAATGTCTGTGAAACAATGCTTTCTAACCAAAATGTAATAAACGCATTACTACTGGCGATAATGACTTGTACTTATGCTTACTACCCGGAAATAGACGATCAATCGGCCGAAATTCGTGGCAAAGGTGGCCGAAGCCGAAACAACCTCGTCAAAGTAGGTCAAAAACCAAGGTTATTTTGACAGTTTTCTTCGATTATCAAGGTGTGGTGTACTACGAATTCTTTCCGATCGGCCAAATTGTCAACAAGGAATACTATTCGAGTGTTATACGTCGTTTGCGCGAAGCTATTTGTGAAAATAGGCCAGAAATATTTGGCCGACAACGCTTGGTTTTTGCACCACGATAATGCCTCATCACATACTGCATTGATTCTTCGTGAGTTTTTCGTCAAATTTTCAACCAATATCGTGCCGCAACCATCGTATTCGCATGACTTAGCTCCGTATGACTTGTGGCTATTCAGCAAACTCAAACGAGTGCTCCGAGGAAACCGTTGTGAGTCAATTGAAGCCATTAAACATGACTAGCTACATGGAAATTGACTTTAACAACTCTTTCGAGCATTGGAAAAAAAGTTAGCACAAGTATATTGGGGCCAAGTGGGATTACTTTGAAGGGGAGACAAAGATTTTAGAGAATTAAACATTTTCGGCCTCAACACCCGCGCCGTGAGTTCTGCTTTCTCCAGACTGGACAAGGAAGCAAAAGAAATGGGTCTGGCAGTGAACGAGGGCAAGACGAAATATCTCCTGTCATCAAACAAACAGTCGTCGCACTCGCGACTTGGCACTCACGTCACTGTTGACAGTCATAACTTTGAAGTTGTAAATAATTTCGTCTATCTTGGAACCAGCGTAAACACCACCAACAATGTCAGCCTAGAAATCCAACGCAGGATAACTCTTGCCAACAGGTGCTACTTTGGACTAAGTAGGCAATTGAAAAGTAAAGTCCTCTCTCGACGAACAAAAACCAAACTCTATAAGTCGCTCATAATTCCCGTCCTGCTATACGGTGCAGAGGCTTGGACGATGACAACAACCGATGAGTCGACCTTAAGAGTTTTTGAGAGAAAAGTTCTGCGAAAGATTTATGGTCCTTTGCGCGTTGGCCACGGCGAATATCACATTCGATGGAACGATGAGCTGTACGAGATATACGACGACATTGACATAGTTCAGCGAATTAAAAGACAGCGGCTACGCTGGCTAGGTCATGTTGTCCGGATGGATGAAAACACTCCAGCTCTGAAAGTATTCGACGCAGTACCCGCCGCGGGAAGCAGAGGAAGCGGGGGGGGGCGAAGAAAAGAAACGACTGGCGCGCTGTTGTTGACTCGGCTATAATCGCGTAAGCGGTGTCTACGCCAGTAAAGAAGAAGAAGAAACATTTTAAAATTATGAATAAAGTCTTACTCTTTTTTGCTCATAGTAATATATCTGAGCTTTTAATTTTGGCCAATGTTAATATTATATAATATATTATTCGTAATGAAAAATCAAGCAATTCTGGGAAATCAATACATTACACTAAAAAGTGTGAAATAAAATAAAATTGCTCTGAAAATTGACAGGTTTGTACAAAAAAAAAAAAAAAAAAAAAAAATAGTCATTATAGTAATTCGATATACCCATTTATATGTCTGTAAATACTTGTATATTAACTTCGGCTGCTCCGAAGCTATAATAGCATTCACAAATACAAAATATTTGTTTGATCCGACCTGAAAAATTTATTCGGAGATTGAATCATTGTCTTAGGCAATAACCCATGCCAACTTCGTGAAGATATCTCGTCACATGAAAAAGCTTTCCATTCAAGCACTTAATCTGATCGTACAGTTGTATGATATAGCTATTGTTATTCGATATTGGCCAAAATGAGGTAAGAAAAAAACGCGTGCAAATTTTCATATTGATATATTACAAATAGATATGTATAATAGATACTGACAGACAGACGTGCCATACTCTTATCCAAGCCCCTCTGGAAAATTAGCAGCAGTTCGGAGGCGACTAATTAATATTTCAATATGTTACCGTTACGTGCTATATATAGCAGGTATTTAATTAAGGTCAAAAAATTTCCATAATATTAAAAAAAAATTAATGTTGCATAATAATAAAAAACAAGACAAACTACAAAACGTTTTTTTAAATATTCAAATTATTAAGAACCGTCTGTTTCTTGTCAAATTTAATTAATGCAGGAATAATTTATTCGAAAAAAGTTTTTAACAGTTTCTGAGATATAGATCTGAAATTTTTTAACAGTTTTTGTTACATATGAAATTTGGATTCGCGCTTCTCTTCTACAAGAAACTGCTTATTTATATGAACCGTCCATATCAGATCACTATGGCTGCTTTAGGCAACGCTACAAGCTCTCAACAATCTCCGAAAAAAATTTTCAATTTGGAACACTATGTCTTATAGCTGCCCTAGGAACTGACCTATCGAAATTTAGTGTTTGTATAAGAACATTCTTATTTGTAAAGGATATTCTAGCTTCGTTGCAGCAAAACTTTTCTGTTTTTTTTTCAAGTTTTGCCACATGATGCTACGGAGTAATATTTTTTTTGTTGGTTTTTTGGTTTTTGTAAATATGTATGACATACCGCTTTCGCATAAGCTTTTCCAATACCGTCAGTTGAACCGGTGATCACTGTAAAGGGAAACAAAAAAGAACAGCTGATTAATATAAAGTCCAAAGCTGATAAGAAGCATGCAGTAGAGCTAAGTAAAATGTAGTTGCGCGTACTTTTGACAAATTAGTCTTTAATGAAATTCCATTTTTACTATTTAATGATTTTATTAATCGATGTCAAGTAGATAAAAAAAATTCTGTTAGCATTTCTTCGCTTAACAGCATGATAGTCATGCAAAGTGTTAGATAAAATATTTCACGAAACTAATTTTCGATATTAAGCAAAGACTTTCTTGTCAAAAGTTTATGGCATTAGCGCGTATCTTTGCTGCTTTATCTACTTTATATGCTTTATCAGGCAAGGCAGAACGGTGTATATGACTCAAAACTAACCAGCCCAACCGCCTATGCTGCGTATGTTCAATTTTGGCCCCAAAAACTTGGGTCCAATAATATTTACGTAAATCCATGGTAGGAATTTGTTGACGATTTTCAAGCACAAAAGCCCAAGCGCTACACTGCCGAAAAACTGGAACGCAGTAATATTATTCAACACCATTTTCGCTGCGAAAGTAATTATTTTTTGTGCTTCAACAATGAATTTGCGCTATTTATTTAAAACTTATTTCTACACAATAGGACTCAGATCAGCAGTAAGGTGGAATTTCTTTCAACACTGTAATGCAATGACACTTTTCACTTTTTCAATCTTTTCCTGCAATCACTATTCTGCGTGCGCCTTCGTCAATGTGCGTTTCCGTAATGCCGTGCATGGGTTGTGTAGCTCGGGAAAATATTGAAAAATCGATGATATTGAGCGACGTCGAAAAGTCAAATCCACGCAACGCGCATTTGTCGCAACTTTTTTCGAAAATCAGTTCTTTTGTAGGCAGTCTAATTGAGAATTCTATGCATATACCACATGCGCGCTCTGCCGCCGTACTCAATACCCAACGTACGTAAACGTTCGTCGCTAATATTGTTTAATTGAACTAAAGTGCTGAACTTAGCGATTCGCCGGGAGCATAGGCACAAAATGCTTATATACATACACACATATCCACATTTGTATGTGAGTTTAGTATGAAAATCGCTGGCGCACTATTTTGTGCGAGTATTCCTCAGCTGCTTTTCGTCGTTGGTTCTCTCTATTTGGTCGTCCCTTCGCCGGGTGTGTGCATAATCGCCTTCATTCATGCGGCGTTTGCGAGGCGCGGAAATTCTCTGCGCTCGCCAGCAAATCCATATCGCACCACTATCACACTAACACACACGCAGAAGCAGGTTTATGTGTGCGCATGGATTTATATTTTCAGTCCACCCCATGGATGGTGTGTCGCCGTGTGTAAGTTCATTCGTACATATTTGTATGGCGGCGCTCGTTGGCACTAATCTACATATGTATGTATGCATGTACAGTGTCTTACAAGAATATTCACGCAATTTTATTGTAATTCTTTTTTTGTTTTAATTTGACGTTTAATTAGATTCATTGAATTTAGGGGATTTAAGGTGTTCCCTGGCTTTCCTCGAGTAAAAAAAGCCTATTTTCAATGATTTTTTGTTTCATATAAAAAAATGAAATAATTGTTCCAAATTTATATTATTTCAATAATAATTTCAATGATATATATTCCAAAATATAATAATACTTTATTCACTTTATTATTTTAAAATTCTTAATTTATTCTTCAAAATCTATGTCGTCCGCCTTGGACCCACTACACTTGTGCCAACTTTTTTTCCAATCCAGGAAACAGTTGTAGAAGCCATTTTCCGGAATCGCCTTCAATGTGCATAGCTATTCTCTATTTAATGTCTTCAACTGACTGAAAACGGTTTCCCCGGTGCGGTCGTTTGAATTTGCTGAATAGCCAGAAGTCACACGGAGCTAAATCAAGTGAATACGATGGTTGTGGCATCATATTGGTTAAAAATTTGGCGAAAACCCCATGCATTATGCGACGGTGCTTTATAGTGGTGCGAAAACCAAGCGTTGTCGGCCCGTAATTACGAATAGCTTCGCAAAAACGACGAATAACAACAAATAGTATTCCTTGTTGACAGTTGAGCCGGTCGAAAGGAGTTTGGAGTGTATCACACCTCGAGAATCGAAGATAACTGTCACATAACCTTTATTTTTTGGCCTGCTTTGACGTGGTTTCTTCGGTTTCGGTTTACCTTTTGCCGCGATATTTAGCCGATTGATCGTCTGTTTCCGGATCATAAGCATAGATCCATGACGCATCGTCAGTAATAATCTGTTTCATGCCATCCTGGTAGTCGGAAAGCATTGTTTCGAAAATATTAAGTGATTTTGGAACCAATCGTGCTTTCACTTTTCTTAGGCCTAAATGATCTTTCAAAATGGTTTTCCCTGATCCTTCCCATACTTCAACGATGCCAGTATGATGAAAATTTCTCTACATTTTTTTTTAATGTTTGTAATTGAAGAAGACCTATCTATTATATCTTGAAGACCTGTGCAAAATTTCATTAAGATCGGTTTCGAGAAATACGCGTTAAAGACTTCAACTTTAACAAGAACTTTCGCACTTTTTCACCCCATATTTCACTTACATGCACACCTCTCAGGTTAATGACGTGAAATTAACCACAAAATAGGTAAAGGGTGATTTTTTAAGAGCTTGATAACTTTTTTTAAAAAAAAAACGCATAAAATTTGCAAAATCTCATCGGTTCTTTATTTGAAACGTTAGATTGGTTCATGACATTTACTTTTTGAAGATAATTTCATTTAAATGTTGACCGCGGCTGCGTCTTAGGTGGTCCATTCGGAAAGTCCAATTTTGGGCAACTTTTTCGAGCATTTCGGCCGGAATAGCCCGAATTTCTTCGGAAATGTTGTCTTCCAAAGCTGGAATAGTTGCTGGCTTATTTCTGTAGACTTTAGACTTGACGTAGCCCCACAAAAAATAGTCTAAAGGCGTTAAATCGCATGATCTTGGTGGCCAACTTACGGGTCCATTTCTTGAGATGAATTGTTGTCCGAAGTTTTCCCTCAAAATGGCAATAGAATCGCGAGCTGTGTGGCATGTAGCGCCATCTTGTTGAAACCACATGTCAACCAAGTTCAGTTCTTCCATTTTTGGCAACAAAAAGTTTGTTAGCATCGAACGATAGCGATCGCCATTCACCGTAACGTTGCGTCCAACAGCATCTTTGAAAAAATACGGTCCAATGATTCCACCAGCGTACAAACCACACCAAACAGTGCATTTTTCGGGATGCATGGGCAGTTCTTGAACGGCTTCTGGTTGCTCTTCACCCCAAATGCGGCAATTTTGCTTATTTACGTAGCCATTCAACCAGAAATGAGCCTCATCGCTGAACAAAATTTGTCGATAAAACACATTTCGAACCGAACACTGATTTTGGTAATAAAATTCAATGATTTGCAAGCGTTGCTCGTTAGTAAGTCTATTCATGATGAAATGTCAAAGCATACTGAGCATCTTTCTCTTTGACACCATGTCTGAAATCCCACGTGATCTGTCAAATACTAATGCATGAAAATCCTAACCTCAAAAAAATCACCCGTTAGAAACAGAGAAAATTTGTCATAAGCCTCAAAAAGAGCCCAAAATTCCAGTCGGTTGACACACTTGTCACATGTCGACGAAACAATTCGGTTTAATTACGATTGAACAGCTTCAAACACTCCTCGGTGTCATCAGTGTTTGTTTCTAATGGATTGTGAGCTCGCACCTCACTCATTTTGCACAGAGCTTTCGCATACCCAAATATTCATTCACAATATATCTAATACGTTCCTTTGATATCTTCAGAGTCTCACATCGAACAACTGCACTTTACGGGCATTCAAAATTATTTTGGGGTATTTTTTGATCTTTTCTTCGGTAAGAGCCCCTTTGAGATAAATAGATGAGGATTGCATCGCGACCTAAGGTCTATTGTGCTCTAAACAGCCCCTTTGGGGCGTCCACTGTCTGCATCGTCCTGGGTGCTCATTTCGTCTTATTCAAACTTAGTAAACCACCTTTTAACGATTGATTTACGTGGAGCAGCTCCATATAATGTTGATTAATTCAAACCTTGGCTTCACTATTTTATTTCCCCCAAAAAGCAATGCTTCATAAACACATGAAATTCCTTTTGATCCTTTTTATGTAAATTGACACAAATTGCTTCACCCAAAATGCTCTAATAAACTAATAGTTCGACGGCTGCCAAATGTGTAAATGTAATTTTTAAAGGTTGATGCTGATTAAAAATTATATGGATTTAATATTTGCAGATCATAGCAGCGTACTTTTCAGCCCACATGTTATAGCTGATCTCGAGCGCGCAACTTTTCAATGCTGTGTCCCCAAAACTATTACTCGGATCAACTTGAGAATTCAAAAGAAAAAGAGATGTTGTAGCGTTAAATAAGTCATTATAAAATATTTTCTTATATGTATATCGATAGGTTAAAATTTCAAATCGATATCTTAATTAGTTTTTGTTTACAGCCTTTGAAAGTGTAGCCGCTCAGTTCCATCAGCTTAATTAAAAATGTTATTATGTATGCTGAAAATATGTATGTGTAAATATGTATAATATATCCTTAAGATTTTAAAACAATTAAATCGTTATTTTTTGTTGCCAAAAAATTAATTGAAGAGTACTTAAGTTTTCTCAAATTATTAATACTTTTTATACTCGCTACTCGATGAAGTTATACCTATAAATCTTTTATAAAATGTTTGCTTTTTCATCTTTTAGGTTAAATTACTTTATATACAGTTTCGATGATTTTCGTGGAGTATGGTAAGTGGCATCAGCATCATTTTTTTATGAATTTGTTTATTTATTGTATTTTCTTTTAAATATAATTTTCCATAATTATTTGTTTAATAATATCACAAACTAAATTTTAAACGCATTTTTAAACTTGCTTATTTTTAATTAAATTAACATCTGAGAAATATGACGATTATATCCTTTAAACTCATGTAGTTTAAAATAAAATTGTATGCATTTATCGATACGATGTCAATTTTTGATTTATATTGCTATAAGTTGTTTAAAAATGGGTACAATTGAGATAATTTTGGTTTAAAGAACTATTTATTCATCAAAAGATTAAATATTATATTAAGCTGATTTTTTTTAATTAAATCCAACAAACCTTTTGCATTAGTAGTAGAGAAAACATTCCTAATGTCCAACAATTTTAAAATCCTATTTAAAGTCCAGTTAAGCTCGTTTGCATATACGCATGTAATAAATTTAATAAATGCAACGACCTTTTATAGTGTAGCTAAAGTCTATGTAACGGAAGTTGCTGTTAATATCACATTTTTTCATACCCACACAAATTCGTAAATTTAAATAACATCGCACAGTTTGACATGCGCTGTAGCCATTCAGTGACGCTGTCGTGTAAAGAAACTGGTTTGAAACTTGGCTTAGCTCATTTTCATACCATAAGTCATACAGTGATGGCATATTTATGAATACATAGCATGCATATAATAGAAATGCGTTTATACACTGTGACCACAATTAAGAACGGAATAAAGAGTTAAATAAAAGAATATTTTAATCATAAAATTTTAGTCTAGGGATTCACTGTAAATTATAACAGTAAATATTTTATATCTGAATTCTTGATATTTTAACACAAAAACTTGTTAAGTTTTGTAAACCTTTTGTGTATCAATTAAATCTACAATTTAAAATAACAAAACTTTTAGACATGGGAAATAATTAGTAAAAATTATTTAAAGGCAAAATAGTCTATTAGAGCCATAGCGATGGATCTTTTAAATTCAAAATCAATGGATCACATTGCTTTGATTCATTAAGGGAGTACGGGAAGTACTGGAGATAAAATAAGGAACGAACCTCTTAAGAGGACGAATTTGTCATGAGTTAGTGAGGCGGTTCCTACTTTAACTTCCAGGCAAATTTTCGGTAGAATAACGGCTTAACTACATCATCGTGAAATTTTAATTAAAAAGCCTTACTATTTTTTGTCCACGGTAGTATAAGTTCTAGCAAAAGTAAATCCATTATTTTAACATAATAAGTATCCCGTGTTGTTTAAATATAAACAAGATTTGGTACAAAAAACTTTTTAGGTACATAGTTATGTGATTGTTTGACGCAGTATAGTTTTAGCAAGTGTTAAAGATTGACACCGGCAAAGAGTAAAACACAATACTCAACAGAACGAATGGCTGCTGAGTCGCAAAAAATCGTTTCATTTCAGAAACAGATGGTCACTGGTAACGAGAAGTGGCTAAATTACCACAACGTCAAGTGAAAACGGTCGTGGTCGCACCGAAGTGGGCCGAGCCAAAATTGAGAAGAATAATCTTATGAGCTGCTTTTCTGTGGCCAAATTCTTAATTGGGGCCTGTACTGTCAACAATTGAACCACCTGAAGACAGTAAACGCCCAGAAATGGCAAACTTTGGTCAACAGAAGAAAAATTGTGTTCCATCAAGACAACGCCGGGTAACGCACATTGATAGTGACTTGCCAGAAGTTCCTCGAGCTTGGTTGGGGGATCCTTATTCAACTTCCCTTCCTGTCTATGGCGAATGCATTTGCTGACAAAAAATTTGTCTCAAGAAAAGTTTGTCTTAGGAAAAGCTTGTGAAAAACGGCTGTCACAGTGTTTTGCTAATAGGGATGAGGGTTTCAGTGAGAGTGACATTACGAAGTCATCAACATAATCTGATAAAATTTTATCAAATAAAACGATGTGTATTTGAGCAAAACGCTCAAATTAATGGAAATGATTTAATTTTTTTTAATAGAAATCTTACTATTTCTGAAATTTTATAGCGTTCGACGTCAGTACACGCCCTGTTGAACCGCAGATATCAACTGGTTAAAAAATGTAATATTATTTTGTTGATTTCCTAAGGTGTTTGTTCTGCATTTTTAGAGACATATGTACTTATATTGAAAAAATAATAAATAAAAAATGCTTTCATGTGATGTTTCATGCCTACAACATAAGTTAATGTTAGTATGAGCACCCTGTATTCAATTAAAATAAACAATTTCGCCCCTACTTTTGGTTTCGATGGAAACTATCTGCCAGAAAGTAAAATACCTCAACTCCTCATCCAACGGTATTATTTCCGAAAAACTGGATAAATTGTTTCCGAAAATCTTCATGTTTTTATGAGAGGGATTTCAAGTTATTTGTTTTGGATATCATGAGTGTTTTCGTCAGAATGTTAAAGTTCTTTTACTAATGATAACTGTACGAGGAATGAAGAGCTCAGAAGAGATGCTTAGTCTCCAAAAAAAGAAACAAAATACTAACGTTTAGTTATCTTATTAAGCAGATATGTCACCCTGTGACTCTTTCTTGTTGGCAAAACTCAAATATTTCCGAGTTTATGGAAAACTGTTTTAATCTTTGGCCGTGTGTGAAGTCTAAGTGAGCTTGCTTGCCCACAAGCGAAATCATAGCCAACCTAACAAGGTAGCGCCTCCAGCTTTCAGTTTTGCACGAACTAAGTCCTTCCTTACATGTTTTATTTATTTTCATGAATATAATCTCTATTCCTGCATTAGTGCTTTTCCTCTATCAGAGCATTTTTAAAAATGTAAATAACAAAAAGCTAAGTGGGGTCCAACCAACCAACCCCACTCACATGCGAGATCATAATTTCAAAAAACATTAACATCAAATTACGACTACAGCGACATAAAGTGCACCTATAAAATTGTTAACATGAGCTAAATGCCATCGGCAGCTGTGCTGTGTTGACAGCGGGACAGATACCGACACGCGCAGACACACACACAAACAAATGGGCGCATGCAGATTAGCCGTTTTGCATAGACGAAATTCCACAATCCAAAACCTACGCACTCGACGAGTTGTTGTTTTGGCATGTGCGCCTATATGGTATGATATGGACCACGGCTCACGTCTGCCCGCACATATGTACACACATATGTGTATCTGTATGACTGCTTACAAGTTACGTGTGTTGGTGCGGCTAATCCGCAGATGAACTCAGGCCTCAGGCCATGGACCATCCACAGTTTCCTGCCTTTGAAATGTATATTCGCGTTAAATTTTTTTGTTGTACGCTTCAGCACTTCAATTGTTGTTGGTCGGCTGTGTGATAACATTGGCTTTCAGCATCCTTGAAAATGTTTTCTGCAAAATTTATTACCGTGTTGTGGTTGTTGGTGCCTATACCAGACTTTTTGTTGTTTATGTGTTTTTGTTATTGTTGGAAATGTCACTATGGGCGCTTGTCAAAGTCGGCGTTGTCAAGTGGGGGTCGGCGTTGGAGTCGAGGACTATTTTGACGGCTTGCATTCAGCTAAGTAAATAATTCTATTCACCTCTGACAACACTCACACACACGCACTTAAATCGCGCCACCGTTTTCACTTATTTCACTTCAGTTCATTTCTTAGCGCCTTGACATTTCTTCCCCTATATATTTTTTAGTTTGAATGGGAAATGCAGCTGTTACACTTAAATCACACAAAAAAAACTGCAAAATAATTGAAGTCGCATCGGTAGCCCTCGTTCTGGTGTGATTGTTAGGAGTTTCGAGCTATGACTAGTCGGTGTGTTGGAATGGTTCGGATATTGACTTAAATGACCATCACAGTTTTCTTAATTTTTTCTAGCTTGACAAGAAAGAATAACGATAAATCGTTTAAGAGTTTTAATTCCGATCACATTCGGGTGTACCTAACCGGAATACACCCAGGCTGCCATCTTAACAGCAGTATCAAGAAAAGCTCTGAAAAAGGAAAATATTGGGTAGTCGAAAAAGTCTTTTCGTATTTCTAATCCAACTTTAACTTTTTTTTATTTATACTGAACTTTAATGAACCAAATATGTACCATTTTGGTCGACCACTAGTTGCCATTTTTCCGCTAGAGACATTATTTCATCAGTGTTGGCGAAAAACTGCGACAAATAATTTTCACAGGCTTCACTTGAAGCCAACTTCACTCCATTAAAGGAGTTTTGCATTGACCGAAACAAATGTGGTTTATGCTTCAAAACTTCCTAGCTAAGCTCTCTCAGTTTTTGCCGAGTCATCAAAAATGTGTGTGGTCTAGCGTTGTCCTGGTGAAAGACGAAGCTCTTTCTGCTGATCAGTTCTGGCTGAGTTCTTCAATCTCATCAGTTATTTACAGCAAAATGTAGAATCAAATGTTCGACCAGGCCAGAGCAGTTTAAAGTAGATGATTTCCTTTCAATCCCACCAAACATTCAGCATAACCTTTCGAGGCGTCAATCCTGGCTTTGCGACTACTTATCTTTTTCATTAGTGCCGTATTTGATCCACTTTTCGTCTCCTCTTACCATTCGCTTTAGATATGGTTTGCTTTCATTTCGTTTCAGCAAAGAATCGCAGATGTTAATTCGGTTCATTACATTTTTCACGAACAATTCATGTGGTACCCAAAAATCGAGCTTCTTTTTGTAGCCTTTTTAAAATGGTTCAAAACCGTTTGCTGATGAATGTTAATTTTCTTAGCAATATCATGGCTGCTTATGTGACGGTCCTGGTCAATCTTTTTCATAATTTCACCGACATTTTCAACGATACGTCGACCGGAGCGAGGTGCATCTTTCACATCGAAATTTCCAGAATGGAAGCGAGCGAACCATTGTTTATAGAAATATTTGAAAATATAGCGAATTTCTTTATTATTTTCACTTAAATCTAGAGGCTATGAGGTTTGTGTAGTTTAGTTTATCATACGCCGGATCTTGATTACCAGCTCAACAGAGTATAAAATATGAAAATCCTGGTGTCGAAATGTTCAGACTGTAGTGTTTTTGATTTGTACACATTATTCAACTAATGATCAACACGTCAATAAAAAAGGAATTGTTGCTTGAGAATCGACGATTAACAGTCAGAGATCCAGTAAGATTTCATCGTGGAATATCGGAAGGATCAGGAATAAAATCCATTCTGGAAGGATCATTTGGTCTTAAGAAAAGTGAAAGCACGATAAGTTCCAAAATCACCAAATTTTTTCGAAAAATTAATTAGGTCCGTGTGACTTCTGGCTACTCAGCAAACTCCAACGACTGCTCCGGGGAAACCGTTTTGAGTCAATTGAAGACATTAAACTTGAATCACTATGCGCATTGAAGGCTATTCCGGAAATTTACTTTAACAACTTTAATAACGAGGATTGGAAAAAATGTTGTCATAAGTGTGTTGAGGCCAAGGTGGATTACTTTGAGAGGGACGACACAAATTTAAAGAATTTGAATAAAGAATTTTAAAATTATGAACCAAGTCTTACTATTTTTTGCTCATAGCAGTATGACAAAATATTCCGTAGTTGTCATCCCACGGTTGTAATTTACAAACCCAAGGATTACATCTGATGTAAAACACCCTTGACAAAAACCTAATACGTAAAGACACTTTAAATCATCCAGCTAAAATAACTTACTATCTAGAAATACACCTGAATGGCTGCCTGTTCTTCATTGCTGAAGTGAGGTTCTCTGCAAACTTTATTAATTTTAAAAGTGGATCTCTTCAATCCGTAGAGCTTTTCGGTACAAAGCTTTATCACAGTAGAAATAGGTATTGCTCTTAGGGAAAGTATTTTGTATACTAAGACCTACGTCAACCATACCTCAAATTCTACTGGTCCGATTTTTAAATAAAATTCTTTATAGACTTGTCTTTGTCTGGAACTATCTATATCCACATATCTCAAAGAATGCGAAAGAGTCAAAAAAGTAGTACAAAAACTGTTTGTTTTTCAGACAGTCTAAATTTAGTGAATAATTATTTTTTCAGACATTGCGACTTTATTCTAGATTAATACTTTTTTTGTGTTTTCAGATTGCTAATGCTGAAATCGGGAAAATGGTCTCGTGCCACTTTATCAACTGGTAAGTTTTGAAGTTTTTCACTTTTTATCTGAAACTCATGCCTTTAGACTAGATCCCATTTACTTTTATTAACAGCGAGTCTTGCGGAGTCACTGCCCACGTTCCGGCCTCCTTTTTCGTAGTTTCCTACATAACTATATTTCCGGTTACATATGTATCTATTTCAAAGGACTTGGTTGAAAGCTTACTCTAATTATAAGACACCTTTGGTGAATTAGGTCTAGTTTCAACCTACCGAAATAAGATTAGTTTGCAACCAGTCAAATGTATGTGCCTAACTCATCCTATTTCCCAGTAGTTTCACGTATGGATATACAGTTGATTTACGTAGGGAAAGCAGGCAATTTACATGAGGGTGCCATACATTTTCAAGCCACCGTTTAAAGTGCAATTAAGGGGTTACCCTCTCAGGGAACACGCTCATATGTATTTATAAACACAAACTTACAACTACACAGTTCCATATCTGCTTTAAGTCGGTATGTGTTTCCGTATAAAGGAACGGAAATCAATTTACACGTCAAAAGCGCGTTTAAGTGTCAAAAAGGTCCTTGGCGAATTGTAGAAAGTGGCGACATAGTGGGCGATTACTGGCAACCATCGCACATGGGTGTGCATGTGAACATTCGTAAATATGTCGGCAGGTGGATGAGAAGTTATTTAAGTACGCGGGTATGCAGATAGAAAGGTTCGTTGTATACATACGTATACATGTGTTTGTATGTCGTTTATATTAAGGGATTTTTCTCACGGTTATAAGTCACTCAGACCACAGAAATGCACAAACATATAAAAATACTGTACTGTATACATGTGTTTGTGTACATATGTATTTGCCATAATTTGCCTTTTAATGCTTATTTCAAGAATTTCAATTAATCACACCTTTAAGAGTGTTACACTCAAAGGATGGTGCATAATTAATTAACTTCATTTAAATATACTCGAATGCCCAGCAGGAGTGATGGGGCGACATTTCTGAGAGGAGGGCATAATGATAAATATATAAAGTTGTAATTATTTTGCTCGATTGACTTTTAAGTGTAAAGTAATGCTTGCTGCTCAAAAAATTTTTAATTTCCTTTGGTTTCAGGCTGGCAAATTATCTTTTCCTTTTTTATGTGATTAATTGTTCTTTTTAACATTCGTAGAGAAGACAGACCTAACGATAAGGTTAGTTAGAACGGTTAAAATTAGTGTTTGTTTTTGAGAGATGGTTTACTAAAGCCATCCTGTCTACTCTTGTAACATGTTGCTACAGAGTACGAGTATAATAAGTACTTTTGTTCATCAAACGGTTGTTTGTCCCACCGCAAAATATCGGATTAGACATAGGGTTATACTACTGTGACATTGTATTTATTTTGAAAATTCTTTATTTATTCTTCCAAATCTATTTCATCCCCTTCAAAGTAATCCCCTCCCGATGTAATGCACTTATGCCAACGGATTTTCCAATCTTCGAAACACTGGTTGTAGTCACTTTCCGGGATGGCCTTCAGTTCCGTCTTGGCTGCGGTCTTTTGAGCTTGGTGAACAGCCAGAAGTCGCACGGCGCCAGATCAGGTGGATACGGTGGTTGCGGAACGATATGGGTAGAGTTTTTGGCGAAATGATCACGAATTACGAGGGCAGTATGTGATGGTGCATTATCGTGGCGTAAAAACCAAGAATTGTCTTTCCACAATTCCGGCCTTTTTAGGCGGATAGCGTTACGCAAACGACGCATAACGTTCAAATAATATTCCTTGTTGACTGTTTGACTGGTTGAAAGGAATTCATAATGCACAAAACCAAGATAATCGAAGAAAACAGTCAACATGACCTTGATTTTTGAGCGACTTTGGCACGATTTTTTTGGTCTCGGCTCTCTTTTGGCACGATATTCGCTCGATTGATCGGTTGTTTCGGGGTCGTAAGCATAGATCCAAGTCTCATCGCCAGTTATAATGCATTTCATGATATCCTGGTAGTCGGAAAGCATCGTTTGACACACTTCAACGCGACGCCTTTTTCGGTACCAGTCGAGATTTGACGCGCTTGAAGCCCAAAACATTATTCAAAATGGTATTGGCTGAGCCTTTCGATTTGCCAACTTCATCAGTAAGGTCTCTAATTGTTAATCGACGGTTTTTCAACACCAAATCTTTGATTTGTTGAACGTGAGCTTCGTCGGTTGAGGTTGATGGTCGCCCTGGACGCTCTTCGTCTTCGACACGTTCACGGCCGGCTTGGAACTCACTATACCACTTGTAAACATTTTTTTTAGACATAGCCTCATCACCAAAGGCTTTCTGCACCATCCTCAACGTATCGGCAGCAGAAAATTGTTTCCGTAAACAAAATTGAATGCAAATTCTTTGCTCAACAAATTTCGACATCGCAAAAAACGAAAAACTCACTTTTAGCAGCTCACAAAACGACACGTATCTCAAGCACTAATGAATATTTTGACATGCAATTTGACATAAATGTGACTGACAGTACTACCAACCTAAAAAAGAATAATGCTCCAAATTCTTCGACGCGCGCAGTTGAAATTCATCTTATTTTTTGGGCACAGTAGTATATATAAATGATAAGAGTGTAGAGACGAGTTAAATGACTGTCTGTCCGTCCGTCTGTGCAAGAGATAATGTGAGGAAAAATGAAGATATCTTGATGAAACTTGGTACTAGAGTTTCTTGGCAAAAAGTGAGGAAGAATTCGTAGATGGGCGTGAACGATTGTGGTAAACCTGTGACTTGATATTCCCTTTCTCTTTTTCCGGCATCCCTCCCTTCACCATTGATATACATATGTAGCATCGCTCTAGCTTGTTTAGTTCGCCTGCTGCGTCAAGTTGAGTAGACGTGTGTTTGTAGTGTTCGTCACGAAAATGGAAAAGTGAAATCAAGAGCAACGCGGCGCGATAAAAAATTGCGCCAGATTGGGCGAAACAGCTTCGGAAACGTACGCTAAAATTGTAAAAGTGTATGGTGATAGTGCTCTTAGCCTGGAAACCAAACGCCAAAGCTCGCAATGGTTGCCTTCGCACGCCCCCGCCCGAAAAAAGCTCGCATGAGCAAGTCGAACGTGAAAACGATGATTATTGCCTTTTTTGATAGCCGTGGAATCGTCCACTAAGAATTCGTTCGACCGGGGAAAACTGTGCATCAAGTCTACTATTGCCAAGTACTCGAAAGATTGCGAAAACGAGTCAACAGGGTGCGCCCAGACATCGCTCGTAACTGGATCCTTCATCACGACAACACGCCGTGCCACACCGCCCTCAGCGTGTGCCAGTATTTGGCCTCTAAAGGGATCGCCGTGTTGCAACAGCCGCCTTATTCGCCCGACATGTCACCCTGTGACTCTTTTGTTTCCTAAAACAAAATCGGTAGTCAAAGGAACCCATTTTGAGTCAATTACGGACATCCAGGCGGCCGTGACGAGGGTACTCGCGGACATCCGAGTCGAAGCGTTCCAGAAATGTTACGAAGCATGACAAACGTGCTGGAATCGCTGTATAGCAGCCCAAGGGGACTACTTTGAAAGAATCTTATTAACTGTCATACCTCGTATACCAAATATAAAGAATTTTGAACTTCGGGGTGAGCTATGTTATTAAAATTGAGAGAGAGTGCTTTTCTTAAAATGGTGCATATTTGTGCTTAGAATAAAGAAAGAAAGAATAAAATCGAGTGAATACTTGGCCGAGACCATAAGAAGCCTTATGTACATAAAGGTATTATCCTTGCAAGATTATGAAATGTCGACCATGCCCGAACTTAGTCCTTCCTTCGTCGTTTTCTTATCAGAGGGTTCGGATTACGTTATCAATTCTGAGAGGTTTATAACATTAGTCATATGAAGGGACGGATAGTTTATTGTTTCCAGTAGTTTCGGATCTACCAATCACAGGAATCTGATTTATTTCCGAACTACAGACTGTGATCACAGGTTTTTTAGAGTATTCTCCGCGCGGTGCATCCTGGATAACGCTAAATAAACTGTTCCACTGCTTTCGGGCCTCAATCTACATACTTCCTTCCATCCATCATAGAACTATCCTTGTCTTTTAGAGAGCCGTACTTCACGGAGTGCTGAGAAAACGGCAGTAATGTGTTCGTGTTAAATTTTGTAGTTTTCATGTATTTGTTCTGTTGAGGTAATGGTTACTTTGAATCATATCAGTATCTCGTTTTTGGGTATTCCGATTTCATAGAATTGTCGTTTAGAAGATTCGGTTGAATTTATGGTACTGGGGACTGTACTCTCTCATTTAATAAACCATCGTAGCGTAGTTTGATCCCGATTTATTAGATTTGTTGGAGAGAGCATTGTGTTACTAGTAATAAATTTGTGTCGCCAGAAATATGATATTTCTACTTTCCTATGTAAAATGGGAATGTGAGGTAAGTCCATTCCGATTTCTTTTCAGTAAGTTTTTAAAACCTCTGTTTTATTAAGGGTTAATTATTTTTCAAATGAGTTTCTACAAGGCTTTTTCTTCTAATAAGAATAACTTGGCTCTTAATCTCTTCTGAAGCTAGTTTTAATAGCAGATAAGATAACAGAAGTCGGCTTCCAAATTAACAATATTTCAGGCAATGATTGCAAGTGTCACAGATTGCTTCAAATTGTTCTAACGTTATCTAATTTTATGTGCGAAGGGACTATAGCTGCTCAGATTTATGTTATTATTTAAAATGATGAATATAGAGCCATTAGGGAGCGAAGAAAAAGCTTTTTTCTGGGATACGTTTTCCTGGTGATACGATAAGGCAGACGAAAGAGCTAAACTTAAATATTTGCAGGCAGATTTTGGCTGTATGCCATTCCATATTCAAAGGCTTCTATGGTATGCCTTTAAATGAAATAAAGTGAAATTTAAAAAAATTTCGTATTGTTTTAATCAACTTCAGGCGTCAATTGTAATTTTCAATGCAATATCATAAATTTACCGTTATATTGCGCGCGGTTAAATGAAAACATTACATTTTAATTAAGTAATTTTCACACTCAATAAACTCATTTGTCTTCATTTTTATGTGCTATATTAATATTTGTAAAATTATTTCAATCTGCCACAAATTGGTATTATCAGTTGCGTTGGCAATGCCACAAACGGTGAATTTCGCGCGCTAACCAAACAAAGAACAAAAACACAAAACCACAGTTGGAATATTGACATTTTGGCGGTGAAATATGAACCGTGCAACAACAACAACAACGAAATTCAAAGACCAAAGTAAATGAAAAACAAAAGCAAACACAACAAAAACAAAAAAATCATCAAATTGGCTGCTAGCGCCGATATGAAAGCAAAATCAACAGCGAAGCGAAGCAGACAAAAAATAAAAATGAAGTAAGTAAGGTAGAAAATATTGTCAGCTTTCAGAATGTGAGTTCAGCATTTGGCAATTATTCAGGTTAACGGAAATGTTCGAATCGCACGGCATAAGCTAAGAACTTTTTGTTTTCTAGATAAAATGTTGCCTCATACTTATTATGTCGACTTTTTAAATTTTTTTGCCCACAGGGAATAGTGTAACGGCGTCAAATCGCACGACCGAGACGGCCAATTGACTGGGCCATTTCGTGAGACAACACGTTCACCAAACTTGATTTTCAATAAATCGATTGTGACATTCGCTGTGCGGCTTGTCCGTCCTGTTGGAACCACATATTGTCCAAGTCCGTATTATCCAATTCGGGCCAAAAGTAATTGACTATCATTGAGCGGTAGCGCTTTCCATTCATAGTAACGTGCTGGTCTTGATCGTGATGGAAGAAGAACGGTTCAATGACGCCACCGCCCCATAAACCGCACCAAACTGTAATTTTTTCGGGATGCAATGGTGACTCATGGAGTACGCGTGGATTGCTGACTGACCAATAATGCATATTTTGCTTATTGACGAAGCCATTCAGCCAGTAATGAGTCTCATCGCTGAAGATGATTTTTCGATGAAACTCCGGATCATTTACGAGTTGTTGTTCAGCTCAATTCAATCGACGTCTTCAGTTCTTTAGTTCTTTCGTCAATTTGACCTTGTAAAGATGTAGGCCAAGATCTTTTCGTAAAATTCCCGACAGCGACTTCACAGAGATGCCCAACGCTTGAGAACGACGTGTGAGAGACTGATTTTGGGTCTTCCTCCATTGATGTACCAGCCACACCAAAATTCTCGACACTACAGGCATTTCTTTGCCTGACTGGTGCAGGAACATTGTACTGTGCCTATGGATTCAAATTTTTCCAAGAGACGCTCAATTGTTGATAAGACGGGATAATTATTACGACCATAAATTGAACGTAGCGCTCTTAAAGTAGAGGCCACTGACTCCGAATTTCGGTAGTAAGTTTTAATAATTTCGAGTCATTGTTCGATCGTTTATCCATCATGAAATAGCAAACCTTACTGAAGAGAAATGTCAAAAGAGCGGGAAGCGTCGCTTGCTGTCCCTATCGGTCTACTTTTGTAGCCCCTATTATAAAATCTTATATTGACCTTGTAAAATTCAGAAGTAAACGTCTGATACCATATACATATATACTGTGCCCAAAAAATAAGGTGACATTGTATTTATTTTGAAAATTCTTAATTTATTCTTCCAAATCAATTTCATCCCCTTCAAAATAATCCCCTCCCGATGCAATGCACTTATGCCAACGGATTTTCCAATCTTGGAAACACTGGTTGTAGTCACTTTCCGGGATGGCCTTCAGTTCCGTCTTCGCTGCGGCTTCAATCTCCTCAATCGTATAAAAACGGTGTCCCCGGAGCGGTCTTTTGAGCTTGGTGAACAGCCAGAAGTCGCACGGCGCCAGATCAGGTGAATACAGTGGTTGCGGAACGATATGGGTTGAGTTTTTGGCGAAATGATACGAGGGCAGTATGGGATGGTGCATTATCGTGGTGTAAAAACCAAGAATTGTCTTTCAACAATTGCGGCCTTTTTCGGCGGATAGTGTTACGCAAACGACGCATAACGTTCAAATAATATTCCTTGTTGACTGTTTGACCGGTTGGAAGGAATTCATAATGCACAACACCACGATAATCGAAGAAAACAGTCAACATGACCTTGATTTTTGAGCGACTTTGGCGCGATTTTGTTGGTCTCGGCTCTCTTTTGGCACGATATTCGCTCGATTGATCGGTTGTTTCGGGGTCGTAAGCACAGATCCAAGTCTCATCGCCAGTTATAATGCATTTCATGACACCCTGGTAGACGGAAAGCATCATTTCCAACACTTCAACGCGACGCCTTTTTTTTTCAAAAAATTCAATGTTTTCGGTACCAATCGAGATTTGACGCGCTTGAGGCCCAAAACATCCTTCAAAATGGTATTGGTTGAACCTTTCGATATGCCAACTTCATCAGCAAGGTCTCTAATTGTTAATCGACGGTTTTTCAACACCAAATCTTTGATTTGTTGAACGTGAGCTTCGTCGGTTGAGGTTGATGGTCGCCCTGGACGTTCTTCGTCTTCGACACGTTCACGGCCGGCTTGGAATTCACTATACCACTTGTAAACATTTTTTTTAGACATAGCCTCATCACCAAAGGCTTTCTGCACCATCCTCAGCACAAAATTGATTCCGTAAACAAAATTTAATGCAAATTCTTTGCTCAAAAAATTTCGACATCGCAAAAAACGAAAAACTCACTTTTAGCAGCTCACAAAACGACACGTATATCAAACACTAATGAATATTTTGACATGAAATGTGACATAAACGTGACTGACAGTACTACCAACCTAAAAAAAAAAAATAATTCTCCAAATCCTTCGACGCGTGCAGTTTAAATTCAAATGTCACCTTTTTGGGCACAGTAGTATAAATGATTACCCATGTTCGTCCGTATGTATATCGATCCTTTCTCCACAGAAAGCTGCTCATCGGTCAGAACTGCTGATATTGGACCTTTATATGGTATATTATAGCTGTCATACAAACAGATCGGTCAAACCCGATTCCTTGCACGGAAAAGTTTTCTTCATGAAATTAGACATGGTCTATTGTATCAGACAATGCTACAATCCCCGAACAAATTGTTCAGATCGGACCACTATAGCATATATCTGCCATCCTAGCTGACCGATTAAAACTAAGTCCAGGAATATAACATATATATAGATATCCGAAAATCATTTTATTTGGTCATCCTGACCATTTTGTTATATAGTAAATATATGTATATTTATCGCGATTAGTTTTAGGTGTTCAAAGAAAACTCTTGTACTCTGTGCTCCATGTTGCAAGTGTGTAAAAATACACATTCAGCATGGAAAATTTAGGCTCAACAAGAATTAGCGTCGCACAAAAGTTAGCGGCTGATATTACAAGTACGAAGGATAGTCGTCAGTAGAAGTGTTGAATAGGACGTATTAGTGAAAAGCGAAACAAAAGCAGAGTAAGGGAGAGTGAGAAGTGGAAAACGACGCCTTCATTGCCTTTTATTTTGTTAATTTTATTTATTGCGTTGGTAAACACTTTACGACCACTAAACCCAAATCTGCAGCCCCACGCGCAACTAAAAAATCAGAGCAAACATCAAGGACGACGTGTTTGTTGCATATGCATAGAAACTTACATAACACATACACACATGTGTGCGCGTAATATCCATGTAATCCGTTATTTGCAAGACATGGCGAGCGGATTAGGCCACGCTGTGCACTCACGCGCGTTAAATCTTCTCTTACATATGTGTATGTCCACATTTACATATGCATATACACTGCTGGACAAAATAATAGCACTATACCTTTACTATAAAGCACTTTTTATTTCTTTTATCTTACATATGTCACCAATTGGATCGTCTGAAAGAAGTAATTTTCCAGAAGTAACTAGTTTAGGACAATATAAGAGAAATTGCCTTTTATCAGAACAAGTCCAGGGCCCATCCTCCAGCTTTCTACGGATGACATTTAAAGAATGTGTTTTTAGTGTCGTCTTTTGTCGCATTATTACGGCTTTTCGACTTTTCGACTTTTCCCATTCTGTATTGGTACCTTTTGAAGTATCCGTGACTGGATAACAGCTGAGTTATGTAAAAGTCGACTTCTCCGAATTTACGTCTTGTCCATAAGTTTAGGTCTTTTATTAGTCTGGCCGCGATTCTCATTCTCCGTCTTCGTTGTCATGTTGTTATTGTATCTTTTTTTATTTCTTCTATTGCGCTTTTATTATTTTCGGATGTTTTCGTTAGCTCCCACAGCTTTTTCTTTTCGTATGCCAGAAGGTCAATTGGACCATTAGCGCTTATAACTAGGCTGCAGTAATTTTGAGGGCTGCGTTGCGGTGTATTCTGGCCACTACTTTACGTCGGTTTTTCTTTTTGAGCATATCTGTCCAGATCTCAGCTCCCAACGCAGAAAGCAGTACTATGCTGCAATTTCTGCGGCGCGCTGGATTTTTACCCAGAAGGTAAATCTGGGTCTGGGTTGGGTCCTAAGAATGTTAGTCGTCTGCATACTTATTTCGAGAGGTATGTGCTTATTTGTTATCAGTAGTAGCTCTGTTTTTTCCGGAGCGAGCTGGAGGTTATGTGAGGCGAGCCATGCTTGTGTCCGTATTTCTGATTAAGTATTCTTCGCGCTTCTTCTGTGTTTCCTGCTGTAATTACTGCCGCAGTGTTGCCAATAAAGTACGATTTGTCGATCATTTCGAGTTTTAGCTCTCGCGATCCCTCTCTAGTTTGGTACAGCAGTTATTGTTACTATGGTAGCTCCACACCACAGCTTTGAGGTAGCCGGAATTTTTAAGATCGAGATCACATCCACCCATCTAGCGCTGATGAAGGCATTTCGAACATCCAAAGTTGCCAGCAACACTATTCTTTTAGATTTGCTCTATGTACGCTGTGCGGCTTCTACACTTTCAATGACGCATTTTATAACTCCTAGAGTTGATCTGCCGGGTCTAAAACCATGTTGTCTAGGTGAGAGTGGTCCAGCTTTGTTCATAGCCACTTAGAGTTTGGGCTATCATAGAGATTTCCCGCTGTATAAAGCATTGACCTGCTTTTCGCGTACTGGTTAGCACTAGCCGTTGCTTTTCCAGGATTCAGGGAATATTCCGGCTTCGTGGCAGGCGTTGTACACATTCAATAATGCCGATCGCTCTGCAGCGATTATTTTCAGGGTTTCTGCTGGGTTCCCGTCCGCGCCGGGTGATTTGTTGGTCTTGAGCTTACCAGTGTCTAGTTGCAGCTCTTCGATGGTGCAAGTTTTCACGGAAGTCTTAGAGTCTGTTTTCCTTTTTCGATTAAGTCGTGTAGCTTTGACTTTATAATAGAACTCATATTGTTTTTACATTACATTATTTAGGTTTTACTGCGACCTATGATCTGTTGTTTGCTCTCCTATATAACATATGGTCACAAAAGTCCAGCACTCTGAAAATCCCTGTCCACGTAGATGGATCTAAGGGTCTTAATCCTGCTCCTAAAAATTGCTGGGAAATCTAGAATCAGGTGTTCTGGAGTTTCCAGTTCCATGTCGCAAAACCAGCTGTTTGCATAAGCGACTATGGCCATGTTGGACAAGTGTTTCTTGTGTCTGCAGTGGTCAGTATAAAACGAGACAAGCAGCCGGAATTTGTCGCGGGGGATGTTGATCATATATCTAAATCTTGCTACGTTGTAACCTCCTAATATTAACTTGGCGTGGCGCATTCCTGTTGCCTACTGCCAGTGCCGTTCTCTTCCCACTCTCTTCTTCGTGCCGAGCAACTCTATTATAGTGTGGGACCCTACTGCTTACATGGTTCTGGTCCTATCATCCTGGATACCGTCGCAGAGCGGGCTAGTTCGTTGGCCAACTTATTGTCGGTTACCCCAGATGAGGTGTACACGGTTACAAACTGATAAGTAGTACAGCTTCCTCATACATTCCTCCATTAATAGCGATTTGACTTCATATGCTGAGATCGCTTTTAGTGTAGTTTGACTATCCCTGATTGCGACGTGTTAAGCGTTCTTCTAAGCATGACAGCAATAGCTTAGTTAATAATATCTCTCCAGTGTTACTTCCGCGCGTGCAGCATTTCCACATATTATCTTGCTTTTGTTATTTTTTTTTTCAAAAAGAAGAAATGCTTGTCCCACATCAAATTTTGTTTAAAATTTAAATCCCGCGCTTATTTATATTTCAGTAGAATCAATGATTTCCAATGTATTTTGTTCTAAGCGCAAAAATACCGAGCTCAGCGGGGAATTCTCGCTTTCATTGCCAACATATGTACGTGCATTTGATATTTATGTGACAAATATGGCGGCAGTGGCACACTTTCCGCCTTCAAAAGTGCTCTGCCGGCAGAGATATAAGCTGCGACTCCCCGGCGGCTTAGTTGACAATTTTGATTAGAGGCTTATTATGATGCCACAAACGGCGAAGCAAACAAAAATGCCAGCAAAAATATAAAATGATATATTTATACATACATACATATGTACAGAATATCAAAAACATATAACAACAGCGTCGACATGACAGCTACATTAGCGAGACTTGTATTTTTGGACATATCCACACACATATACACTCGAATACATACAACATAAGTAGTACATATGTGTAAATCACACACGTGTCTGGCTCTGAATTCACTGGCACGCAAACCAAAATCTGTATAGCGACGCATGGTGTATGAATGCCGGGGTGAGGCAACAACCGCTAAAGGATATTGCGAAAGATAGCGCCTAAAAGCAGGCAATTGTGAGCGTACCACGACAGCACGATTGCTTGGCATGCGGAAACGACACTATGGCCGGAAATGGAGTGACAGGAAGTGAGGCTGAGCCCATCGGCAATGGCAGCCGCATCGCTGGTGGTGACAGCGGCGGCTGACTGTTTGAAATCTGCGTGCGTTCCAAAGTGGGAATGTGCTGAACGCACCAGAGGGATCATAAATTTCGCACTTTCCTCACTGTGTCCGTTTGTGAGCTCTGCTGCTAGCGCTATTTACTGCCACTGTTGTTGTTGCTCTTGTTGTGGTTTCTCTTGCAACAGTTGTTGTGATTCACAGAGTTGTTTATCTGTCTTTCATTGCGTTTGCGTTTTGTCTCAGGCTCAACGCGTGTTAGTTTCCAATTTTCACTGCCACTCACATTTCAACCACCCCCACCCCCGCAGCTTCCCTTCCGCCGGTTTCGCTATTCATCACAGTTGGCAAGCGAAAAGCAGATGCTGATCATATGAGCACAGAGGCCATTAGCAGCTCTGGCGCCTAAAATGCCGCAAAGGCGTCACTCATTAATTTTGTGTAATACTCGGAATTGGCTTGCCAATTGTCGTATTGTGTGGATGCCTTGATGTTTCTTGTAGTTTATAACCGTTAAATGGGTTATGTACTGTACTTGGCGCTCTTGATGTACTGCAGTCTCGGTTGCTTATAGTCTCATTTAAAGGAGTTAACTGTCTGCTATGCAAATGAAAAGTGGTTACCGGTTAAGGAATTGCTTCAAGGTATACAGGGTGATTTTATAGAGACTTGAAAGGTCTTTGCGATTTTTTATATACTTTTAAAGTATGGGCAATTGCTTCCAAAAACATTAAATTTTTTCGAAAAACGTCATCGCATTAACGTTTTTGAAACAATGCTTTCCGGCTACCAGGAGGTCATGAAATGTATTATTCCTGCAGATTAGTCTGGGATCTATGCTTACGACCCAGAAAAAAGCAATCAGTCGGTCGAATATCGTTGCAAAGGTGAACTGAAGCCACGAAACCACGTCAAAGGAGGTCAAAAATCAGGGTTATATTGATAGTTTTTTTCAATTATCGAGGTATGGTGCGCTCCAAATTTCTTCCGACTGGGCAAACTGTCAACAAGGAATACTATTTTAGTGTTATGCGTCATTTACGTGAAGCTATTTGGAAAAAAGGCCAGAATTATGAGCTGATAACTCTTGGTTTGTGAACCACGTCAAATTTTTTCGCCAAATTCCCAACTAATATCGTGCCGCAACCACCGTATTCGCCTAATTTAGTTCCGTATGACTTCTGGCTATTCGGCAAACTCAAACGACCGCTTCGAAGAAATCGTTTTGGGTCAATTGAAGACATTAAACCCGAATCGCTACGCGTATTGAAGACTATTCCGGAAATTGGCTTTAACAATTGTTTCGATGATTGAAAAAAACGTGGGCACAAGTGTATTAGGGCCAAAGTGGATTGGTTTGAGGTAGACGACTTCGATTTTGAAGAATAAATTAAGAATTTTAAAATTATGAACAGGGTCCTATTATTTTTTACTTATAGTGGTATATATTTATCGATATATTTCAAACTGAACAATGATGTAGAATCGACATGAAAAAGTTTAGAATTTCCTAGAGGGTCAATTGTCAAACCAGTTGTCGGAAAAAACACATAAAATTACAACATACTCTGTCAAATTACCATACTAAAACTTATACTGAAAAATTTGAAAAATTCTTTAAAATTCCTTTCCAAAACTACCATATAGTGCAGCACCTACAATAAGACACACAACGCGGGAAACTATCCTTCTATTGGAACGAACTTTTGCTCATCGAAGATCCATGAGCAGTAATGGCCCGAGACACCTTACCGCTCTAGGCAATTTCTGCGCACCTTTTTAGCCTATTTTACCCTATAAACAAAATCTATCACTTTTTTAAATTATTAAGGTTATTATATACACATACGAGTATGTAGTAAAATCAGCCGGTTGTTTCAAAGTCAGTCATATGGGGACTAGAGCAAGTTTTCACCCGATTTTATTCATTTTAATTAGATAGATATGCTATTATGAGCAAAACACGTTCTCTCAATTGAGCGATGTATATGGTTCAAAGTCAAGTGAAAGTTCGAAAAATCTTTATATTAGGCATTTGATATGGGGGCTAAGCGAAGTATTGATACGATTCAACAAGGGTATATTATTATCTCGAACACATTTTTCTCGAATTTTTTTTAATGATAAATCTCACAAATTGATCAATATTTTCGGCAAAAAGTCAGCACTGGAGTCCACATATTTGCAGTCTGTGTTCTTAAAAAGTTATAGTCGGAATCGTCACCTCATCCCGATTATATATGTATAGTATATAGTTGTAACTCCATATCTATCTCGCTTAGGTTTAGATGATACAAACAATCATTAGGCAAAGAAAACTGTTATACTCTGTAGTAACATGTACAAGATATAATAATAAAATATAGGTTAGTTTCACTAAAAGGTTAACACACTTATATATTCAGATTCTTTGCTGTATTCACTGTCTTTAAATTATATTAAATTAGTCGTGAAACCTCCGAATCAAATTGATGTTATAGGTAAGTTTATTCTTCTGCTAGAATTCTTCAACTAGATTCTGTTAAGGGGGGGTCGGTAGGGTTTTGCGAATTTATTTCTCAAATCTGGATTGAGTAATTTTATTCGGACCTTTTGTACATTATAGAGCACACTTTTGACAATGTAAGGCAATTTTTGCATGCAGAAATATTGAGGCATAAGCCGGTAACAGTGCTTTCCCCAGAACGACTTGAGAAAAAACACTTTGCGGTGTTCACCATAACTCGGTTGGAAATTATCTGAAAATAAAAAACCAAGAAAAATTAGTTATACTATAATCAAATCTTCTCCCCAACGTTCTCTGATAATTTTTTTGCATTCAAAACTTTTTGGCGGCCATCTAAAGTGTAAACTGTTATTTTTCACTAAAAATTCTGTCATTTTGTGGGTGGAAAACACCCTTAATGAAAAAAAAAATTATTTAATAAACGGGGGGCGGTATTTTATATGTTAAATATGTGTTCAAATTTTGAAATGAATCGATCAAGTAGTTTTGAAATGACAGTGAACACGGACTTTGAAAAAGTAGTTTTGAGAAAAAAGCGTTCTCAGCTGCACTTCTATCCCGACCGCCTTCAGCTGTTAGAGTTAGAGCGTTAAAGGCCAGGAGACTAACAAGACGATAAGTCAAAGAATATTACTTCTATCGACTTAAAATTTTAAGGACATATTCTTGAAATGTTACGAAATAAAAAAAAATCGATTTTTCGAAAGTGAAACTCATGATGCACCACGCCCCTGCAATCGAAGAAAACTGTCAGTTACGATTCGTGATACTTTTTGAACACATCTCGTAACTAAAATAATTGAAATAAAACAATATCCAAGTCTAATCGATGCCTAGAGATATTCTACGGTGTTATGTTTAAAACGAAATGTAAGAAAGTTTAAATGAATTATATATTAATTAATGCATTAGCTAGTTGTATATTTTTTCGTCTCTCCACTCTTTATTAAAGTATCCCTCAATAACGCTAAATTACGTAGTGATATAAGCAGATATAAGTGTTTTGAATTCACCTGCAGATTGGTTGAGGTTTTGAAATTCAGTCGACATAAACGCGTAGCAGAATCGGTACTTTGAGCAATCACGGATCGTTTTTATCCTGAGAGACGTCTATTGCCTCTGTGAAGCAGTGGTTTATACATATAACATCGAGGATATCACTTTTAGGTTTTTATTTTTATTTTACGGGTTTTAAAAAATCAAACTGGTGTACGATTAAAGCCAAACGACCATCAAGCGCGTCGATCGTTGGGTGATTGGACCCCAAAACGAAATGGTCACCGATTTTCTCAAGAAAATTTTGTTCAGAGCTGAAGCTCACTTTCGGTTTAATGTGTATGTTAATAAACAAAATGGTCTATTTTCGAGTGTCACAAGCTGTTTTCGTGCCTGAATTAGTAACTGGTAAGGTGGACGACCGCGATACTTGCCATACAGCTAATTAAATATTCAATCTATTGAAGGAAACTTTTGATTATCTCGCGTCGTGGATCTGTGTCGTTACATTCAAGATCTTGTGATTTAACACCATCTTCTTCTTCTTTACTGGCGTAGACTCCGCTTTTATAATCGAGCGGAGGTCTTCCTCTTTCTCTGTTTCTAATGGTGGGTGTTGAATCGAAAACTTTCTAAGCTGGAGTGTTCTCTTTGATTTAGAAAACCCGGCCCAACCTCTGTATCTTGTTTCGCTGAACTACTATATGTAAATGTCGCTGTATATCTCGTACAGCTAAACATTCCATCAATTGCGGTACTCGCCAATGCGTAAATGACCATAAATCTTCCGCAAAACTCGTAACGTCGATTCATCAGATGTTGTCATTGTCCATGCCTCCGCACCTTATAGCAGGACGGGAATGACTAGGGACTTGTAAATAAAGTCCAATCAGTTTGTTGACGGTGGGCTTCAGTCTTTCACACACTAAGCTAGATAAGACCTTATATGCGATATTAAGGAGGCTTATCTCACGTTAATTGGTGCAGATTGTGAGGTCCTCTTTTTCGTGGATTGACTAAAGCATATGCTGACATACATTTGCTTTAAAAGGGGACGAAAATTGGTCCGCTGCGCTGGCATTTATTCGAGCCAACAACGGCGCTCACTTGTTTTAAAATATAATGGCAAACTTTTGACTTTAAAATAAAGCTAAATTCTTGGCCATAACATTGAATATATGCGTTATATTATTTTCGAAAAAAACACCCTTTTCTTTACGCAGTTTTGATTACATCTTTCTGGTATCAAGATAGTATCGGAACTTCACTTTCCATGAACGTGTAGCTCTTTGATTTTGAAATATTCAAAGTTTTCTTACATATTTCATACGTTCAACTAAACTCATATCCAATTACCATTCTAATCCCAACACATTGACAGCTAATTTTCGATCTCGATTTAAATTACAACATCCGGCGTATATAAATTTGTTTTAGTGGCATCACTATCCTTCAACGCCAAAAAAGGTTCTCATGCAACGATAATGAATTCTTTAAAACTTTTTATTCTCAAACGGGATGGGTTCAGAATCCTTCCGGATCGGATGTGAAACACACATCCCTTTCATAATGTCAGAGCGGCGCGATAGCATATGCGTTTGAACCGTAATTGACAATCTTATAGTTTACTCGGTGCACTTTGACAATTTATCTTTTGCCGCTTTTTTGCCTTATACAATTTTGGTAGAGCCTTTGAACTGAAGTAATAAATTACATTGTGACACAGAAGCACCCGGAAATTGTAAATGTATTTTTTTAAGTTGGTAAAACTTTTCTTATTTACTATGCCAAATATGAGCACGATCTGTAAACCAGTTTGCTTACAGCAGCTGCTTAAGTCGGTACATCTTAGTAGTATGTTGCGATTTTTATAATACATAAAAATATCGAAAAAGGATTTGTCTCAAATTTTGTATTTATAACCGAATTCCGTGTGCGGAATCATTGCGAATGTTGAAACGGCTTATGTTGTTTCAGTTTTTTCAAAAATCACAAGCCTGAAAGTGGTAAAATGCCTTCAAAGACAGTCGAGAGATCGTTGAAGACATACCTCGTTCTGGACGACTTTCGACCTCTCCAACTAATGAAAATATTAAAAAGTGAAAGATATGGTTCTTGAAAATCGTCAGCCAAGTGTTAGAGAGATGGCAAGAGAGCTCGACATCTCTCGCGAGTCCATTCGAAAGTTTTTTGTGGATATTTTGGGTATGAAACGCGTTCTTGCTCGACTCGTCCTGATAAAGCTGAACCTTTTTCAAAAAGTGTACCGTAATCAGGTCTCTTTGGACATATTTGATCGTGCGATTTCGATCATGGAGAGCATTATAAATGCCGGTAAGACATGGATTTATGAGTTTGACATGCAAACAAGTCAACAATCCTCGGAATGGAGAAAAAAAAACCAGCCGAACCCAAAAAAAACCACGCCAAGCCGCTCAAAAATCAAAGTAATGCTCATTGTTTTCTTCGATATTCGTGGTTTGGTGTATCATGAATTTGTTTCGGTGGTATAGACGGTCAATAAAGAGTTCTATTTGGCTGGATTGAGGCGTTTGCGTGAGAGCATCCGTCGAAAACGGAACGCACTGAAATTAGTATTCTATAATAGAATATAACCTAATTTCATGGATTAATTTAGGTTATCCTCCACGGCCGATCCCTAAGATGGAGATCACATCCATACCCACGATAATAAGAACTAGGTTAGGTTATGTTAATCCGTTATACCAATGAGCCACGCATAGATCACTTTTGGTCCTCTGGAGTTCAGTTACTAGTACTACTAAGGTCCAGTGGAGTTCAGTTACTAAGTACATGAGGAGTAGTCATCCTTTAGAATGCCTTCACTTGGCGCGTATTTTAACAGACATTGTGACCTCACTGTATCATACCGTGGGGACGCCAGAGGCTTACAGCGTAGGCTCGCCAATGCGGGACAAATGCATATGAGATGCTCCATTGTTTTCCCGGTGCCTTGCTCAAGACATTTCCTACAGTTTTCTGGATCTGTTAGCCCCATTCAGTGGGCGTCTGTCGCCACCAGACAGTGACCAGTTAGTATTCCGATCCGATATGAACAAAGAGTTAATAAAAATTTCCAAAATGGAGGTGGAAGAAATCAACACTCACTTCATACCACATGTCGGTCCACAGAATGTTGCATAGCCAATTGTTCTGCAACAAAGTGCCCACTTGTGAACACCGAGCACCACGAGCACTCCAGTTTGCCAGCCATAGGCGCGAACGGAAAGCAATGTAATTTTGCATAATTACAAAACACAAATGATGCGTTACGAGTGTGCGTCACAGCAAGCTGCGGGGTGAAGCCAACAGAGTTGCTTGGGTGTTCCAACGCATTGCGAAAAGTTGCCAGGCAAAAACAATTTGAAAATGGCTTTACAAGGACACTTCGGTGAGTCCATGACAAAACAAACACTTTATGGAGGCGGCATACGTAACACGTAACAACAACATTTTGTTGTTGGACGTACATATATACACTTTGTCGCGCATCCACATGCTGTTCTGCGGCTGGCAATGGCACTCTTGTGATTATGAGTATGTCGCAATACAGTGTTGCACAATAGTGTTCCGAAACTCAAATTATTATATTATTTCTTTTAAAATATTTCAGAAGACTTGATTCAATCTTTTGTCTAAATTCCTTCATGCCAATTAAAAGTTTTTTCTTTAAGCTTCCTTTTCCCTTTTTCTTCCGATTTTTATGCAGACTTTGTAAAGTATACATATATGCAAATTATCAGCTTGCAAGCTGAGTCGATTTAGATATGTACATCTGTGGTTGTAACGGTTACCTAATTCCCTTTAGGATGGTAAGGTTCAGATAAATTGTCATCGAGGTCATCCAACGGTAGGAAAAGTGCTGTTTCGATGGGTCGGACCATAAGGAGAGGGCTGTCAACTTCTTGCCGCATTTCGAGTTCTTTGCCTGAAAAATGTGGTGATTTGACTCCGACGTAGTTGAAAAGAGACCTCTTGATACTCCTGGGAGGCGGTTCCCCTACAAGCAGGAGACTGCAGGAATGACTTCTACGGAAGTACACCAGCAAAGACTGCGTGGAGATGAGTTCATTATGCTCCTTAACTGGGCGTATGCGGGCCTCACTGTGCAAATGGGATACATCAAGAGGCATCCAGTTGTAGTCCGAAGTTCAGTGTTCTGACATGTCTGTAGCTTCCTCATCTGTGTTTTACTGTATCCAGGCGTCCATCTTAGAACGGCGTAGTTAAGAAGATCTAACTGCCCGTCCGTCTATCTGTATATATGTGAAATAGTTTACCGGATTCGCCCTGGATTTTATCCGACCAAGGACATTTATTTAAAATAAAAAAAAAAAAATCCGATCAGATTACAACGATCAAATTACAGAAAGAGTTTCTACTCTTCTCAAGCCAAGCAAGGGATATAAAATATTTCTTTATATCGAGCTATCGGTTCACTTCAGTAAGCCCTTCACAACACTCTTCATCCTCTAAATTTTATTGTCTGACAAAAACTTTACTCCTGTGGTGAAATAAGTCCATATGTGATTATCGTTCATCAGCACACTCCTTGTCTTCTTCTTCTTCTCCATAATGCCCTACGCGATTTTGACCGACCTACCAACTTTCTGCAGAATTTTTTCTGGCGTTTCGAGCTCTCTTATGTTTTTGTTTTTATTTTTGTGGAGACTGATATTTGCTCCTTGATAGGAAAAGAAGGCCAATACGGAAAGCAAACGACGTCATTTTTTCCGCTTATTTTGACATATCTCTTCAGTAATGTTTGTCATTTCATCATGGAAAGATCAACGATCCAACAACGAGTCGAAATTATTAATATTTAGTACCGAAAGTTAGAGTGTCAGTGAGATAAAGAAGTGCCCGTAGTGTCGAGAATATTGCTCCCGCTAGCGCATCATTTGAGAAAGCCTCAGTCTTTCACACATCGTTCTCAAGCTTTGGGCATCTCTATGACGTCGTTTTGGCGAATTGACGCAAAAACTGAAGCCGCTTGACCACCAGAATGTTCGTGAATTGAGCTAAGCAAAAACTTGAAAATGATCCCGGTTTTCATCGAAAAATCATCATCCCCGATGATACTCATTTCTGCCTGAATGGCTTCGTCAACAAGCAAATTATGCGTTGTTGGTCGGGCAGCAATCCACACGTACTCCGTGAGTCACTATTGCATTACGAAAAAATTACGGTTTTTAAAAAGGACGTTCTTCTTCCATCAAATTCAAGACCGGCACGTTACCGCTCAATGATAACCGAATATTTTGGGCAAGAATTGTATTGTATGGACTTGAACAATATGTGGTTCCAACAGGACGGACAAGCCACACGCCACAATCGACTTATTGAAAACCAAGTTCAGTCAATTGGTCGTTTCGGTCGTGCGATTTGACATCGTTAGACTATTTCCTGTGGGGCTACGTCAAGCCTATGGTCTATGCCAACAAGCCAGCGACGATTAGTGTACCTCGTCGTCTAAAAAGTTTTGAGTTCATCTCTCGACGGTTGACTACCAGGGCGTACAAATGAGCCGTAGACAACTACTATTGCGACCTAACCTCGAAAAACTGAAAGTAAATATTGAACAAGGAGGTAGAGTCATAGATAGAAATGAATTGAGGTTTTGCATTGAGACCTGCCCTCTCCTAAATCACATACGTTCACAAATGTCCACCACTCTGAACAATTGCGGGAGCTTGCTTGGTGCGATAGACGTAATGTGATCCCTATGAGGCATAATCATTGAAAATGATGTACTCGATAGCGATGGGTCCCATTACTTTTACGATCATTGGTTACCGTAACTGTATGCATATACGTACATACACATAAATATTAAGTGTAAAATGTTGCATTGCTATTTGAGTGTCGTTGCACGACAATGCTGCTGCTGTTGTTGTTATTATTGTTTACTTCTGCTGTTGACAAAATTTATGCGAAAAATGCTAATTTTATGCAGCACATGAGGCACTTATGCGCCTACGGCATGCCGATGTGGCTAGTTGACGCCAGAAGCAGGCATATCGATCGCCGCACCGCAAGTCAAATACGCCGCACTTGTAGCCACCGAAGCACGCACATTTATAGGAGTGGCACAGTCATTTGGTAACTGTGTGCTTTTTACGCTGATTTACTTTACTAACGGCTGTGATTACGATTAATTAGCTGTACGCGTGGCGGTCCCTTTCGCTGTAGGCACATCAATCTGAATCAGCGGCAGCGGCATGCCGCATTCGTTGCATTTCCATCATTTGCAATGGCCAATGTATCCGCAAATCAACGATATTAACTCATAGTGACGTGCAACATGTAAAGTAGTCGATCAGCAATATGTGTGTCCTCCACCTTCGGCGTTGCCGCAGCTTGTGGTGTGTGTGTGTGCGTTTGCCATTTCGCAATTTACCTATAGCACGTTACTCATACGCCACGTAGGCTGCGTGTGTGGGGGTGGTGTGCGTAAACTTGAATTTACGATGACAATAAACGCGTTAAATGCGTTTGCGGTGCATCTGTGCTTGAGTGCTTGACTGCAGTTGACATACAAACAAACGCATTTAAGCCACTGCTTTGAGAGAGTTGATGCTGTGGAGAATTACAGTTATTGGTCAATGAAATGGAAATGAAAGCATTTTTTCAAAATTTTAACGTTTATTTAAGAAAAACGAGTACAATAATATTATTCCAATAATTATAAAAGAACTCTTTCAGCTTAGCGGCCAATAATGATTCAAATGATATCCGGTTCTAAGGGGAATCGCATTCCAGTGATGACATTCTGCACCGACCGGAACAAATAGTAGATAGGCGGCCGTCGGAGTTTTCCAAACAGTTTTTAACCGGTCGTCCAACATGAGGCTGGGCGTTGTCATGATTATGTTATTGCCACGTGTCTAGTCGCATACTCCGAGCGTTTTTTGGCATTCGCTCGCTGCTATTTGATAAGTAGTTTTAGAAGGTCACAATAGTTCCAAGGCCTATATTGTTTTTGGTGTCGTTTTTGCTGTTCCAAGATAGACGAAATTATCTATGACTTCAAAGTTGTGACTGTAAACAGTGACGTGTGAGCCATCTTACGATGACTGTTTGTATGACTAGATCCATTTGCTTCGCTTGTTTTTCCAGCCTGGAGAAAGCAGAACTAGCGGCGCTGTTGTTGAGATCAATGATAACAATATAATCGCTGTGCGTTAGCAGCTGCATATTCTTATAGAAGATTTTACTTTCTCTATTCAGATCTGCAGCCCGAATTATTTTCTTCAGAAGTAGGTTGAAGGAGTCCCACAATCAGGAATCATCTTGTCGGAAACCTCGTTTGATATCGAGCGGCTCTGAGAGGTTCTTTCCGAACCTGACGGAGCTTTTAGTATTGCTCAACGGCAGCTTTCACATCCGTATTAGCTTTGAGGGGATGCCAAGTTCATACATAGCGGCCTTAAAAAAAACCGACGAGGTGGTGGCGTGTTTCGAGCTCCCTTTAACTAGTCTTTTCCAATATTGGGCGCATGGTGAAAATCTGATCGATAGTAGATTTTCCAGGTCTAAAAGCACTCTGGGAAGGTTCGTTCAGTTTGTTGATGGTGGGCTTCAGTTTTTCACACACTATGTTCGATAAGATATTAAGGGCAAGGTGGCGCAGTTTGTGGGGCAGAGCACACTTAGGTCAAATCATCGGGTATGCTTTCATCCGACAATATATTTATAGAAGCCGATGCATGTTTGAATAACTCGACCCTCGCCGCTTTGTTTTCCTTCAGGCTGTTAAATTCTATTCGAACCTTATCATAGTCGGGCAATGAAACATGTATTCTATCGTCATCGATTGGTGAATCGGGTTCGCCATCTCCAGAAGTTACACTTTCACTGCCGTTCAGCAGGCTGAAGAAGTTTTCTCTCCATAACTTCAGTATGCTCTGAACATCAGCCACTAGATCGCCTCTTTGGGACCTGCAAGAGTATGCTGTCGGCTAGCTTTTCGTACTCACGAATTTTGACCTCTTTCTTTTTTTGTCTGCATGTGCGTCTCGCCTCCCTCTTCAACTCTCGGTATCTATCCCACCTCGCTTGTGTTGTAATCGATCGCAACATTTCGAGGTATGTTGTCTGCTTTCTCTCCACTGCAACACGATAGCCCTCATCGTACCAGCTATTCTTTCTACCCTTACGAAAATCAAAAGTTTCGCTTGCAGCTGTATGCCGTCTGGAGTACAAGTACGGTAGGAAACCGTTTCGCTGTCCGTTGTGATATTAGCTTCTGCGAAGTCGATCAGCTTCAACCCACTATCGTCATGGAGCCTGAATTTTCCACCTGTTGTACCAAACGTGTTTTCTCTGTCCACCTTCGTGTCAAAATCGTCAAGCACAGTTTGTACATCGTTGCGGGGACAGCTTCCATGGGTTCGCTCCAAGCGCTCATAGAAGAGATCTTTGGTCGACATCGTTCTTCTCTTCCCTTCTGGGTACAAATCAGTGATATGTTGAAGAACTTCGCTTTGATGCTGATTGTAGCTTGACGTTCACCCACCGGAGTGATTGTCAGTTCTCGACGACAAAGTTCTCTTCTATCACGAATCCCACACCGAATTTCCGGTCCTTTATATGACCACTGTATTAAATGTCACAAGGACCTACTCGTCTCCGTCCATGTCCCATTAATGATTTCTTTTGGACGGCTGTGATGTCAGCCTAAACTTCTATGAGGGCATCAACCAGCTGGGCATCGGCGCCTTTCCAATTTAAAGACCGGACCATCCAGCTGCTGGCCATTAAATCATAGTCTTTATGACGTTGGCTGTGGTCGTCATCAAATATGAGGTCTTTCATCCGAGACTGTTGTTTCTTTTTCAATGGGTGTGGTTTCTACGTGGCGGAGCATATAGTAGACAGACGGGGCAAAGAAAGGTACTACCTCGCTAGATGAGTATAAAGTTTTGTACACATTTATATAGCGAGCTGCTTGTTTCAAGATCGACGTCCGCTCACAGACGCACCTCTGGTGAACAGACATTGTAATCAGACTTCAGCGAACCCTTAAACCGAGTGTCTCCCTTGAGGCTTCCTCTTTGTTAGCCGTACCCCCAGGCTTCTCATCTTAGGCAAGGGTTACTCACGTTTCCAGCGTGCGCGGCGAAGACACAAGTGCAGGAATTGGGTATAGCCCTACAACGATGTAAGAAAATAAATCCAGTTTCTCCTGCAATTTCTAATTTCCTAAACGTTTGTGTTTACTGGCCAAGAACTGTATTTGAAATGTGTTTGTAGCAATGCATTGTAAAATATGCGTACCAGCGACACATCGCACGCCATATGCATATGTATGTGTGCCAATGCAGCACAGCGAAATTGAATTTTTAATTGCTCGCTCGCTATAAGCCACAACCGTCTGTCTGAGCACTTACCTATTCGCATGAGCGCATAGCGTTAATCATATCATATAGCGGCACGCTGAAGTACCTTACGTACGCCTCTTTACCAGACTGCACAGTCTGCCAGTTTGTCTCTTTATTCTCCGGACACTTTCCTTCACACATACCCTATCTTGCTCCCCATCTGCTCGCACACACACACGCATGCGAAAACTCGTATATTTACATCCTTCTTGTTGGTGTCGTTCTCAGTGGCCCAATTCGAAATGATTTATGGCAATTATCGGCGACGCTTTTGCCGCTAAGTGGCAACAACTATCCACATACATTACTATTTGTTCATACATATTCATTGCTACAGATGTAAATTTGCGGTGCTATGCTATGCCATGCTATGCTATGCACTGTAATCTGCATATCCTCACGGCCGTTTATGGGAAATGGCTGCTCTGCTATTTGCGGTACTTACTCCTTGCTGTGGGCGTGTGTCTGTGTGTTCCTGGCATGTATTTGTAGTTGTAATCTTTCGTTCTGTTCGCTTGTGGACTCAACTCATGTATGTATTTAGTAACAACCGGATTTCAATTGATACGATTCATCGCTTGCTGGCATTATACTTTTTGGATTTTTTCTTTCTTCTTACCGCTGCTGAATTTCTGCTGCGTTTAATGAGAAACCATAAATTGTTACCTTTCGACAGGTCCTTTTCGGAATGTCTGCTCTGCTTTGGAGGTGGTGAATAACTCTTCGTGGGGAAACGCCAGTGATGTGCTCTTGCCGATGGCTCTTTTTGAATAACACTCGTTTCACATTTTTGAGAGGTTCTTTGTTCTTTTTTGTAGTAATTTTTCTTAAACGATGGGTCCGAACGGCCGATTTTTAGTTAATGCGTGCAGCAGACTCTGTTGACTTGATCATGAGCAATTAACAGGCAAGTCTTCTTTTACAAAATGATATAGTTCTGATTCATTCCGTTGAAATTCGCAAACGATTTTTTATTTTTTGATTTTGGCGAATCTAACCTCATCAAAAACACAAAAACTTGAGGGGCACAAAGCCAAGAAGGTCATGTAGACATCGAAAACTTGTCTCAGACGAGTTACTCAACGTTCTTTGTAAGGAAACAATGCTTGAAAATCTCGGGTTGGCATCAGTAAGATAGAATAGAATAGATCGACTCAACATAGTATTTTGGTTAATGTTTTGGGTTTGGTTCATGTCAATGCTAGACTCGTACTAAAAAAAATTTTTACAGAAACGATATGCCTACATGATATAGACTATAAACTTTATAGCGATCTCAATTACACAATTTATAGTTTCTGATTTTGTGGCTTTTATATAGGGTAGCTTAGTGCTTTAGAAACATAAAAATTTTCCGATATTTTCTCAATAACGAAGACGTGATTATTTCTTCCGAAAATTTCCTTAAGTGACCATCCCGATTCAGCATTTTTCCCCTTGTCAATTCCATCAGACGTCGTAATATTGAAGTCACTAAATTTGCTGTTACGTCGTCATAAATTTCGACCAAAGCTAGCGTAGGGACCGTTTCTAGAGTTTTTCGGTCGCTGATGTTATAATAATACCCAACGGTTACCCTCCTCCCGCCCAACCTACGCGAGGGGCGCAATCCGCGAACAAGCGGAATTAGCCGAGTCATAAAAGGCAAGAGAGTTTTAAGCGTTGCGATCTTAAGCTGTTCAGCTACAGAAACAAAAATTTCTACAGCCAAAATTAAGAATTAAATTAAAGTTTATAATTTTACTTGTTAAGAGTAGATAAAATAATTTTTTTAATTGTAAAAAGTGAGTCTGTTAAATCAAATGTGCTGGAATGAAAATTGAAATCATGGCATATACGGCGGAATGGTTCGTTTAACTCAAAATTTGTTCTAGAAAATTTCAAAAGTAAGGGTCTAACTGCCTGGTGGAGCGAGCGGGGACGTTAAAATTAATATCAGATAAGAGAGATGGGCTACAGACTGACCCATTCATGAGTTTTACAAGAAATATTATACCAAGCATCTCCCTACGACATGTTTGCTTAGTTTCTATTCTGAAATTGGAATTTATGTGGCGACTGTGGTAGTGTTTTTAGTGGTCTGGGTGCTTTATGTAGAAGCTGGTCGCCAACAAAGTGCTTTGGGTCGCTGTCATTGTTGAAAAATCTAATGCTATCATCAGCCTCAACTCACTTGGAAATTTTTTATCATGGAGTCTGAATTTAAGATGAGAATTCGTGAGCTTTTAGAGCCATATATTGAATAATCGTTTCTTGCTGCTCCCAAGTGGATGACGCTCAGAGAACTTACCTCACTTGTGTTAACTGTTATACAGTCAATCCTACTACTGGACTCTATAAGAACTATACACTCTATCAGAACCAAAAAGCGGCTTGAAATGAAGGCACGTCTCACAACGTTTCAACTAGCCTCAGCAAATTGATGAATTCCAATGTACTGCTAGGTGCTATTGAGGCGATGTGATCCCTAATTGGAAACATGGATTTGGGAGTTGTTGCGATTGCCTCTCCCTACACACTGATTCATCCTTGCGGAGCAGTTCCTTTATGATGTGTTCATTCCCGGCGATACTTTTGTGACCTGGCACCCAAATAAGTTGCACTTGGTTACATTCTGCCAGACTATTCAGCCGTTCTATCCACTCCTGCGCCAATAGTGATTTTATCTCGTATGACGAGGTCTTTGAGTGCCGTTTGGCTATCGCTTAGTATAGCGAAACGTTCGTTGCGCTAGCTACTTTTGAGGCTTAACTCTACGCACAGACTTATAGCAAATACCTCTGCCTAGAATATGCTCGGTAATCTACGCATAGATAAGGAGAGTTTTGCGCGTGGTCCTGCGACCCCTGCGCCAATTCCCTCCGACGTTTTTGAGCCGTCGGTGTACCACCTGATTGTACTATCCCTGAGTAGTAGCTCGAGAGCGGAGTTGCTGCATTCATCTTTACTGCTGAGGGAGATCTTAAACTTTTTAGTGAAGTTCACCTTTTTGGTAATACTGTCCCTAGGAAGAAGAGCCAGTGGTATGGCGCCACTTAGCTCTTCCATACATTGGGACGAGATTTCTTTACCTTTGCCAGTCCCCTCTGCTGTGTGTGCCTGGCGACTTGACCAATTACTAGGTGGTCAGGTCAACATGCTGCTTCCATCGCAACGTGGAATCCAGCGTGAGACCCAGGTGTTTGACCATATTGGTCATCTCTACCTCTCTGCCTCCGAGTGTCATGCGCATATCCTTGGCAGCGGATTCCATTGTTAGTTAGCAACACAAGTAGTTCGTCCACGATTACGCTCCATAATAGGGTGTATAGCACACCTCCCTGTGGGCAGCCCATTGTAGTGCCGTGACGAATACTGGTATCTCCTAATGTGGTATTGGCTATTCTGGTGCGCAGTACGGCCTGTATCCATCTGCGCACTGTAGGTACCACATTCCTTTTCTCCAGTACCCTTGCCACGCTCCTGTGAGACGTGTTGTCAAAGGCAACTTCGATGTCTAGGAAGGCGCATAACGTCACCTCTCCGGTTTCCAGCGAACTCTGTACCTCCGAGGTTAGCTGGTACAAGCAGAGCGGCTGGAAAGTCAGGACAAACATTTTCACGCGACGTGTTTCTGTGAGTGGTGCAAACCGAAAATGCAGAAGTACGCGATTAAGTTCTGTGTGAAACTCGGTAAATCTGCGATAGAAACGTTTGATATGATCAAGCAGGCTTACCCAGATGTTGCTTTAGCAAGAAGTGGTATATTTCGTTGGCACCAGGCCTCTTTGGTGGGCCGGGTAGAGGTCGCTGATGAATGAGCAAATCCAAAGTGAAAACGATGCTCATTGTCTTTTTTGAAATCAAAGGCATCGTCACCATGAATTTGTTCCTCCTGGACAAAAAGTCAACGCCAAGTTTTACGTTAAAGATAACGATTGGTTCAATAAATTTTTTTAAATCGACTCAGTCCTATTACTTTCCCGTCAATCCCTGTATATTGTAATAATCTTCACATGAAACGCAGCATTCGCCAAGTTCTATATCGGCCATCATTTCCAAAAACTTTATAATTACTTTCGTTGGTAAACAGTCGTTGCAAAATTAGATGAGTTCATGACTGTTTCATAAATTCTGCTTAAACCCAACTAAGTTACTATACAACGGTACTTGTGGTCACATATAAAGCCTTTTCAAGCAGCCATAATTAGCGTGATTGATGAATATTTCGTTTTCATTTTGCAAATCGTTCTTCGAAGCATCAACACCCTCCGCTCGCGCTTTCAAGCGACACTTCGATATCATTTGCAAAACTCAATCTCAAAACTCTAAATTACTAATGGAAGCCGTGTGTGTGAGTGCTCGGTGGCAGACAATTTTGAAATCATTAACTACAATCACGTGGCAATCAAGCGAGCAATCAAAACGCATTATTAATTTTATTCCAGTTAAATTAGCCTTTTGAATTGAAGTGAGTTTCAACAGTTTTATTGCCAACGCCACCAACTGTAGTTGCACAATGTGGATGCTGCACAAGGACGATTAGCGCTTGCAATTGCTTGCAACAAACAAACAACCAGCTAATTTAATTGCGAGCGAGTGCACACACACCCGCACCCATCTAAAAGTATGTACGTATGTGCGTGAGTTGGTGCTATGCTCACCATTATGCAAAAGACGAACTGAATTTTCTGCTAGTGAATTGTCAAGAGTTGTCGATGAGCAGTTGGCAGCTTGGCTGCTTGTCGGCTGCACAGTGAGCTATTGTCGCTGCTGATAAGCAGTGGTGTTGCAGTTGCACGCACACAGTTGGTTGGTTGGCTGTTGGTATTGTTGTTGTTGTTACAATATAGTTGGTTTTTGTTGTTGTCGTTGTTGTTACTCTATATATTGGATTGTTGTTGTTGATACTAAACAGTTGCTTGTTGTTATTACTGTAGTGTTGTCAATTGTTGTTGTTTTTGTTATTACTATACATTTGGTTGTTGTTTTTGTTGTTGCTGATACTATACAGTTGCTTGTTGTTGTTACAATGTATTTGATTGTTGTTGTTATTTTGACTTCTATGCATATGTTTGTTGTTATTATTGTTGCTAAAAAACATTCGTTTGTTGTTGTTGCTTCTAATCATAAACAGTTGGTTGGTTGTTGTTGTTGCTACAATACCATGGGTTATTGCTGATGCTGCCACATCTGATATACTCACTACAACTCTGTACTGTTGAAGAGTGCAATAATTCCGTTTTTATGAATGCGCGCACACGATTTATAGCCGTGCCAAGTGGCGTACTCACGCACACTCACACATACACACACATTCACGATTGTTGTTTTTTTTGCAATTCTTATTTCCTTCCTAAACTGCAAGTGGCATGTGGCAGAGCGGTAAAAGGCCAACATACTGTGAGTAAGGACGTTGTTGTTGTTAGCTTTGTTGTTGTTGTGTTGCATTGTTTGCGTCCCAACTACAGCTACACATCAGCTTATGCCACGATATCCTTTGTACTCTTTCGCTTAAAACTACAATTTGCCTTTTGATGTTATTTCTCTGATTTCATACCCGAGCAACATGTGTCGCGTAACGGAGTTTTGATTTCGTTACGCTAACATTCGGTTGAAGAATGCCGGCATATTCGCCTGTTCTTTTGTCACTCTACATTCAGGCTCACCTAGTCCGGCTTCTAAGATGGTCCTGACTGGATTACGAATAAGCCAGTATAAAGTTCGAGTCACTTTGTGCTTAGACTAGTATGGGTGCCAGACCACAGTGGAATCGCAGAGAACTGCAAAGCTGACGAGCCGGTAAGAAAAGGCACCCTGGGCTAGGGCTATCAGTAGAATAAAAACTCAACGCTAATCGGCTCTGCAAGGGTAATTTTACCCTTTTCTAATTCGCAGAGAACGATAATACGTCGAGCTATTTAAAAATCCATCTCGACTTTCTTATTAGATGGAACCACCTGCCGCTTCTTTATTTATTATTACAACCAAACAAGATGTATTAAATATTGCTATAAATATTTTCTTGATGGTTCACTCACTATTTTATTTTTGAGATCAATTTTATAGACAATTTCTGTTGCTCTCGACTTTTTCGGACTATAAGTAATATGGTTAAAAATTAATAAAGACTGCTAACAAATTCAAACCCAAGATCAATAAAAATTTTTTTAAACGGTCTTCCTCTTTCTCTGCTTCCCCCGGCGAGTACTGTGTGGAATACTCCCAGAGCTGGAGTATTTTCATTCATTCGGACGACATGACCCAGCTCTTTCAAAAACTCGTAACGTCGACTCACTAGATGTTGTCATAGTCTATGCCTCTGTATCATATATCAGGTTTGGTATTTGTTCGTCTCGAGAGAGGAATTTACTTCTCAATTGCCGACTCAGTCCAAAGTAGCACCTGTTGGCAAGAAGCTGGCATTATTGTTGGGGTTAATGCTGGTTCCATGATAGACGAAATTATCTACGACTTCGAAATATCTACGACTTACGACTGTCAACAATGACGTGGGAGCTTAGTCGTGAGTGCGACGACTGTTTGCTTGATGGCAGGAGATATTTTGCCTTGCCCACTGCCAGACCCATTTGCTTCGCCTCCTTATACAGTCTGGAGAAAGCACGGCGCGCATGTTGCGGCCAAATATATCAATATCATCGGCGTACGCTCGCAGCTGTATATTCTTATAAAAGATCGCTATTCAGGTCTGCAGCTCGAATTATTTTCTCCAACACTAGATTGAAGAAGTCGCACGATAGGGAGTCGCCTTTTCTGAAACCCCGTTTGGTATCGAACGATCCTGATGGAGCTTTTGATATTTTGTCAACGTCGCTTTACACAGCCGTATTAGTTTTATTAGTTTAGCGGGGATACCAAATTCAGACATCGCGGCATAAAGGCAAATGGCCAATTATAGATTTTCAAGTCCTAAAGTCCCACTGTTAAGGCCCAATCAGTTTGTTAACGGTGGGCTTTAACCTTTCACACAGTAGTTTCGATAGAACCTTATATGCGATGTTGAGGGTAGTTGGCGCAGATTGTGGAGTCTCCCTTGTTATGAATTAGGCAGAGCACACCTAAGTTCCAATCATTGGGCATGCTTTCGTCCGAACATATTCTACAAAGAAGCTGATGCATGCACCTCAACAGTTCCTTGCTACCGTGTTTGAATGGCTCGTCAATACATCGCTTTGTTGTTCTTCAGACGGGTAATTGCTATTCGAACTTCTTCATGGTCAGGCAATAGAATGTCCGCTCCATCGTCATGAATTGGGTAACTTTGTTTATGATCGTCTGGTGTTATACTTTCACTGCTTTTCAGCAGGTTGGAGAAGAGTTCGCTCCATAATTTTTGTATGCTCCGGGCAGCAGTATTAGGTCACCTTTGGGTGGTTCTACTAGAGTAGATTACCTGTATGCTCCGGTCTTAAATCCTTCTGTTAGTCGCCGCATTTAAGATCTCATCGACGGTATATACTTTGTGGTTTTTATGTGTTTCTCAATGAAATTTAACATTTATTGGACTTTTAAAAACTTGGTCCGTCTCGAGTTATGACCCCCCTTAATTGTTGTGCATTTAAGCTAGTTAAAAATTTGCAAATTCTGCTCTATCAGCGTTATGATGCGAATTCCACTTTGGCACGCTTACGCTGTACCACATAGCGAACTAGCATAGGTATGCACTTGCATATCCCTGAGTAGAATGCACTTGCAACGGCTGTGCGCAACGGTAACTGCAGTTCAACCGGCACCTTCTGCGTCAATGCACCTCTACAGCGGATGGAGTGGCCGTAAGTGGCTGGTGCAGCAGCTGCAACCAGCAGGGGACGGAATTGTAAATCTATGTGAACGGTGTTTGTATGTAATTGTGTTTTGTTGTAGTTGGTAAAAATTATGCTGCGACGCACAAATGACATTATCAGCATAAGCAGATTATGATTGCTCACTGTGACAAGCCACCGCTGACTACAAAGCGCAAATGAAGGCAACATTTCCAAGTGGTGCTCGAAAGGTTTAACAAGAGGTCAACAGTGCGGACATGGCTGAGTGTTGTGGGAGGTTAAATGAGCCACATTGTATTTAACCTCCACAAAGAAAAGAACATTTTTTGGTTTGCTCTATGATCACAAGGCTCTTACTTGTTTTCGGTGGCGACTTCATGAGTTCTTGTTTGAGGGAAGTAGCATCAACCTAAGTGTAGTTGGGTTCTTTTGAAATTGATCCTGCCAATAAGCCATTGTCTGCTGATTGGCATGTCCAAAAAATGTTATGGAATAGTTGTCGTTCTTCTTCTTTACTGGCGTAGACACCGCTTACGCGATTATAGCCGAGTCAACAACAGCGCGCCAGTCGTTTCTTCTCTTCGCTACGTGGCGCCAATTGGATATTCCAAGCGAAGCCAGGTCCTTCTCCACTTGGTCCTTCCAACGGAGTGGAGGTCTTCCTCTTCCTCTGCTTCCCGCGGCGGGTACTGCGTCGAATACTTTCAGAGCTAGAGTGTTTTCATCCATCCGGACAACATGACCTAGCCAGCGTAGCCGCTGTCTTTTAATTCGCTGAACTATGTCAATGTCGTCGTATATCTCGTACAGCTCATCGTTCCATCGAATGCGATATTCGCCGTGGCCAACGCGCAAAGGACCATAAATCTTTCGCAGAACCTTTCTCTCGAAAACTCGCAAAGTCGACTCATCCGTTGTTGACATCGTCCAAGCCTCTGCACCATATAGCAGGACGGGAATTATGAGTGACTTATAGAGTTTGGTTTTTGTTTGTCGAGAGAGGACTTTGCTTCTCAATTGCCTACTTAGTCCAAAGTAGCACCTGTTGGCAAGAGTAATCCTGCGTTGGATTTCCAGGCTGACATTGTTGGTGGTGTTTACGCTGGTTCCAAAATAGACGAAATTATCTACAACTTCAAAGTTATGACTGTCAACAGTGACGTGAGAGCCAAGTCGCGAGTGCGACGACTGTTTGTTTGATGACAGGAGATATTTCGTCTTGCCCTCGTTCACTGCCAGACCCATTTCTTTTGCTTCCTTGTCCAGTCTGGAGAAAGAAGAACTAACGGCGCGGGTGTTGAGGCCGATGATATCAATATCATCGGCATACGCCAGCAGTTGTACACTCTTATAGAAGATGGTACCTTCTCTGTTGAGTTCTGCAGCTTGAACTATTTTCTCCAGAAGCAGGTTGAAAAAGTCGCACGATAGGGAATCGCCTTGTCTGAAACCTCGTTTGGTATCGAACGGCTCGGAGAGGTCCTTCCCGATTCTGACGGAGCTTTCCGTGTTGCTCAACGTCAGCTTACACAGCCGTATTAGTTTTGAGGGGATACCAAATTCAGACATCGCGGCATAAAGGCAGCTCCTTTTCGTGCTGTCGAAAGCAGCTTTGAAATCGACGAAGAGGTGGTGTGTGTCGATTCTCCTTTCACGGGTCTTTTCCAAGATTTGGCGCATCGTGAATATCTGTTCGGTTGTTGATTTACCAGGTCTAAAGCCACACTGATAAGGTCCAATCAGTTTGTTGACGGTGGGCTTTAATCTTTCACACAATACGCTCGACAGAACCTTATATGCGACGTTGAGGAGGCTAATCCCACGGTAGTTGGCGCAGATTGTGGGGTCTCCTTTTTTATGGATTGGGTATAGCACACTTAAATTCTAATCGTTGGGCATACTTTCGTCCGACCATATTTTGCAAAGAAGCTGATGCATGCACCTTATCAGCTCTTCGCCGCTGTGTTTGAATAGCTCGGCCGGCAATCCATCGGCTCCTGCCGCTTCGTTGTTTTTCAGGCGGGCAATTGCTATTCGAACTTTTTCATGGTCGGGCAATGGAACGTCTGCTCCATCGTCATCGATTGGGGTATCGGGTTCGCTTTCTCCTGGTGTTGTGTGTGCACTGCCATTCAGCAGGCTGGAGAAGTGTTCCCTCCATAATTTAAGTATGCTCTGGGCATCGGTGGCTAGATCACCTTGGGGGGTTCTACAAGAGTATGCTCCGGTCTTGAAACCTTCTGTAAGCCGCCGCATCTTTTCGTAGAATTTTCGAGCATTATCCCTGTCGGCCAGCTTATCAAGCTCTTCGTGCTCACGCATTTCGGCCTCTTTCTTTTTCTGTCTACAAATGCGTCTCGCTTCCCTCTTCAACTCTCGGTATCTATCCAATCCAGCACGTGTTGTGGTCGATCGTAACGTTGCGAGGTAGGCAGCCTGTTTTCTCTCCGCTGCGACACGGCACTCCTCGTCGTACCAGCTGTTCCTTTGCACTTTCCGAAAACCAATGGTTTCGGTTGCAGCTGTACGTAAGGAGTTTTAAATGCCGTCCCACAGTTCCCTTATACCGAGTTGTTGACGAGTGCTCTCAGAGAGCAGGAGTGCAAGCCGAGTAGAAAATCGTTCGGCTGTCTGTTGTGATTGCAGCTTCTCGACGTCGAACCTTCCTTGTGTTTGCTGGCGTGCGTTTTTTGCTGCACAGAGGCGGGTGCGAATTTTGCTGCAACAATATAGTGGTCCGAGTCGATGTTAGGACCTCGGAGCGCACGCACATCTAAAACACTGGAGACGTGTCTTTCGTCTATCACAACATGATCGATCTGGTTGGTGGTTTTTCGATCCGGAGACAGCCAGGTAGCTTGATGTATCTTCCCATGCTGGAATCTAGTACTACAGATAACCATATTTCGGGCCCCGGCGAAGTCGATCAGCCTCAACCCATTTGGGGATGTTTTCTCGTGGAGGCTGAATTTACCGACCGTAGTGCCAAAGATACCTTCTTTGCCCACCCTGGCATTGAAGTCGCCAAGCACGATTTTGACATCGTGGCGGGGCATCTCTCATAAGTGCGCTCCAAGCACTCATAAAAGGCATCTTTGGTCACATCGTCCTTCTCTTCCGTCGGGGCGTGGGCGCAAATCAGCGATATGTTGAAGAACCTTGCTTTGATGCGGATTGTGGCTAGACGTTCATTCTCCGGAGTGAATGAAAGTACTCGGCGACGGAGTCTCTCTCCCACCACGAATCCAACACCAAACTTGCGCTCCTTTATATGGCCACTGTAGTAAATGTCACAAGGACCTACTCGTCTCTGTCCTTGTCCCGTCCATCGCATTTCTTGGACGGCGGTGATGTCAGCCTTTATTTTCACGAGGACATCAACCAGCTGGGCAGCGGCACCTTCCCAATTAAGGGACCGGACATTCCAGATGCATGCCCTCAAATTACACGTTTGCAGGGGTGGTCATCAAAAGAAGAGTCACTTATCCTAGGCCGTTGTTTCCTTAGCATTGGTAGTGTTTTGTACGCGGCGGGTTCCAAAACTAGCGCACAACCCTGTGGAGGGAATGTTTCGCCTTCTCAATTTAGCTCACCTTTAAATGGATGTTTTCTGGCTACCCAGAAGATACTTGGTCTAGGACCGGTAATCGTGAGCTGCTTGAGGCATATCAGAGAACTTTCCTCACTTGCGTGGACTTCTACACATGGCTCTATCCTTCGTCATCCTCTTTAAGGTTGTTTCTATCAAACGACTTGACTAGAAAAATACTAGCAAAACCTCTGCCGTTGAATGCAACCCCTTGGCCAATTAAGTTTGGAAATTAAGTCAATCCGAATGCTATAAGAAATCTACTGTAAAGCTTCGGCTTGCTTTGATGATCCTTCGGGACAGTAATAATGAGTGATTGGTAGAATTTGGTCTTTGTTCGTCGAGAGAGAACTTTACTTTTCAGTCCGATGTAGCACCTTTTGGTAAGAGTTATTCTTCGTTGGATTTGAAGGCTGACATTGTTGTTGGTGTTAATACTGGTTCCAAGATAGACGACTTTATCTAGGTGGGATCCAAGTCGCGAGTGCGACGACTGTTTGTTTGATGACAGCAGCGATTTCATCTTGCCCTCCTTCACTACCAGATCCATTTGCCTCGCTTCCTTATCCAGTCTAAAGATAGCAGAACTAGCGGCGCGGTTATTGACACCAATGATATCAAAACCGTTCGTATATGTCGCTGTAACCAAGAGAGGAATATATAGTGCTTGACCACCACTCAGAATTAGGTTGGTTCATATGCTGGTCGATAGAAATCAATTATTAGTTTTAACAAAAAAAAGCTTCTTACATCCCCATGAAATGGGGAAAGTTGAGGAACCTCTAATTACCGGGTAACTCATACGCGTAAAAAAGGAAGCTCAGATATTTTTTCACTCCACGCTTCTTTACACTTAATTATAACCCATAATTTTTCACAGAGTGTGGAGGGGCTTTTAATAATTATAAAGTTACTTTTCCTTACAATCTACTATGTCACTGTTGTGGTTGCTACTATGCAATACAGAGTGCTACATATGCTTCACACATGTGTATGTATATATAATATTTAAGCGCTTACTTAAGTGGCCAACACACAATGCGTGCATATAATTGCAATGACACTGACAACAGAAATGTTAATAACCGGATATCCTTCATTGCGTAGGATACGCCCACATTTACATATGCTTGTAAAATATACATAAGTATGCAACCAGGCACAAACTGTAAATTCATGCACACACACAACTTATAAATTTAAACTTTATTGCTTTTGTTGCTCAGATTCAGCTGGCGTTGGTAGCATCTGCTGGTAAGTCCTTCTGCCAGTCATTGTAATTATATGCCGGTCTTCACATATGCCAGAGATATACTTATATATACACTAATGAATATATGGATGTGGACATACACACTCTCTGTGGAATATGTGTGTTTGTAAGCTCTCAAAGTGCAGCTCTGTAATTTGCACCCACTTAAGTGAGTAAACGCCTGCCTCGACCTATGCGTTGCCCTCTTTTCGATATTCAGACGCTACCTGATAATGTTAGTGCACTTGCCTTTACCCAGCGCTAGGTGTCTGCCCTCTTAGTGCTAGTGCATTGTTAATTATTATCAATTTGCTTTACATATTTGCACTTGTCATTTTTAAACTGCCTTTTTTGCATTTTAACTGTATTATACGAAGTACATATGTGTGATGAAGAAATGGCGCATTTCTTGTAAGATGGAACATGTGGATAGTTGAAGGAAATTCTTCGTCAATAAGCAAAATTTTCGTTATTAGTCTTCTTGCTGCCTGCACACGTACTCCATGAGTCATCATTGCATCTCGAAAAAATTACGGTTTTGTGCGATGTATGGCGGCACGTCACTGTGAATGGGAATCGCTACGGCTCAATAATAACCGAATATGTTTGGCCCGTATTGGATGATATGGACTTCGAAACTATGTGGTTCCAACAGGACGGCGCCACAAGCCACACAGCGAATGTCACAATCGATTTATTGAAAACCAAGTTTGGTGAACGTGTTATCTCACGAAATGGGCCAGCCAATTGGCCGCCTCGGTCGTGCGATTTGACGCTGTTAGACCATTTCTTGTAAGTCTACGTCATGTTTGTGGCCTATGCCAACAAGCCACGTGAAATTGTTGCAGTATCGGCCGATTTATGTTTGAAAACCGTCGAAAATCGGGTTCAGCGTCTGGACTTCTTAAAGCGTGCTTTTGGTGGCTATGCAAAATAAGTCGAGTTCCCTACGTAATGGTATCGAATGTACAGGGTGGGCCATATAAAATTTTGAATTTAAATTTACGATATTCTTTAAAGGTCTAACATTTATTTAAAAGGTTGTTTTATGAAATTTATTTGTGGAAAACAATTTCGGACTAATGACCACCACGGCTGAGTTTACAGTAGCTTATCCGATCCACCCAATTTTGGAGTACTTTCTCGATGGTTTCTGGCCTTATGGCAGCTACAGCAGCTTGATTCTCGTACTTCAGATCTTGAATTGCTTCTGGATGGTTGGCGTAACATTTATTTTTAACAGTTCCTCACAGAAAATAGTACAACGGAGTTAAATCGCAGCTTCTGGGAGGCCAATTCACATCACCTCTTTTGCTGATTATGCGATTTTCGAAGATAGGACGTAAAAGATTGAATGTAGCGTTTGCTGTATGGCACGTAGCGCCGTCCTGCTGGAACCAAATGTTGTCCAAGTCTTCCTCTTCAATTTGCTTGAAGAAAAATTCGGTTAACATTGCGCGATATCGCTCACTATTGATGGTTACGGCGGTTCCTTCTTCATTTTCGAAGAAAAATGGGCCGATGATTCCACCAGACCAAAATCCACACCATACAGTGATTCGGGCTGGGTGCATTGGCTTCTCGACGATTAGATGATTTTTCGGAAAAGTTGGCCATCCACTTGACTCACCACTTTGGAAAAAAGTTTTCAATATTTTCCAGCTTTCTTCTAGTGAATAGCGACCCATTTCGTAAATTTTAGACTTTTTACTGAATATCTGTCACTTTCCGAATGGTATTTGACGTTTCCAATGTCGAAACATAGATAATTCAAATTTAAAACGTTAGATGGTCCACTTTTTACTTTCACAGAAATAAAGAATCTTATTGATATCCCAAACCGCTTTTGTAGCGCTCTTATTTAAAAACCCGTTAGTTGAATATTATTACGTCTATTTAGAAAAAATTTTGTTAGAAAACGGAAAATGGGTGAAAAAAATATTTAATTTATAGTTTTAAACAATTTTATTCAGTTATTTTGTACAGATGCTACATGAAAAAAGAACATTCATTGTCATTTATTTTTTGAAGATTATTTGTTGCCGCGGCTACGTTTCAGATTGTTCATCGGTTGAGTCCGATTTTCGATGACTCGTTCTAGCATTTCGATTGGTAGCTGGCCTTTGTTCCAAAGCCTGAATCGAAGTGCGATTGTCTGCATAGTCTTAAACTTTACATAACCCCACAAAAAAGAGTCTAACGGTGTGATATCACTAGATCTTGGTGGCCAGTCTACCGGTTCAAAACGTGATATTTTATGCTCACCGAGATGTTCTCTTAATAAATATATTGATTAATGCGATGTGTGGAAAGTGGTGCCGTCTTGTTGGAACCAAAAGTCGCCGAGGTCACGAGCTTCAATTTCAGGCATCAAATAGTTGATGATCATGGCGCTATAAGGGTCGCTATTGACGGTTACGTTCTCACCGGGATCATTTTTGAAGAAATATGGAGAAACGATTCTACCGGCCCACAAACCATGCCAAACCGTTGTTTTTTCTGGACGAAAAGGCAGCTTTGGAATCTTTTCAGGTTATTCTTCGTCGGCAATTTTGCTTGTTTACATACTCATTGAGACAGAAATAGGCTTCATCGACGAACAAATTTTGGCTTGAAAAGGTCGAAACTTCAAGGAACTTTTCAAGAGCCCGTATAGTGAAGTTATGTCGCTCGGAAAGGTCGAGCGGCTTTAGTTCTTGTACTAGTTGTACATTGTAATCTTTCAATTAGAGATCTCGCGTTAAATGCGCCAAGTCGCTCCACGACTCCAGTACTCGCCACGATCTTCGTGTACACTCTCAGCTACGGCTGTTATGTTTTCTTCACTGCATACTGGACGTGGTATTTTCGGACGAATATTATCCACTAATGAATGCTGGGTCTCAAGATGGGTGATGGTGTTGCGAATAGTACGCTTAATTGACCGATTATGTTGACCATAAGTCTAGCGAAGCACATGAAACACATTCTTTACAGAACGTGAATTTTCGTAAAAAGTTGAACGATTTATAAAGGTTGTTCAATGGTAAGTCTTTCCATGATGAAATGCTAAACAGTACTGAATAAAAATAACATGACAGCTATACATGACTCATGCATGATCTGTCAAACAAGGCTATTGAAAAAAGTACCTCTGCTTCGATCATCCGTTTATATTCAGGCAAAGTATACCGGTAACTATAATTCAGTAACTTTACGCAATTGGCGTGTTAAACTATAGTAGTTTACATGTGTCTTTGATATATTTCTTTTTGTATTTTTGTGGATTGGTAAAAGTAATATGATCACACAGAAGAATGCTTTCAAAAAGTTGCTCAATAAAGTTCGCATTTTTTACCCTTTTGGTATGGAATGCCCCTGCTGAAATTGTTTATGGCAAATATAAATGCATATATCAGGTTTGTGAGAATCCTCCTCCTCACTTTTTCCACGTATCACTTAGAATAATAACATTTGTTCGAGTACTATTTCCTATAATATAAAAAAATAAATGCATTTCTTTCTTAATGCAAAAGTAATTGCAACATTCTTAGTGAGCGGAGCTTGTGGTGGTGTAGATAATTGAACATCTTCATACCACGCAACTGAAAGGATGCCTACATTTGTTGAAAGAACTATCCTAGGTATGTAATTTCCTAGTATACTTGTAGCATATGCTAAGTATTTATACGTCCTGGTATTACTAGCGGGAAGTGGTGTATAAATGTATGTGTGTGAATGATTTGATCGAAAGCCTGACTGTAAAATGGCCACCACGGCTTCGATTGCATATCTCCTGCTAACGCGAACTTTCGATGACCTGGTACAACTTTTCGACATTAGTGCACTGAATGTTGTCTTCGAGCGTTGCTTGTTGATTTAATATGGCCACAGAGAAAATAATTTAGAGGTCACATGATCTTGGCGGCAATCCGACTGGTCCAATTCTCGAAATTAACGAGCAATTTTGCGGTCAAAGTGTTTATGTTTAGACGTGAAACATGTGGTGGCGCACCCTCTTGTTAGGAATAAAGATCATTCGCTATTCTCACCAAACGGTCAATTTTTAGCGGTACAATTACGTTTTCTGGACCACACGAAGTTTTAGCCCACCCCAATAGCGACAATTTTGTTTGTTTACGAAGCCATTAATGGGTGTCATCTAAAAATACCATCTTTTCCGCGAAGAGCTCTGACAGAAGTTACCAATGTCAGAAGTAATGGGACTTTTTAACGTATTGTTTTTAATTACGCAATAATCTTTTCAGAGTTGATATTTTTTACAGAAATTACTTGATTTGTATTCAGTTTTGGTTATCATTTCATAATGAACAAACTTACTTCGGTACTACGTTTCCAAAACATTGTTACTTTTTGATCCACAACTAAGAGTTCTGGACATCGCAACGAACAAACGTCTCTAGTTGTCCAAGCTTAGTTCGGGAATAGCCGAATATTTTATAAGGGATCGCTTATCATATTTTCAAATGTCAGCACAAATTTATATAATAATAAAAGATGTGACAGCTTACGGTAGAAAAAATTAAATTTTACCTAAAATATGGGCGTTTTCGTGCAACTTCCACCATATTCGCCACATTTGGCACCTCTGGACTATTAATTTTTTCGGTCTCTGAAAACTTCACTTCAAATCAGTTTCAAACACTACACTAGATTTTTGGACCCAAGAATCAAATATTTTATGAGCGCGGAATTAATCAATTCCCCGAAGATGGCAAAAGGTATTGCATCGAAATGGAGAATTTCATAAAATGGTTTACATAATAAAACAAGAAAAAACGTTAACTTCGGCTGCAACGAAGCTAATATACCCTTCACAGGTGCATTCCTTTTAGTAACTATTTTTTCAGTTTGTATGGCAGCTATATGCTATAATAACCCGATCTGAACAATTTCTTTGGAGAGTACATTGTTGCCTTAGAAAATAATCTGTGCTAACTTTTGTGAAAATATATAGTAAAATGTGAAAGTTTTCCATACAAGAACTTTATTCCGATCGTTCAGTTTAAATAGCAGCTATATGTTATAGTGGTCCGATTTCGGCAGCTCTGACAAATGAGCAGCTTCTTGAAGAGAAAATGACGTTTGCTAAATTTCAAAACGATATCCTAAAAACTGAGAGACTAGTTAGTATACATACAGACAGACGGACATGCCTAAATCGACTCAGCTCAACATACTGATCATTTATATATATACTTTATAGGGTCTCCGACGCTTCCTTCTGGGTGTTGCAAACTTCGTGACAGACTTAATATACCCTGTTCAGGGTATAATAAAAAATGAAAATACGTCGTTCACTACCTAATATCAAGAATGAGGTTCAAGTACTTTTAAACAGTGTGATGCCGAGAGCCACAATGATAAGTCGTATCATTCGGGATTTTATACCTCCTGCTAAATGAAATTAGTTTAGTTTTATTTGAACTGATAGCTGTGCTACTTCTTTCCGCTAGTTTGTGTTAACTCGTAAACGGTATCTAAGAAGTTTGTTTTACCAGGCGAACAACAATGTCTGCATAAGTTATCACCCGACAGTCTCGTTCAAGAGTACTTTCAATATGTCTTTTGCCATTAATATACAGAATAAAGGAGACAGTACCCATCTTGGGAGGGGCCTCAATTGACCTTTCGTAGTGAACGCGCATTGACCCACTCCGCCACGACGGTTCTGTTGCAGAGAAGACAATATATGATATGATTCAGGGTCGTTTCGACCTCAAACGTCTAAAGAGCAATAATTACGGATTCCGGCTACACATCGTTGAATGCTCTCTCAATGACAAGAAATCTTCTCATAGTATATTCCTTATACGTGAGGACTCCTTCCAGCCATAAACCAACGGCGTGCATAACGACCACTCTTTGCTGTAGGCATCCCAACCCCCTAATATCATGCCTCTCGGTATATTGCCCCTAATGTGCTGTTCCAAAAGCCTCTTCAGCGTTCTATTCCTTAGTATTAACATTCTCTTTTTGGTCTTTGGACTACAGTTCTCAATTTCTAATATGCCGTTCAACTTGCCATTTATTGATATAGTGATTGTTGGGTTGCAGAATATATTCAGTGTAACATCACTTCTCGCTATTTTCGTCATGCTTTGAGAGAGAGGTTTTGAAATAAGGATTACAGAGACGCATACGCTTGCGGGAGAATCAATGTGATTTTTTTGTGTTTTGTAATAGGAGGAAGCATTGAAAGCCTGAGTGCGGAACTTTAAATGTTCAAAGTTTTTTATATACTCTGTATGTACACGTCGGACAGTTCGAACAATGTAATGGAGGAATCTATAAAGGTAGCTTTTAAAGCACCCACTAAATATTTGGGACAGATGGAAATCCAGGTCCCCATGTCGCCTATCTATGCACCAGTGGAAGTCCGGAACAAGTCTGTGAGTCCTTTGGATGAGGATTGCCATTGTTGCTGCCACATTTGATGCTCTTGTTCCTCTCCTTTGTCTTTGCTGATACTTTTTTAGGGACTGATAGCTGATATAATTGCTCGAGTTCATTTCCCTGGATGTCAATGGTTGGCTATTGGAAGAATCCATATGATCTGTGTTCTGAACCCTGCATAAAGTGTTTTAGTTGGTTTTTCTATCAGTTCTTACGAAAACAGCTTGTAAAGCTCGGAAATTTGTTGCTCCACAAAGAGTCAAAATAAACGTGTCACGAGGCTAAACAATTATTTTCCATTTAAGTCTGTCGGCTTGTGTATATTGTGTATGTTTCGCCGCTATTTATTTGCTTGCGTTCAACGTAGCGCTTTGTTTGTCCATTGAACTCTGCACCTACCTATCAACAGTCTATGGAAAGCTGGCTATTCTAACAGTGAAGCTATTCATTGGCCGTCTTGTTTATTTTGCAGTTTAATTGATATTTGTGCGTCGATTACACCAGCACACCCTTCCGGTACAATGACCGCAGACACTGGCTAGTATTTTGAAACAGAAACCATCTATCATATATACATACATACATACATAGATTTACTCGAAGGTAAGTATAGAAGCATGTGGTTACATATACAGGCATGTATGTGTGTCAATATTGCCGTTATTGATGTTGCTGGTAATTAAGACAGCGGGCCAATGGCTCTGATATTTCATTGGCTTTGCAAATGTTTATGTAAATATATATGTATGTACTATATACTCGTGTGTGTATGCAGCTACGTAAACGTGTCGGTCGACTGTTCGATTCACTTTCTAGTTAACTGGCACAATTAACTTGCTTTTGTGCAGCTGACTGATTGTCTGACTTCCTGTTGACTGGGCGCCGATTACTTACGCTCCACATTATTTCCATTTCTTTATGTGTGTATGTTCGGTTATATAAAGCAACTCCTATTGTACCTGCACTAAATTATTCTATTCTTTAAGTTTATTCACACGTTCACTTGCCGCTTGGCTATTCATTCATCTATGCACACAGTTTTAATTTTTGGTTTACATTTTTGTGTTTGTGTGTATGTGTGTTTGAAACTTTTCATTTGTGATTTTCGGTTTTCCATTTTCTTTAATTTGTACTTTTGCGATTTTCCGCCGAGCTTTGTTTGTGCTCATTACTTTTTTGTTGTCGGGGACAACCGAAATCTGCTATAGAATTATTGTTCGGCGAGCTACACGGAGGAAACAGCAAATACTTATAAGAAAGAGAGAGACTAGCCTTCTTTTGGTGTGTTGAAAAGTACCACATCCAGGATCTTTCTTATATATTTTGATAGCTTTTAAAGAAAGGCAAAAAGTTAGAGAGAAAACATGAATTAGGGGAAAATAGTATATTCATCCAATCTGCAGATATAAACAAGTGGCATTCAGAACTTTTTTTTTGACGAAGCGAACAAATTCGAAACTGATCTGTCGCTGTACATAGGGTGATTTATTTCGAAGTTCCTTTCTTTTAATGATCTAATGAAAAAAAAACACACATTTTAAATTTCGTGAGGAATATCGATTATCATTCGAAATAACATTCCTTGACATTTATTTTTTGAAGATAATTTTTTTCAAATGCCAAAAAGCGGCTACGTCTCAGATGGTCCATCCGTGGAGTCTAATTTTCAATGACTCGTTTGAGCATTTCGACTGGTAACTGGTTTGAGTTAATAAGGCTTCGATGGAATCGGTAGAGACTTTACATATCCCCACAAAAAAAGATCTAACAATGTGATATCACACGATCTTGGTGGCCAATTAAACGGCTCAAAACGATAAATTATTTGCTCAACGAAGTTTTTTCTCGTTAAATTCTTTGATTGATGCGATGTGTGGGAAGTGGAGTTACCTTGTTAAAATCAAATGTCGGTTATCATAGCGCGATAACGGTCGCCATTATCGGTCACGTTCTCATCTGCATCATTTTTGAAGAAATATGTACCACTGTTTCCACCGGTCCATAAACCACACCAAACCGTTGTTTTTCTGGCTGAAATGGCAGTTCCTAAATCTCTTCTGGTTGCTTTTCGTCACAAATGTGGCAATTGTGCTTGTTTATATACCCATAGAGCCAGAAATAGGCCTCATCGCTGATCAAAATTTGTCTCGAAAACTTCAGATCCTCTTGGAACTTTTCAAGAGCTCATAGAGCGAAGCGATGTTGCTTGGGAAGGTCGAGCGGGTTCAGTTCTTGCACAAGCTGGGTATGTATTGTACTTTTTCATTTTAAGATCTCGACGTAAAACGCGCCAAGTCGTTCCATACGTCAGTCCTAGTTGTTGTGAACGAAGGAGCCAAAGTGACTTTTCGCGGCTTCGTGCACTTTTTCAGCTTCGGCTCCTACATTTTCTTCACTGCGTGCTGGACGTGGTCTACTCGGTCAAGTATTATCCAATAATGATTATGTTGACCATAAGTTTAACGTGAACGAGAAGAACGTGAATCGTAATAAAGTTGAACGATTTCTAAACACTGTTCAGGCGTGTCTTTCCATGAAGAAATATCAAACAAAACTGACAAAAGGCCGTGTGAAAAAAATCAAAAACCGAGGAAGTATTGATGCTTTTGTTGTATCTTATGTTCAAAGTTATTGAACGTCAAATAGAAAACTTTGTGGCAGCATGATGGATCATTATCCAATATTATAAGTAGTTTTCGTAAGCTTTCTTTCATATCCAAGTACATAGTATTTAAAATGCAATATTAGGTCAATACATTTGTATGATGGTATAGTTTATTTAGGAAATAGGAGAAAATCTTCAATTTAATAGATTTAAATTTTTTCAGTGTATTTATCACTTCATGCAAACAATGCCGGTCGGAAATTATAGCAGGAAATTAAAATACATTACAAAGTTTTTCTACCATATGCAAATTCTATTGGGATATGGCGAATTAATACCATAGACATACGGCGTTTTGATTTTCAGTTACTTACATTTATACATATCATACAAATATCATAGTGAAAACCAAAGCAAAATTTTCCAGCTTCGCAACGGCACTCTACTCAAAAATATTTACCTATACACACAATGCATTTGAATGTAGATTTATATTTGTACAAAACTGGCTTATGTTTATATGTATTTGTGCAGTTATGAGCTCTTAATTATCGGGAAGTGCGCATTGCATCACTGCAAAACTGTGTTCCGCATTGTAATCATACAAATATGGATATGTGTATGTTATGTACATATATAAATGCGTGCATATATTTGTGTATATAGCCAAGCTCGATAGATATTTTGGTGTCAGAGGGCTCAAACCTAAAAGGAATTGAAATTTGGTGACACCTATTTTTTTCGTTCAATACATTTTTACAAAGGCAAGGAAATTCTGTCTTTCCGACGGCTTGTGCAAGGTGCTTTGTACCACTTTTCATAGTTCCTAACTTAGTTTGGTATCCCGAATGGTGATAAGATAATTATTTCAACTTTTAAAATATCACACAATGGGAAGGTGGTTTTAAAATTTTAGAAATTTACGAAAATGAACCTTCAGAGGAAAACTAGGACAACAAAAAACCCTCCATCATATTTTGAATACACAACAGGCATTTGAGGCGTTAATGAATATTTCAAATAACAGAACTTGATGCTCATGCTTTCCTTAATTTGTAAAGACATGAACGGAATCTCCATAGACGGGTGGTTCACATCACCCCTTAAGAAAATTTAATTATTTATCACCTGTCTTCCCAGAATAGAGTTCTTAAAAAAATATATCAAAACGTGTAGCTTAGGAGTTATTTTTCTCAAAAAACAAACTGAATAGATGTATGTTTTCTCTTGGCTCCCATAAACATATTTATTTTTATATTTCCGGCTTACTTTAAAGTGGAGATGTCGAATGCAAATAAATCCATAACTTCGCTTAGTACAAAACATTGATTTCTGAGACAACTATTGCGGATATGTAGAAATACATTACAGTGGTAAGATTTCTTTAAGGAACAAAAAAAAAGCACACACTAATTGTTAAGGAAATTCTAACATTTCTTATTTAATATGAAGTAGTTACAATCGATGCAATTAAACTCTGTATATAGCTTCATTCAAATGGTCTGTTCGACTTCTTTTGCAGGAACAATTTCGATGAACCCAATTTTTGAGTTCGTTTTCCACTAAATCAAGTCGTGTCATTAATAGCATGACTTCTAATGCTTGAAGAGAGTCTTATTTATTGCTAAAAACCAACGACTTCAAAAAACACCACAAGAAGTAGTCTAATGGTGTTAAATAACAACTTCTTCCAGGCCAATCAATGTAACATTTTCTTGAAATAATCGTGGCACGTAGTCCTGTCTTCTTGGAACCAGATGTTGTCAAGGTCAACTTCTTCCGATTACGGATAAAAAAATTGGTTGTCATTGCTTTCCATTGTTAGTAACGGTGTCTTCAGCTTAATTTCGAAAGAAATACAGACCGATGATTCCACCAGACCAAAAACCACACCAAACTGTCAATTGGATGAATATAATGGGTGTTAATTTGTGGATTTTCTCGCACCAGAATCGACAGTTTTGTTTATTTAGCGCACCACTCAGATGAAGAGAAGATGATTTACTTTCATTGATTCATTTGATTTCAGAGAAGATGATTTACTTAAAAAAAAAATAGTTTCCGTTTTCAATTTGTTCCAAAGCAAAATCAGCAAATTCATGACGTTTACGGTGGTCTAAAGGCTTTAGTTCTTGAGTGAGCATAATTTTTTATGGGCAAGCTTAAATTCTTTCTCAAAATCTGCCAGGTTGTTTGAGACAGTTCCAATTCTTCAGAACGTCTTGGAATCAACAAATTGCTGTCTCCAGTAACACTTGCCTGAACATCAGCAATATTTTCATCAGTTTGAGCGGTTCTTTGTCTTATTGGCACTTGAACATTATTACGTTTTTCCTTTTTCATTGAGATGCATTAAATACAAGGTCTGCGTTCATCCTTTTTATTGGAGTATGCTCCCCCACATTGAACTTTTTTTTGACCTAGGGCCTTACGTTGTAGATACTCTTTTGACTATTGCCCAAGCTCAACCTTGCACATGTAGTTGTTCTGCAAGTAGAGCAACGAATCCTTTTAGTTAAATTTTTGGGGCTGTCTTCTTGATAAATAATATTTGCATTTACAGTAGAAGTACTTCAAAGTTTGAAAAAAACTTTACGCCACCATTGCGTAGATTTTCTGGTTTTTTCATCGGTTTTAACTTTTTGATCAGATATGTGAACTACCACATACTCTGATTATAGAAAACCAAGGCCTCGGGACAGTTGACAGAAAGCTAGGAGCCATCTTTCGGCGGTCCGAAGACTGAAAACAGTAGGCTTGGGATTGTTACTCATAACACTGCGTGAGTTTTGCCGTTTTTTTTACCATTATACCCGCTTCAATATAACAGATTCTCCTTTTTTAAACGGTCATTACTAATTGGCATTTTTATTTTTTTTTTTGGAACACTTGTTCCGACGCAAGGAAATGCTTTCATAAGATTGCTTTCATAAGATTGCATGAGATAAGAAAGTGATCAAAAACCAAAACCGTATTTGTGTGGAAACCCTCACACCCCAATGTTTGCGATTTTTTTCATTCTCTGCATCATTAGCAGAGTTGTAAGAGCTCCCTTTAGTGCTTTATCGGAATTTCGAATATACTCGGAATCGGAAGCTCTTAAATCGCAGAGGTCAGAGTCACGCGTCAGTCGTTCTTCTTTTTCGCTGTTTGGCGCCAATTAAATATTCCAAGTGCAGGCAGGACCTCTTCCACGTGGTATTTCCAATAGAGTGGAGGTCTTTCTCTTTCTCTGCTTCCCCCGTTGGGTACTATGCCGTATGCTCTCAGAGCTGAAGTATTTTCATTCATACGGACGCCATGACCTAGCCAGCGTAGTCGCTGTCTCGATATTTGCTGAACTATGTCAATGCCGTCGCATATATCGCTCATCGTTCCATCGAATGCGGTATTCGTCATTGCCAATGAATATGTAAAAGTGAAGGCAAGTTTTAAAATACATTAATAAATAAATAAATAAAAAAATAATGTCAACAAATATGAATTAGGGTCCTAAGAAAGTATATGGTATGCAGTCGGATTGTATTTTTTCAACATTAACAGTTAATCTCTTTCGGTTGCTTCAATTATTCCATGCTCTCTATTCAAAGAATTTCTTTTGCGGCTAATGGGAGGTGCAACCGCCGTTAGAAATTGGAGCATATTGCCTTGCGTTGGAAACAAATCCCACTGTAGCTGTCAAAATATGGTACACAAAGTACATTTGTAAGAAATTTTATTCAACCTGGTACTTAGCTCCATCTAGCGTGCCATACATCACATAACATGCCATTCAGTCTGCATTTACCGTTGGTACTGATAATAATAAGAACTCCTTTCCTCCATCCCATTTACTGCACTCAGTTCTATTTGCATTGAGTAATGTCTGCCTTAATTGTCGGCACAAACCGGCCACGTCACCTTTTCCACTCACACCGAACGAATAATAAAAGCAAAAGTGAAAATGTGTGCCTCAACAGTGAATCGTTCGGCCGAGGCAATAGGGCCAACGGGTCAACAACTGTCAACAGCCAACGGCCAAATAAACGAGTAAATCAACCGACGACTGAACAAACAAATGAGTTCACAACAGCGACAAAATCAAAAATGGGCGCGGAAAATGCGCAAATGTGCACCGGTGGAAAATGGAGTAAATACTCATAGTCGTTGGATTGTGGAGTGTTGCTGCCAACACAAATGCGAAATCCAACCATCAACGCTGAGCTTTGTGTTGTGGCATTTTGCGGCGTCTCACCTGGCTCATTGGTACCATCAGCTAACTGACACCGCTGTGCGCTTGTCTTTCCTCTGTTTGATTTTCCTATTACCATTACTGTTGCTGTTGTTGTAGGTGCTCACGGGTGTTGACGTTATTTTGCTGTTTGTTGCACACAATAACACCTCGCTGACAGTATTGAGTTGCAAGTGGACAACAACAGCAACACACACACACATATAAAGTAGTGTTGGCAACGCGTTGCGGCAAAGCGCTGCATTGCTTTAACCGTTCGTTGAAGTTGAAATGAGCACAGCCGGTGGGTTGTTCGGTTAGTTGGTTGGCACGCTGGTTCTTTCTCTTGTCGGTTGCGCCGGCTCAGGCACAAGGAAGTGCTTTGTCAGAAAAGTGTTTGCAACAAAAAACCAACTCCAATACATATAGCACGACAACAAGTGGCGGCAACAACAAATGCTGCTGACATAAAAACTGTTCAACCAACGAAGTAAGGTGGCGCTTAGTTCGAGCGCAGACGAACTTGTAGACCGTCGCAGAAAAATCGATACAAAAATATTTGCAAAATCGAGCTTCAATTATTCACATGAGCTCGGTGGTTTGCTAAACGTTGTCTAGAGACGATGGAATACGCATCTTAGTTAAAGGCTAATAAGTGTCGTCTAACCTTGAGGTTTTTCTATTCGTGTCCAAAATATTTCTTCAACATCTTCTAAGTGAACGAAAAAACAATTAGTTTAAGGTCATAGGTGTGACCTGCATCAGTTTAAAAAAAACGGTTTTAATGACAAAGTAATGGTGGAGCGTTTTTGGATTGAAGAGGTGTAGTTCTTCGAATTATCCAAAATCGGATCGGATCGATGATTACATAAATTTTCGTTTTTATAATTTTTAATTAGCTCGCTTTCTTCGAAGATTGTTTCCACCAAGCCATTACTGAGAACAAAGTTAAATATCCTTTAGCGAAGTAAATCTCCGTGATCTCTTTTTAACGGAGCGCTCTAATGAACGTTAGCTAACGCAACGGTAATTGCAGCGGCAACAATGACTGACACAACAATGCAGCAATAACAGTGTTATGTAAAGAAATTTGAAGTCAACCACAACAATGTTTTGTTTCCAGCACTTTCTCCTCATTTTCTATATAATTTCAATAGTTTCCGAATCATTCACCGCCTCAAAATTAATTGCCTTTATGGCAGTTGTTAAGTTGTGTGTCGTGGTACCGTTGGTTTTGTCGCTGTTGATGAAAGTGAGTTTGAGGTTTAAGCTTTAATGAATAAGGAAATAATGTTGGTCTAATAATTACAGGTATTTCTGACGCGTTCTTTCTTACTTTAAAGTTAATATGATTAAAGCTCAATTAATTTTTAGTTTATTTAGACTTGACACCGATTGTCGGTCTAAATACGTTTGTATAGGTCACAATGGCAGAAAATTGGTGGTTTAATTTTGAGGCGAGAGGTTTTAAGTTTTGAATGGAAGTACTCGATAAGGTGTGTTTACATTATAGGGGGTCGATTTTTTCTTTCTATAAAATCGTGTATGCCGGAAATGTACTACGGATCATCCTGAACAACTTTGCCTAACAGAACATGGTTGTAAAGCTAGCGATGTTCAAGGCTAAAATTAATTTTTAGTGGTTATACAAATTTTTTCGTCAGATATCGGAATGAAATTTAATACATAGATGCATTTTACATGCTATTGATGATTTGTCGGAATCGGCCAAGTCGGATAACTATAACCCACATATCCCATATGGCTGATTATTCAGTTATATTTCTTCCCGGCTGCGTGCCTTTAGTTAGAAAGCTAAGAACTCGTAATTTTGCAGAACCCTGAAGAAAATCGTCGATGTATGGTAATATATCAAGCACAAGTTTTGGTCAATAACATTAACCAAAACGAGTCGATCCTTGGGAGAGGTAAATATCCTCTGTTATCTCTCTGAAGTCAACAGGACGATTATCAGGCACTATTTCTTTAACTTTTTCGATGTTATCGTTATTAACACAGTGGAAGAACGATTCGCATAAGACACATTTTCGATGACTTCTATCCTTCACTGATTGCTTTCTTGATAAAGTATATTGACTAAAACACTACTGCAACATTTTCAACGATTTAGTAGCCGTGATTTCATTGGAAGCACAAAATTTTAAACTCGTAGCGCTGTTTAAATGGACCAGTCAGAGTTGATCAGATGTTATGTTTCCAAACACTGCTTACAATCACCAATCCGGTTTTGTTTTGGGTCGCGAAGTAATCGCTTTTGTCCTGAGCTTTCCACATCTTTCATTTAGATCATACATAATAATTTTTTTAATACGATTTCTTCAGCTTAACAGGTAATTTAGGTTAGAAATTAAATAAGAGTTAGGTGTAAACTAGACTTACTGTCTGAAAGACCGGATTGAAGGCATTTACCATAGTTTGAACCTACCTTCTGTATGGATTATTACAGAAGATGATTACTCCAGGTGAAACCTCTGATCCGTCGTTAAATATATAGTTTGGAACTGCCGACCACAGAATCATTAGCCCAATCTTCTCTATTGGGTACTGAAAACTTATGTTTATGTTCTCACATGTCTCCATTGTCGGTCGCATTGTTGAATTTTACTAATAAGGTCATCATACTCGACCTATGCCATGCCCATGGTGACGAGTCTGACTCCAGTGGTCTAAAATCATGGGCCGGCTGGCCGTATGCATTGCCGCGCACTGCTCTTGTAACTATATGTATCGACAGGATGTTAACGATAATCTCCAGTGCCTTAGTTGACTTAGTGTTTATTGCGCCTGTAATCCACAGCAAGTATACCCATTATACCTATTCCAAGGGATTAATATGACACTATTTCGATAATGCAATTCACCATATCACCACACCATATGCCATTATGCGGCGGATGGGACTTGTGTAAAACTTTAAGACCATGTGAAAGTCGTAAACCCCAATTTGAGGCAATAGCTTTTCTCTTGGAGATCTAGATCCGAAGCACTTTGAAAGCCCTGCTCTCAATGTGTTCTCTAACTTCGATGTATTTGACAGAGCTCGAGAGTACAATACTTATACCCCTTAAAAAGGGGGGATTGAATTTAGATGTTTTTTTTTTCTTCTTGTGAAAATACTGATATCTGTTTTCTCCTGACTGACAGTTAGATCGTGACCCTCCGCCCAGTTGGCGCAGATCTCAAGGCCTCTTTTCTGAACAGAGGATAGCGAGGTCGTCCGCATAACAGACGATCTTCAAGCGACTCAAAGCAAGGCGGATAGGAAGCCGCCTTGCCGGGTGCCAGAATTGATGTGAAGATAACTTTGGCTTCCTGTCACCTACGTGGGGTTTGTTTTTATAATAGGAGGAGGCATCGAAGGTCAGAGTGCAGAATTTGTATTCGCTAAACCTAACCTACTGCTAACTAATGTTCCTCCCACGGAACCACTAGATTAAGCATTACTTCATGGATTAGCAATGTGGTGAGACAGTCTGCACCATTTTGTAATTTTGTAAGAGAATCATACTATTCGTACCGGTTTTGTTTTGTCAAGAATTTATTCTTAAGCTCAGAATAGCCGGCTAGGGAAAAGTCGCTGTTAGAAAGGGCTCTGACTCCATATAAATACACCTTCACTATATTATCTTACATCGCAGTTAAACTCATTGCACAATGACTTAATAATTAATTTTCGATATTTGCATACCACAAAGATTCCCCTCTGCCACAAAAGTTGGCTCTACATTCAAAATCACAGCCATAAACTGCATTCAAATTCGTGTTTTACTAAGTAATTTTAGATTTTCCAACGTCACTTGACTTTTCGAGAGGGGTCAATGAGCATAAGTGCGATGAGGTGAGACAGAATATTGCGAGGCGCAGCTTCAAGCGGCACTACATTACGGCACCTTTCAACTTTGCCGCCAACAACTCGTCCCCTGTGCCAGCACCGCGGTATTTACGAACAGCTTCGCAAAGAGCTGCATATTTGCAACATTTATGTTGCGCTGTTGTTGCATTTATGCAGTTGCAACAATTGCCTGACATAACAACAACCCGCTAAGTGGCAATGCGGTCGTGAACTCCACTTGCTGGTGTCACAACACATTTGAGGTTTGCGCAAACAGAACAAACTCGACGGCTGGTTGCCTGTTAAGCGACGCTACCCACACTTCATCTGCCGCTTGCGGGCGGGTTTCGTGCATCTTTCTCATCTTTGCCGTGTCCTTCTTGCATCGCGTCTTCCTGCCAAGCAGCGAACTTGCTAATGGAAAATGTCGTCGGTTTTGGTGAATAAACTTCGGCGCTGTCGCTTTGGCGCACAGCAGGGCATTGCTGGTATCAACGTGTATACTTTTAGTGACACAACGGCGGCACCAACAACATGGTGGAATGTCCCAAAAGCCGACAGTTCCTAACACATCCAGCGTGCTCGCTTTCTCGTGCTTTCTGCCACATCTTCTGAGTTACTTCAGCCGTCGTCGTGTTTACTTTGCTTATTGCAACATTTATTGTTGTTGTTATTGCTATTTGTTTTGAGGTTATGCCGCGTTCACGTTGTTTGCGGTTACTTGTTTGTGTGTTTTCCGAAGCTTGGTTGACGTTCGGTTTCGTCGGTTTGCTGGTGGTTTGTTGCGATTGCTTTTCGGGTGGTTGTTGTTTTTGGTTTTCGTTGTTGCTGTTGTCTTTGAATTTTATTTTTGTTGTTGCTTTTGTATACCTACCGCCAAATTTCCGCCACACAAATTTCCACGCTTCGTTGCGCTGCCCCCCCTTGTGGTGGCGCGTCGCAGTTTGAGCATTTGTTGTTCTTGTTTTGTCTGCTTTCAGTTTCTCAATTTAGATTAAGCTGTGTGTTTCTTATTTCTTTGAAAATTATTCGTCAATTTCATATGCAATTTATTGCCGCGTGTAATATCACGGTGTATGTGTGAGCGGTTAAAAACTTGTGTATGTACAGTGGCGGACGGAAAAGTCCTACGCCTAGGCGATCTTTCTAATCGGCAAAACAAATGTAAAAATGTTTTAAACAGTCTTTTTTATACTCTTACAACATGTTGCTACAAAATATAGTAGTTTTGTCTCCCTAACGGTTGTATGGATCACCTGGAACTATTTCAGTTAGATATAGGGTTAGATGATCAATGTAAACGATCAGGATGACGAGAAGAGTTTAAATAATAAAACTTACGACCACAAATTGCCCAAATCTAGCAAAAACTGTTCAAGCCCTAAGTACCCATTACGAGGGCTGCTATATATATTTCTGGCCTAATAATGAAAATAGGAATATTTATCAACGAAAATAGTTTTATTGTTTTTCAAAATATTCTCCATCAAGATTTGTACAATTTTGCATGCGCTCAAACCAATTTTCGAAGCACTTTTTCCACTCCGATTGAGACACCTCCAAAACATGGTTTTTGAGTGCTTCAACAGCATCTTCTAGCGACGAAAATCGTTGACCACGCATTATTTTCTTGATGTGTGGGAATAAAAAAAAGTCATTGGGTGCCAAGTCAGGGCTGTACGGCGGATGACCCATCAATTCGACGTTTTGGCCGGTCAAAAAGGCGCTGGTTTGAGCCGATGTGTGAGAGCTCGCATTGTCATGGTGCACAATGATTCGTCTTCTCATGTTCGTTTTTCGAATTTCTCCGAAGATTTCAGGCAAACAAATGGTGGTGTACCACTCAGAATTGACCGTCCTACGTTGCTCAAGCGGAACAGTCGCCACATGACCAGTTTTGCCGAAGAAACAGGCGACCATTTGCTTCGAAGTGCTTCTTCCACGAACAACTTTCGTTGGATTTGGCTCGTCTTGGAAGACGGTGCTTCATAGCCATACAAAGATTTTAGTTCATCGATGCACTCTTGTAGTGATAATCCACGTCGAAAGTTGTGAAAAATGATCGCACGAAAATGTTCACGAGTTAATTCCATTTTTTGGTCGAGATGAATTTTTTAATTCCCTGTAAATAAAACAATTCACGATTAAATAACATCACTCATGTTATGCTAAAAAATGTCAAACTTTCCAATGGAAATGTTAGATTGCACCTGGCAACACTAAGTGTTGCCTAGGCCAGAAATATATACAGCCTACGTATTTGTATTCCAGTACTCAAAGTTGACTTTTTACTACAAATATCGGTCAATGTGTGTGATATATAATCATAATTCAGGGATGATCTTTTCTGACAATGGTTTGTCTATGTGTTAAAAATAGGTTGAATCATGTCAATATTTCCCTTAGCTCCCATGGCATGATAAAAGTAAGTAATATTAGTAAATAGATAAAATTAGGTCGATATTACCCCAACTCCCGTCTCATATACATATATATTGATTTTCGTTTTTCTAACAAACAAAAGATGTCGAGGCATGTTGTATATCAAGAAGAGATTGTGGTATGTTTTCCCAGGAGTCCTTCAATCTATTAAAAATGTCTTGTTTATTGGAATGTCACGTAGATCGGTCGAGCTTATCATCCAAAGGTTATTTCCATAAATGTTTAAGAGGATTTAAGTCAAGGCTTTGGACAAGTCATGGTATGTGCTCCATCTATTTTTGATATTCTTTCGCAATCCGACTTGTATGTTTGGGCTCATTGCCCTGCTGATATATTAAGTTATCCTGTAAACCTATTTTTATGCTATAGTCCCTAAATTTGTACTCAGCATCCTGTAATTTGTCTTCGACCATTACCAGTTTTGATAGATCACTGTAACTAAAGAAACCCTAAACTAAAATACTTGCACCTACGCACTTTCTGGTGCTTTGGATGCACTTACATTGGATAAACTCATGGCTTTTTTGCCAAATATTTTCTCTGTCTTTTGTATTTATTTATTCGAATTTCTTCTGAGCATTCCAAATAACTTTTTTTCCAAAAACTTGGTGGTATTTGATAGTACTTTCTAGCAAATTCCAATCACCCCTTCAAGTTCTTTTTGCCGATGTAATGTTTTTTGATCTTTTACTGGCTGGAATAATCATCTTCTCGGATTGTCCGCTGAATTGTTCGCTCAGAAACATTAATTTGAAGGCTCTGCTGAATAAATAGGGCTGAAATAGTCGGATCTTTCTAAACTTCTCTGATTATTTTGTCTCTTCGCGAGCAGTGGTTGGCCATGAGCGGCTTGATCTTGGCACATTCTTTAGTCCATAATTTTTCTAGTAATTTTTGATCACTTCTTCGATTGTTGCCTTGCTGATCAAATATTTTTTGGGGATTTTGCTGTACGTCAGTCCATTTAAATGATCCTGTACAATCAATTTTCACAAATCAACGCTTATTTTGTAAGATTTGGCATTTCACTCAGTAAGCCGATTATGTTGATTTGAAATGTCAAACAATATTCAGCAAAAACACATTACTTGACAGCTTTACACGACTCACGCGTGATCTGTCAAATGGCTATTAAAAAAAGTACCTCTGGATCACCCGTTATAATAATGTGATTAATTTAATAAACATTTTCGTCAAACCTTAACACTTTCTAAATAAATAACCAAATGTGGTATTTTTCTGTATGTACGGTTTGATTTGACCGCTACTGTATATGTACATATGTACAAACGTAAGTATATGTGTGTGTATATTATGAGTTGAGTGAACAATTCACAAGTTTAAAAGTTATTCGCACATAATTATAGGCATTTACACGCCACATATGAACACACATATTAATGCATCCTCATACCTACCCATACAAACATAAATAAATTACACACGCACATGCAAATATGTGCTTTCATTTTATCTACACTTAGCATCTCATATAAATTTGTAAAGTTTATGCATTTTCATCACCACACCAACGGTGTTGTTGTCAAACGGCGAAATTTACACCAAACATGATTTGGTTTTTGTTTTTGTTTTCTCACAAATCACCTCAGAATTTGCTGCGCGCAAACTTTGGTGCGTTAGCGCATACGGAGATGCTTTTGTTTAGCGGTTATCGGTGCGCATAACTCCATCATAAAGATAATTTTCCTTGGAAATTCTCGCGTAAACCTTTAGAAATTTTTTATGGTGTGCATATGACATGTGACAGCGTGTGGATAAAAATTTTTGACGATAAAATGCTTTGCATATAATAGGAGTTTTTGGAAGCGCTGCAGCAGCCAAGAACAGAAATGAGTTTAAAAGTTGAAAGATTTTCGGTTCAAGGCTGCACTTTTTATATAAAAATGCCGTTGGAAGACTTTCTACAAGCAATTTCAAGTATTGGTGTTCCACAAGCTAGTCAATGGCTTCAAAAAGTCGCTTAAGATTTTTAGTCAAAAATTCATCGTTATTTTCCTTTTATTATCAAAATCGTTCTCCAATTGTACCTTTTCGTGCGCCTTTGGCATTTTATTGTTGTAATGATCATCCACCTGTGCTTGCTATTCTTCGAAATGTTGAAATTTCTGAGTGTACACTTTCTTTGCATAATGTTCAAGTGCCAATAAGGCAAAGAACCGGTCGAGGAAATGAAAATATTTCTGCCGCTCAAGCAACTGTTGCTGAAGACCACCATTTGTCGATTCCAAAACTCGTTGTCAAGCATTGGGACTGTCTCAAATCACAACGTGTCGGATTTTGAGAAATGATTTGGGCTTGAAACCGTATGAAATTGTTCTCATCCAAAAACTGAAGCCTTTGTATAACCGTAAACGTCGTGAATGTGCTGATTTTGCCTTGGAACAACTTGAAAACGATAAAAATTTTTGTTTTTAAGAAAATCACCTTTTCCGATTGATCTCACTTTAATCCACTGGTGCGAAGAAAATCCACAAATTATTCATGAACAACCATTGCATTAACCTAAATTGACAGTTTGGTGAGGTTTTTGGTTTGGTGGAATCATTGGTTCGTACTTCTTTCGAAATGGAGCTGGTGACACCGTTCCTTTCTATGGAGAGTGGAATAGATCGATGATAGCCAACCTTTTTTGGCCGCAATTGGAAGAAGTTGATTTTGGGAAATCTGGTTCCAACAAAACTGGCCTACGTGCTATCCCGCAGGTGCAACAACTGAATTGTTGCGAGAAAAGTTTGGAGATTTGATTATTTCAAGAAATTGTGATATATTGTAGAATGGCCTTCAAGAAGTTTTGATTTAAGGAGTAACATGGGTTTACGAGTTTAAAAAAATTGAGTTTTCTTATTAAATTATTAAATTATACACACCCCTAAAATATTGAACTAAATATTCAGTATTGATCCGACTAATAGTTTCGGAGATACAGCCTTGAGAACTTGTGCGCTCGAGGCTGGCTAGGCTAAGTGCGTCGTTTTTAAATGCGTTTTTCTCTAAACTGTGATTTTGAAGTCGTTTGGCAAGATTTCTCGAGAACTACCAAACCGATCTTTATTTTGCACAGGTCTTTGAGATACAATTCCTAAAGACTTGGATAAATACTTTTTTGTATACAACTATTAAAAAAAAAATTGCGAAATTGTCAATGAAAATTTTTTTGTAATAATGTCTGTCAAAAATGCAATTTTCAGTTTTTTTCCTTTGTCCGGGTTCTAAGTGAATGTTTCAACCAAAACACGTATTTTTCTTTTTAGATGATCCTCTAAGGAAATATCCTGCCAACGCGAGCGGATCTGGTAAATTAGACTGACTTTCTGACTTGTAAAATGAATTTCGATTACTTTCTAATTTTATATTTCATAAAACTTGTGATGAATAATAGTAAAACCTGACATGATGTTGTGCTTGTTTTCGGTCTTTTGCGCTTTTCCAAAATATCATATATGTATATAATATTTGTGAAAGCCTATCGGATAACAGCCTAAAGTGTTTGTCGTTCCTTGTTATTCTTTCACATACGACATTGCACTATATGCTGAACACATAGTAACCACCGCGAGATGTGAAGTGTATATAATTAAAATGGCTTAATCTAAACTGAACAAAACTTACAATATGCGGTAAATTGAAACCGCCGTCGATTGACCACCACTCTGTTCGTAATGTCTAGTAAAAATAAAAAGCAAAATAAAAGGGGAGTTAAAAGTAAGAACGTAACTCAAAATTTGCTTTAAGGAAGTCCATCTCACATCTAAATATCTAGTCTACTGAAAATATGGACTTCAGTGCTTATATTATATTTGTTTTTTTGCCGAAAAAAGCGGTGAATTTTTGATAAATATTTTTGTAATCTTTGTCTTATAATAATTCGCTCCATATATCTAATATAATGATTTTCGAACTTCCTGAGAATCGTTACCGCTCAATGATCACCGAATATTTTTGGCCCGAATTGTATAATATAGGCTTGGACAATATGTGGTTCCAACAGAACGGCGTCACAAGCCACACATCAAATGTCACAGGAGTAAGGAACTTCATTGATATCCCAAACCGTTTTTGTTATATGCGCTACTTTTGTAGCGCTCTTATTGAAAACCCAGTCCTTTCTTTTGTGGCCTTTTAAGTAATTCAATTTCTTGACTGTCTTTGAAGACTTTGTACCACTCGTAGGCTTGTGTTTTTGACAAAATAGAATCACCGTAAACCTTTTCCAAAATTCGCACATGAAATTTGGTTAGAAATACAAAATTTGAGACTGGATAGATATTATTTAATTTATTACTAAAGGTTAATGCCATATCGTGTTCTTTCACGCCTAGTTTGTTGATAATCTATAAAATTCATTTGACAAATGAATCTATGTATTAAGGGGAAGCAATAACAACCGGCATTCATGCACGACTGTATTACCCCTTCGTTTGCCTGCATCGCTTTTGTAACATTTTCTCCTGTACGATCGCGAAGGAATAGATTATGTGCGCCACACAAACACATGCACTCTCTTCGCTCTCGCTATAAGTGCGACAGCACCCCTCCTGGTGTGGAGAAAATATTTTTGGTATAATTGGAATTGTCCTAGGTTAGTCGGTCAGCGGTGAAGTCTCGGGTAATTTCGCGATCGTGATAAATAATAGCAAACGCGTTAGTAAAGTAAGTAAATAGCAATATTTAATGTTGTGTAAATTTGTGAAAGCAGTGCTTAGTGAAAATGAAGTGAAAATTGGTTTTGTGAATGATGAAATGTGATAAAGTTTATAGTGTAAAGTGTAAATGTGTCAAAGTGAAGTGCAAAGAGGTGCAATAATACAATAAATGCCTAATTTCAATTGTCGCAAAGCTAAAATCGTTTTTATTTCGTTTCTGATAAATTTGTGAATGCAAATTGTTGGATTAAATGTATACAAGTACTTTAAATTATAAATGTGATTCGTAAGGCAATTGGTGCCGAAACCTTTTTCGTAGCGTTCGTTCGTTTTTTTCTTTGTTTGTTGTTCGTCATTCGTTGCTCTGCTTTAATTACATATATTGGCCTTGAAACTTTCAACGATGCAAGAGACTATAAACACTGTCAACAGGTGAGTGCAGTTACAGGGTGTTTAGATACATATATACTGAATTATTTTTTTATTGCTCAATTAATTATGTAGGCATACCACATAGAATCGGCTAAAAAATCGAAACATTTAATTAATTTAGTTTTCAGTTTTAGTGTGTTAAAAAACAACAGACAACAAAACATACAAAATATTCCATAGAAGGAATTAATTAGAATTAACATTTCCCGTTTGTGTGCTTTCGGTTCTACAATTTTTTTTTGTTTTTTATTGTTGACTTGTTTGCATGTAACACTCATAAACCCATATCTCATAGGCAGTTATAACGCTCTCCATGAATGTGGGATTGGAACTCGCATGAGAAAGAGACTTGCTTACAGTACTCATTTTCAAAATAAAAAAATAATAATAATACCCAAAATCATTCGAATTTCCCTAACACTTGCCTGACGATTTTCAAGTCCCACATCTTTCACTTTTTTAATATTTTTATCAGTTGAAGAGATCAAATATCGTCCAAAACGAGGCTTGTCTTCAACGATCTCTCGACTGTGGTTGAAGGCTTCTTCGACAAAACTAAATCACGATAAGTGTGATTAGAAATACAAAAATTTAAACCAATTATTTTTTCAGTATTTTTATCTAAGTCGCAACGCACTGTTGAACTGTTAAGCAGCTGCTGTAAAAAAACTGGTTGACAGAGCATGTGAAATATCATGATATCCGCCCTCAAATAGTTCCAAACGGTTTTCTGTGCATTCTTTAGCTCTTGGGGACTCGAAACAGTATCTAAAAGACGGTTGATTATAATTATTATTATCGTTATCGATATTTTTGACAATTAGTCTTCCAGAGCGTGGTCTATTTTTGACATCAAAATTACCGGAATGGAGAAGACGCAACCAAAATTTCACATATTGACTCCCGTGGTATCAGTACCATAAACATATTATTGCCTAAGGCATTAATACAGTCTCCGAAGAAATTGTTTGCATCGGATCACTATATGACAGCTATGTCATACAAACTGAACGATCGGAATGTGCTTGTATGGATTTTTCATTAATTGAATGAATTGAAGGCATGCTAAGGAGCCTTTTTAAAAAATTTTGTTTTTCATAAAAAATTAAATATTTTTAAATATAATAAATATAATTTACATTTATAAAGAATTTCTGAAATTTTTGGAAAAAAATAGTATTTTAAATTCTTCCATACGGAAAAAGATGTGCACTCATTGACAGGATAACTACTACAACTTTTTGCTCATTTACTACTAAATTGAAAAATATGCGCGTTTTGGTCAAAACCTTAACTCAAAAATTGGATCAAGGATATAAAAACTGAAAATTGGATTTTTGGCCTACATTTAAAAAAAAAAAATGAAAATTTCAGTGAAAATTTTGCAATTTTTTTTCCAAATAGTTGTAGTCGAAAAAATCCTTCATTTAAGTCTTTAAGAATTGTATCCCAAAAACCGGTGTAAAATTTCATGAAGATCGGTTGAATAGTTCTCAAAAAACTTGCCAAACGACTTCAAAAACACAGTTTCGAAAAAACGCCTTTAAGGACGGCGCACTTAGGCTTGCTAGATTCGAGCGCACAAGTTCTCAAGGCTGTATTTCCGAAACTATTACTTGGATCAACTTAAAAATTTAGGCCAATACTAGAGTGTTGTAGAATTTAATAATACAATGAAAGACAATAAAAAAATTCGATTGTTTGAAACCCGTAAACCCATGTAACCCCTTAACGTCACCTCTCGAAAATTAGAACTCTTTATCTCAAAAAGCCATGCAACATCTCGCCTCGCTTTTCTGCTTTCAACCTAACATGCAATACCATCGATCTTCACTTGAACTATTATCGCTCAGTCTTCGTATCGCTTCTCGTTTCCACTCTGATATAAATTAATACAAATTTTGGCAACATCTCAAGGTATTTGCTTTGGCGGCATACTATTTGTTGCAATTGTAAACGCACATCCGAAGTTAGTCCTTTCTTAAGATAGTTAATTAGCATTTACTGTAAGCATACTACTATGAGCAAAAGATAGTAAGACTTTGTTCATAATTTTAAAATTCTGAACTTATTCTTCAAAATATGAGTGGTCTCCCCCAAAGTATCCCCCTTGGCCCCAATACACTTGTGCCAACGTTTTTTCCAATCCTCGAAACACTTGTTAAAATCAATTTCCGGAATAGACTTCAATGCGTAGAGCGATTCTTCTTTAATGTTTTCAATTGACTCAAAACGGTTGCCCCGGTGCGGTCGTTTGAGTTTGGTGAATATCCAGAAGCTAAAGCAAATACGATTGGTGCGGCTGAAAATTTGGCGAAAAACTCATGAAGAATCAATGCACTATACGATGGTGCAAAAATCAAGAGTTGTCTGCCCATAATTCCGGCCTCTTTTTCGGAACAAAAACATGAGCTTAACACTCAAATAGTATTTTTTGTTTACAGCTTGGCCGGTCGGAAGAAATTTGGAGTGCAGCACACCATGATAACAGAAATAAACAGTCAACATAACTACGATTTTTGACTTCCTTTGACACGATTTTTTCGACTCCGGTTTGATCGTCTGTTTCCGGGTCACAAGTATAGATCCAAGACTTATCGCCCGTAATAATACGTTTCCTGGTTCGTCGTCATCGCGTTCTCGACCATTTATCGCGCGAAATTAATTAAAATTAAATTAAAAAGCCTTAATATTTTTTGGCCCACAGCCAGTTGTAACTTACATTAAAAATTCCAATAATGTTACAATTACTTTAAGCGAACTTAAATAAACACAATTTGTGAAAATAATCACATTTAATAAAATCTAATAATTGAAAACGCCAATCGATTATGCGCTGCAACGGTTTTTTCTCTCTTCTCTGTGCATGTCCTTGCTGTGCATAGAATAATCCCGGAATTTATGCGTATAAGCTTGCGTGAAATCACTTTATCCCCTGCGGCTGTAATCCGAAAAGTACATAAATCGAAAATAATAAATAATAAAAAGTAAATACAATTTATAAACTTTGATGAGATTCTGGTACAAAAAACAAAAACAAAAAAATTTTATTCAAAAGCAGAAAAGCAAAAAAGCTGCGAAAGCAATTTGCGACTAAACGATTTGCGCTGCACAAACACTCACACACACACATGTAAGTGTAAACCCAACATACACAAAGGAAGAAGATGTTGTTGTTGTTGGTGATACATGTAAACAGGAAGAAAGTAAGCATATTCGCTGCAAAACAAAAACAAAAACAAAAAAAAAAAGAACTTGCATGCAGCAAATTGACAGTTAAGCAAATAGATAAGCGTAGCACTGTGGAGCTGCTTGCAACGGGAGCTTGCTACGTGAGTTTGTAAGTGAAAAATCTCAATCAAAGTTTGCAGTTAAATTATGCACCGCAACCGCGCAACTTCATCAGCGTGATGAGCCTGGATCGGTCAGGCCAACGGCTCTATGTGTATGTGTGTGCTGGTAACATGCAATTTGTTCCTGCAACCATAACTGAAATTAACAACAACAAAAATGGTAACCAGTGCAAAAAGTATTCATTGCTGGAGACAAAATGAAGTTAAACGTTTGTAAATGCGTTTATTATGTGCGCGTCTGTGTTTGTGGACTGTTACAACATTATATGTGAGTCTGCAGGGTGGCTCATGTGTAGTGGTTTCTAGTGTAGATTCTGCAGGGCGCAGTTTTGGTTGATCATTAATCGGATATTACAGGGACACAGATAGCTTCTAACATGTCCTTAGTTATGACAAATGTGCATATCTGCCTAAGCTGAAGAAGCTGCATAGATTTAATAGCTTGCGAAAGCATTCGCTGTGTTCGCGTGAGGATGCTGTTTCACCAACTCACTCATTGAAATTTGAACAAAAGTTTTTCTAGTTGTGAGAACTTGGAACAATTAACAGCTTCTCTTAGTCTAACAGCAGTGAAACAGCTACAACTTTTCTCAGTGACGTAAAATTTGGTGAAGATCTTGTGCACCATTAATAATCTTAAAAGCTTCCGGTGAGAGAGCTTATAAGCTCCTTTCATATCAGCGAAGGAGCTTCAGCTATTCCGGTGATGGTTTATTCGTTATTTTGTTTCGATACGAAACTTTCACAGGTGACCGAAATTTCTTTTTATTTTCTATTAATCATAGGTCCCAAAGACGGTAGATGAAAATTTGCTCCATCAAAAAATATTATATCCTATAGATACATAGGGGGCTAATTCCGGGTGTAACCGAATATTCTATATTCTCAAAAGTACCAAAGCCGGGAAATATCTTTGCTTGTTGGCAATCTTTCTTATTAAGGAATTTTGCGAAAGTATCCCAAACAGACTCACTTATCCTCATCTATTTAACTTTAAATGAAATGTACATTATGACAAAAAAGTACCGGTAAATTTAATTTTCAATTCCACGTGTAAATGATATTTCAAAAAAAAAATTATTTTGCTAAGTTGTCCTTAATCACTATGCCAAATGTGAGCGCGACTGTCAACCAGCTTGTTTATGGCAGCCGCTTAAGTCGGTAGACCAATTCTCGAACAAAGAATGTGTCACAAATTTTGTTTTTCTAACCAAACTTCGTGTGCGAAATCATTTCGAATGTTGGAAAAGACTTACGGTGATTCAGTTTTATCCAAAACACAAGCCTACAAGTGGTATAAAAACTTCAAACAGGGTCGAGGGATTGTTGAGGAAATGCTCTGTTCTGGACGGCTTTGCACCTTCTCAGCTGATAAAATATGGAGAAGTTGTAGTTAGAGAAATGATACGAAATGATTATGAAACGCGTTCTTGCTAGACTCGTCCCGATAAAGCTGAATTTTTCAAAAATAATACCTAATCAGGTCTCTCTGGACTTGCTTAAACGAGCGAATTCCGATCCCACACTCATGGAGAGCGCTATAACTGCTCATGAGGCATGAATTTATGAGTTTGTCATACAAACAAGTCAAAAATCATCGGAATGAAAAAAAAATTAGCCGAAATAAAAAAAAAACACGCCAAAACCACCCAAAGGTCGGAATTGGTGAATAACAATTCATGGATTTTACACGATGATAATGCACCGAGCTACGTTTGTGGCTGAATTTAAAGCCAAAAATAGCAATGAATACCATAGATCACCGTACTCACCGAAATTGGTGCTCCGTGGAACCTGTTTTCAGTCGATCGAAGAGATAAAACCAAATTAGCTGAAAGAGCTAAAGGCCATCCCAAAAAGTGATTATGAAAAAAAGAAAAGTTGTCCACTTTAATTTATTAAAATATCACACATAAACGCTTAAAAGGCAAAGAAGATAAAAATCACTTTTAGGAGTATATTTTCCGCATTAAACTATGACATATCCAATGGGAAGTTTAACATTCTTATATAAGGTATTTGGAAGCCAGACCCGATTTGTTCATTTTTGGCATAAAAAAAAAAAACAGAATAAACTGCTCTCTGAGTTTTAATAAGATACCTCTACTCAACTCACAGGTTTTTTTTAATGGCTTTTATACCCTCCTTTCGATTTGAACAAGGAACATATGTTCAAGCTTTCATTAAGGTATCTCAACTTTTATTCAAGAGACGGCTTGCACAGACTGACAGCCGGACTGACGGATAAGTAGCCATCCGGATTTCAAATCGATTAGTTTTAAGGGATACAAACAACCGTTAGGTGAGCAAAACTATTATATCCTGTAGCAACTTACTGCGATTATATAAAAGCCGATATATACAAGCCTATAGTTAGTATGCTTGCATGTACACCCTATGATCGAACAATTCATTCTCGAAGCGCTTCAAACGTTTTTTTAAATGTTTCCTTAAGGGGGTATTCTACTCTAGAAATAAAATTTTGGGCAGTTTTTTGAATTTTATTTAAAAAAAAAACAAAAATATTTTTACCATCCATTTTTTTATGGTGTTTTTATTGATATCTTAAGAATACAGAAAAAAAATTTTACAGGTGTAAAGAAAAATGGCCCATCCTGGTGACATTGATCCTGACTCTCCTGGTGGTCGGAAAAAAAAAAAATCAAAATAAATTCTCAATCAGTGAGGATGCTGTTATAGTCCTGGAACACGAAAAAATTTTTTTTTGAAAAATGGCGACTGCCTGAAAATAACGCCTTTATGCTTTTTTTTGAAATTCCTGAATTTTTTTTAAATATTAAAAACAAAAATTTTGGCACGATGCTGGTAGGAACGATAAAGGATTATATAAAGAAGGTTCACACAAAATTTCAAGTAAATCGGTTGTATAGAACTTGAGATAAAGCCGGTACCGTGTGGAAAAAAGTAGTTTCGAGAAAAACGCGTTTAAAGTTTAGGAGACAATTCTAGTGAACATAAGTCGAATTTTGAAAAATCCTTCCAAGGTCATATTTTTGAAAGTCTAAACTTTAAATATATGAAAAAAAAATCGAATTTTTCAAAATTCTAGAGTAGAATACCCTTTTAAAAATGAAAAATGGTACGGATGAGCTAAAACTTTTGTTCGACATGCTTTTAGACCGTGAAAAAAGCTGAATTGAACCAGACGGAGACTATTTTAAATAAAATAAATTGATTTTGCCGAAAAAACCATTTGTGGTGTTTTTTAAGTCTTGTTTACTTTGAAACGCACCTTATATATAGGTAAATCTGGGTTTATACGAAGGAATGTTGAGTTGAAGATATAAACTAATATACTTGTGCAATGGAAGTGTGTTGTGGGTCATGTATCGTTTGTTTTTAGGTTTTTATGAAAAATTCGAAACAATTTATTTATATTATATAACTCTACTTATGACGATAGTGAAAAAGAAAGTTTCTATTTTGATTATCAGCGTTCATTCTGCCTTCACGTTTAGACGATAGTATATACTGATCTTTGCATTAAGTGAGGATTTACTGAATATTTTTGTATAATCTGCTCTTCTACTCTAATACCATACAATTAGAAAACTATATACCATGGGCCGCTAAATCTTCTGAAATTTACCTCTGGGAAAAATATTCCTGAGATCACACAAGTGCTGGAAAATGATCCGAACGTTTCAAAGGCTACCAAATAACGCACCAGATTGCCTAGAGGATTGAATGTACTTCCTTCATCAGCATCAAAAGCCCGTCTGTGTACACCAAAAGTTTGTCAATACACTACCATTCACTTTGCGGGCTACACATATCACTTTGGCAAGGCACTGTTGAACGAAGCGGGTATTGTGGTTTTATTTTATATAATTCTTTCTACCATACGGGACCAAATTCGCTTCACTATGTGCACATATGGCCAGGCGAGCGAATATAAGGCTACCTAATATTTTTTAAAACCGCGGATGAAGGCGAAGCTCACAAAAATTTCGGACCGCACATAGCTGGAAATATGCAAGTACTCAGCACCTCACCGGTTTACGGGGTAGCAGTGTCGATGGTTATTATTGCGTCGACGTCGACGTTTTGCTTTATATGTTTCATATATTACAATCAATCTCTCCATACTGGCTCGGACCATTTAAAGATCGCTTAGAGCAATTTAGGATTAACTGTGGTAGGATATTTCATAACTTTCCGATCATTTCTCTAAGCAATGTAAGAAAAGCGTCGCTCTCGCGACAATTTCATCAATAGTCCATGAAAATTCTTTATGTAAGGATAATACTGAATATTTTCTTTTATCGAACTGAAAACTACAGCAATTCATTGCTTATGGTTCTCCTCGCCATAGCGAAATGAACCGCCTTTTAACTAAGAGTGACATGCTTTCAATTTGTGCCTTTAAAAATATCTCGGTGAACATTCATTTATTCTTTAGACCGCTAACAGTCCACTAAAAAACCAACATCTTATCAAAACGACTATCAAACCAATGAACCCTTGTTGTTGTAACGAAATGAAAGTGTGAATCTCTGCTGTTTTGTCGCGCCTTTCTCGACCGCCACTCGATTGCGTAAAAATAAAGGGAAACATAAGTTTCAATTTGCCGCTTGAAAACTATAAAAAGGGAAGCAAACAAGCAGCAAATAAGTGGGGATGTACACAACACCAGAACTTACAGCAAATACAAATAGAAATAGAAGCACAACAACAACGAATCAGTAAATAGTGAGTGAAAAGAATTTCACACTTTTATCTAAATTACATTTCAGCTGTCATCAATGATGCTGCCGGCAACGTTGACAGCAGTGGCAATAACGGCTAGCCGAAAGCTAGCTTAAACAGAGCGTGCATGTGAGTGTATATCTGGATGTATGTATGAAGGGTATATGGGGCATAGCGTCTGTCGCAGGAACTCTATAAATGGCCAAGTAGATGTACACTCAAGAGCAATTGTCGATTTGTTGGGCTGGCCACCAGGTTTGGTCGTTTGCCAACGTAAGGACGACAGAACGCGCAACTCGCGTCAGTTGGACAGACGTGCAGCTTAGTCAGTTGGGTGGTAGTGGCACCACAAACACAGTGCAAAGTAAAATATTTATAATATTTGCCATAATGTCCGCTTTAAGCCTGCAGCACTAGCTTACTCTATGTATTTGTGGAGGGAATTTCGAAATAACATCAAAAAAAAAAAATTAAAATAAAAAATAATAATAAAACGAATGTCGTTAACCGAAATAGGTAAAATGTTGCCCCAACGCAGTGAATGGCTTGAAAACGTAGTCTGTAGTGTTTAGAATCCCACTAAGTACACTTACATACATATCATACATACATAGACATTATATATAGACACATACATAGTGTTACACATACACAGCCACAACAACAGCCGGAAGTTGTGGGCGGAAGTCGTGCTGTTGCTGACTGTTGCGTTCGTCATATTTTATTAGATTTTTCCGTAAAGTAAACGATCGTAAAAAAGCATTTGAAAGATTACCATACGAGGGTGGACCGTTAGTTGCCTAGTCTCAAATGAAAAACGGAAATTTATTTGAAAATTGGATCTCACTATTTAGAAAATCCAGATCCAGTGATGTTTCAGCTTCTCTAAACCGTCTGAGATACACCCTTAATTGAGATCTGCATGATATTTTGATTCGACTAAAATTTCAGCCGGATGAGTGAATTTTTCAAGTTTGTGAACAAGAAGTCTAACAGATTCAAATTTGTAGACTACGCTAGGATAGGATAGGCTAAAAACCTATTTCGACCAAATTGAATGTGAACCGGGAAGGGTGGGAACCGACCGACCTGATCTGATGGAGGGATAGGTTATTTTTTCTTCACCAGAAAATTTGCCTCAGTAGAGCCCAGACGACGGGGCAGACTTCGTCTTTTTCGAAGCAGGTTCGCCGATGAATCCCAGAAAGTGGTTGCCAACCGAGATTCCAGTCGGTGTCACAGACTTCGTTTTCATTGAAGCATGTTCGCCGGATGAATCCCAGAAAGTGGTTGACAATCGATGGGACAGGCTACGTTTTCTTCGAAGCAGGCTCGGCGGGCGAAGACCGTGAGTGCGTCCGATTTCGCTAAAATTTCGATACTACCCGTCTAGAAGCATATGCAGTACGTACTACATGATATATGGTTATTTCGATAGTCGCGTACTTATTACACAACCCTTGTGTATTAAAAAAGACGAACCAAAAAATGAGTGCAAAAGCAACAGAAGTGTAAGCTTTGCGCCAAAAGTATAAAAAGTAATAACAATGTTACAGAGCCAACGTGCCCTATAAAAGTCGGAAAAAGTTCTGATGGGGAAAATTCTACGTTTGTAGCCGCGAGTCTAAGCGCAACAGGAAGGGGTAAATATGTTTGTGCAGAATCTACAATGTTTTTCGAATGCTAAGGTGTAAGTAGGCGAAAAAAATAGTAGACCATAAGCATTACTTATTTGAGCAGGTGGTGTTAAGGCAGGTAGTGCAAATAAATCTGAGGGAAAATGTTATTTTTTATACTAATTGCCTACTAGCAAAGAGAGAAGTAGAATTGAGCGCAATGGTGTCAAGTGGTTGAGATCATTGCGAATGTTTTTCAGATTTTGTGTACAAGCCAATCTTCTATGTTCCCTTCGGAAGAAGTCGGCGATTCTTTCATACTCAAACGAATAATTCCCAAGAAATTGCGTAGGCCGAGGGATCTGTGGTCCTCAAACTCTAGCATACAGGCGGCTTAAAGTTTTCAAATACTCAATTCTTTCACGAATAATATGTTCGATGTAGCTCGATCAACTTAATTTTACCATCAACCAAAATAATTTAGTGGTTTTTGATTTTTTCATTCGTAGCAGCTTCCATTAGAGGTCATCTTTTTTTAGTACTCGCACTTCTTGTTTGGAGTCGTTAATTTGCTTGTCGTAGAACCGGGAGTCATTTATTGTTTTTTCATCAAAAAATTGTTTTATTTGCTAACAGGAGCCTGCAGGCGCGACTGAGACGATGTGAACCTGCTCCTACAAATTGCTGGCCTCATCATCCTGGACACTGCCGCAGAGAGACCTAGTTTGTCGGCTACCCCTTCATGCCTCGGCACCCAGATTAGGTATACAAGGGTGCAAATTGATAGGCGGTTGAGACTTCTGCTAGAAAGATGCACGGAAAACGTCTTCTTAGAATGGATAGTTTGGTATGCGGTCCCGCAATGCATGCTCCAATGCCTTCCGGTGTTTTCGAGCCGTCAGTGTGCCAGTGGATAGTGCTGTCCCACAGTAGTATGTCGAGCATGGAATAGTTTCACTCCGCCTTACTGCCAAGAGTAACTCTAAACTTTTTTGTAAAGTTAACTCTGTTCGTATCGCCGTCACTTGAAAAAAAGACCAGTCCCTTCCAAAAACCCTTTGCCAAAACCCTTTGCTGCCATTAGCAATATGGTATCTTTCGGCACCTGTTTGATCCCTAGATGCAGCTGTGTGAGCTCCAGAATGACTTGAAATGCAAACACAGATGAGACTTTGCTGCTTCGATAGTTCAAAGCCTACCGAAGACTGCGTTGCCTTAGATGCCCAAGCACAATAGGCCTTAAGATCATAGTATGCAGGCAGAGCCATACTTGGCTTGCAGTCTCATGATCTGCCGGCTAGGCATCTGCATACCATGAGTGCCTTGTTGACTTGAACAGTGTTAAATTCACATGCCTACTCGACCTCGGTTGGTTCCAATGTGAGACCAAATAATTTGACCTCTTTAGACACCTTTAACTCCCTAGTGTTAGGGACAAAAAACCTTGCAGTGATCTTTGCTTTGTAAAAGGGACAACAGCTCTATAGTGTTATACATATGTATGTGCGATTGTCCGAAAAATTGAAATAATCCAATCATATTTTTATGTTAAGCTCTGTCCCAATAGGTGTCTAACCCCGCTAAGCAGATTTGTGAAGTGGTCCACTAACGGTCTAATATTTAAGTGTCACAATAGCTACTCGGCTAACATCTTCGTTTTCAAATATTCATATAAAAAATTGCTCTCTTTTTAAAAGGGTGTGTGGTTCCGTGCTAAACAAATGTTATCACTGAGTTGGTGTTTCGAAGAAGTTTTTGTTTGTTTAGTAGTGTTTTGACACTTGAAACCACTTAACACTTTTCAGCACAACTTTTCATCATTTTTACTTTCTCTTTTGCATTTTATGTTTTTGTTTAGTTTATTTGTTGTTATCAGTGTTGACTTCTTGTTTGACTTGGCGGAACTTACTTTATTTTCGCTAACTTTTTATCCTGGCTACCTTGAACGACAGCTGCTGGAAATTTATTCTAATGTCAAGTCTACGCCGCTGCCGTGTCGCAATCAATTTGCACATCCAACCAGAAGAAGAACGAGAGTAAAATGAAAGCGAAGTGTAACTTTTATGTGTTATACTCGTATCATTGTCGTAAAAATGAATGCATAAAAATTATCTCGAAAGTTATAAATAATTTTGTTGCCATTGCGCTTCTATTATTACGAGTTTTACACTTTTTATGTTTTATTTACCAAAAACGTTGCACTGACGTCATAATGTATGACCCATAAATGTATGATAGCCGCATACGAACAACTTGCTTGACAACTCTATTATATATTTGTTTCAGAGAGGTCGAGTTTTGCTTCAGTTTTCCCTTGTACAAAGCGAAAACCCATTTCTTGTACTCATTTAAGCTCGAACAAATTATGAGTAAAAGGTATTCAATTTTCAAATTATTAAGCCGTAACTTTTTAATGGCACGCCTCGCATTGATAGTCCCCGAATTATTGCCATAAATTTGCTGGTCATTTTATGTCGCCTTTTTATTTCGCACTATTACCAGTTTGCGCCCTTCTTCCGCAGCGACTTTGTTAATGAGTGTATGGAGCAAAATACATATTATTGAATTCTTTTTTAAATGCCTTTTTATGAGAAATAAAATGTACACTTTTGATGACCTCCGAAAGGGCACTTAAGAAACGCTAAATTAAAATTTGGCATAAAATATTTCGCACTTCAATAAAAATGTAACCGAATTGTCGCGTAGACGAAGGGACAGTGTCTCTGCTGCAAGAAAGAGATAAAAAGGAGCGCTCTTCCGGTTGGCGTTTTCTCGTTTCACTTTGGGAATGACTGCTTAATGAGGGGGGAAATAGAAAGTAGGGAGGGTGAACCATTTCGAGGTACTCTAATTTATTAAAGAAAAAACACAGAAACTACAAATTTAATGGGGAATTTAAATTATCATTCGAAAGAACATTCTTATCTTATTATCTCTTGATTATCTCTTTCAAATGTCGGCAGGGCTACGTCTCAGATGGTCCATAAATCCCTAGATTGACACAATGTGTGGGTAGTGGCGCCGTCGTTTTGAAACCAAAATTCGAGGAGACCACGAGCTTCAATTTCAGGCATCAAATAGCCGATGATTTCACCGGTTCATAAATCTCTCCAGACCGTTGTTTTTTTCTATATGAAATGATAACTCTGGAATGCCTTCATGTTGCTCTTTGTCACAAATGGTTGCTTTACATTGCTGTAGAAGAGATATACGCAAAATGTGGTAGTTGTCTGGTGGAAGGTGCCCGTAAAGGCTACACTTGCTGAGAACCTTCAACATGTCCAAAAGGCGACTCCCGTAGACATCTCCCGTACTTTGCGGACCACACCAACAATTGTACTTAAGGGGAGAGCCTGCTTAAAGGCTTTAAAAAATCGATTTTTTTTGAAGATTTTTTGGAAAGGAAAGGAAATAATTGATTAAAGCGAAATTTCTAGAGTTTATAGTTATATATTTAAATATCATCCGAAAAAAGTTTGGATACGAAATTATTGATATTCTGCCTTTGGGAAGCAATTGCCTGATGCATCTCGCATGTGCATTTGTCAGACGGCGGGCAGGATGCAGGTCGCAATTTCTATCGGAAACAAAAAATTCAAAGAGATTCATATTTTTTAATAATTTATCTTCTAATTAAACTAAGAAAATTACAAAAAAAGTGTAAAATTTTAAGAATTTTTTAAAAATTGAAAAAAGTGGTTTTTGACCAACAAAATTTTACTTTACGTTGTTTAAAAATATGTTCAAACTTGACTTTTCTTAGTTTTTTTAGGTTAAATTGAAGATAATTTAATGCCGAAAATAATAAACTTTGCGCCAATTCCATACAACGTTTAGTTTTTTTTCTATCCTGCCCGCCAATTAAGAGAAACGAAAAACTGAGAAATCGCGCGTCACAGTTTTCGCTTTCTGCTCAAGCGTTCACATATCTGCTAAATGCTCGATCACTATTTCCCCTCTAGCTTCGGCAATATTTCGAATTCCCATCTATAACTTTGGGGACATATTCTTAGATAATTTTTAAAGAAATCTAAGCAAAAAAAAAAAAAAAAACGATGTTTTGAATGCACCCAGAACGTTGTGAAAACGAATCATCTTTTATCAAGGCATTTCGATTTCGGTCGACCGGGGATTCTTCTTAAATTTGCTTGTAACTATACTATATTCACATAAAACAGTCGGAACAACATGACCCAGCAACATCGTCGCAAGGTAAATGATAGTGATTACATAGACAAATGGATTCGGAGTTTCGCAGAAAAAAATTGTTATCATCACACACTTAGTGCTCACTATTCACAGTTCACAGTTGCGTTTTGTATAATCCTTGCCTTTTGATAGATGAATTGGTAGTTCTGGATTTGAGTATTCATGTATCCATTCAACTAGAAATGAGCTCTGTCGAACACAATTTTTCAATAAAAAAAAAATAGATCTTCGACCAACTTTTTAACAGGCTTTAATTCTTGCATCAGCTTTATCTCGAAAGGCTTTCCATCAAATTCCTTCCTCAAAATTTTACTCGTAGTTGAATAGCAAAAATACAATTTCGAATGCCACGGAATCGATAATTCACGGTCATTACTAACACTGCTTGATACAGCAGAGATATTTTCCTCAGGGTGCACATAACATAATCTCAAACAATCTAATAACTGTGTGAATAGAAGGCGTTTAGCCGTCAATCTAAGTAAAACCGAAAAATTTTTATTTACCACAAGGAATATGATCCCAAGATCAAAGGATCAGATCTTCAGCCAGTTGATAAGTTGAAATACCTTGAGCTTATCCATTATATGTAGAAAGTGTTAATGGAGGCCAAATATTGAGAGGAGCTATACGGAAAATGTGATGGTCGTCTGGTGGAAGGCGCCTGAAAAGTTTGCACCTTCTAAGAATTTTGAACATGTTTAAATAGGCACCTCCCGTGCACAGCGGACTACAGCAACAATAGCACTCAAAGTAATTGTAAGCAGGTGCATTGCTGCGAAGTGCGCTCTAAAACTCGAGAAAGTGATCATATGAAGGGGTCCTCACAAAGACTCGCTCTAATTCTTTCCTCCTTCAACTGTATATCTGAAAATTTGAATCACTCTGTCGCAGAGGCTACACGTGGCAGCTTTTTCCCTGCCCACATACCGATGAGGGATATGTGGGTGGGAAGGAGCCGCTGGAGAACACGCGCAGTGTGGTTTTTTGGCAAGTTGAAAGGTAGTTTTCTGTAAAGAGCTCTCCGTCATTCTTAGTTTTAGACTAGCGGAACTCTGTACTGTTTTTCACACAGAAGTGGCTGCTATTAAGGTGGCGGTAGATGTACTTTAACGGATAATTGCATCAAACTAATTCATCGTCAGACCCGTTTGGGTCTCTAGTTAGAGCGGAATTCCTGGCAACTGTAAAGCCGATGATGCTAGCGACATGCGTTACATACTAGCCGATATAAGCGGTATAAAGTTGTGCGGAAAATATGTACATTAGGTATATTGGGGCTAAGGGAAGTATTGTTCCGACTCAACCCATTTTTAACATAAGAATGTCATAAGACAATACAAATAAAATTTTGTTGAAATTGGTCGGGCAGATCTCGAGATATGTGATTCCACCTAAAGGTGGGCTGTGCCACGCCCATCGTTCAATCCTCCGCTTGAAAGGACAGTATTATATTTGCCCTAGACGAATTTGGTTGTTGTGGCTTTAGTGGTTTAGAAGATATGTACATTTAGGGGGTATTCTAGTCTAGAAACATGAATTTCAGGTAATTTTTAAAGTGTCGTAAAAAAAGGCAATTAATATTTTTACTATCCATTTTTTTTTATTAGTTATTTGTTAATTTTAGAAGAGTAGAGAAAAAAATTAAAAACTAAAAAAAGTAAAAAATTTCAAAAATTATGAGCTGACGAAGTGGGGGGTCTCTAAAAATTTCCACGTGACCATACCCATGATTTCAACCCTCCTAGTTATCTGAAATCAAAAAGAAAAGAAGATTATTAATCTAGAATAATGTCGTAATGGCCGGGACTACGGAAAAGTGGGAAAAAATTTTTTCACAAAATGTCGACTGCCTAAAAAACAAGTTTTTTTGGATCACTTTTTCTGACTAATTCGAATTTTTAAAAATAATAAAAATAATAATTTGGGGGTGGGGCTAGTTCCAACCATAGACATGTCTATAAAGAAGACTCTATAATATATAATATATATAAACAAGTAAATCGGTTAAGTAGAACCTGAGAAATCGTGGGTATCGTTCCGAAAAAGTCAGTTTTGAGAAAAACGCGTTTAAAGTTTCGCGTTCCGGCCGAACCAGTTTGGATGCCGCGTCAGAAAAATGCCTATATCTCCGAAAATAATTTGAATTTTGAAAAATATAAAAAAAAAAATCCGATTTTTTTTTTTAATTTCCAGACTAGAATACCCCCTTACAATTATTAGAGGGTGGGGCCGCGCCCACTTTTTCAAAACTTTTACCCCATGTCCCTTGTTTCCGCGATCCCCTGTGTAAAAGTAGAGTTTTATGTATTACGTTTTCGGTTGATAGTGTTTTGTGGGCGTGGCAGTGGTCCGATTATGCACATTCGCGAGCTCGTACTTTTTTGTGAGGGAACGCGCAAACTAAGATATCTCAATTTTTACTCAAGCTACAGCTTGTACGGACGGACAGACAGACAATCAACCGGATTTCAATTTTTTTTGGTCACCTTTGTCATGTATATATGTATACATAACTCCATACCTATCTCCATTAGTTTTACGTGATACGTACCCGTTTTGGTGAACAAAACTGTAATACTCTGTAGCAACATTTTTGGAAAAATATACAAATTTCAGAATGACTAATTTTACAAAATGATCAATGTTATTATTTAAACAAATTTATGACTTAATTTTATGTAATAATAAAATGTTTATTACGAATATTTTTTTATTTTTTTTATCCACTTTCTTGTAGCACGAAAACCGCATTTAATTTTGGAGCTAAAAACAAGCGCGCCGTGACATCAAAAAAAACTTCTTGTGTCTATTTCCTGTGTATTCGAAACAGCAGAAAACAATTTTCGTATGCTTAGTAAAAACTAGTGTTCCGTTTGAAACAAAAAACAGCAGCGAATTCCGGACGGACACGGAAAAACAATGAGCACATCCTCAGTTGCCGCCGCAGCATATGCGCTTGCTGTCAACTAACAACAAAGTAACCGAAAATGCTTTTAAACAAAAAATAGTTTTACAGTTATTACCGGATTTTAATGTATTCCCACACATGCTGACACACACACACACACTAACATACACGAGGGCGTATGTTGGCGACGCGCAGTTCCTGTGCAAATGCAAGTTTTTGCCAAAAAGGATTTGCAACTTTCATTTGTTGTCGTTGTTGCTGCTGTGATGTTCATACTTGTGGGGTAAGTTTTGCACTTTGCTTTTGTTATTGTCATTGTCAAAATTTGCTAAACACTTTGGTAAACATTTACACTGACAGCGCTTTTGTTGTTGTTGCTCTTTGTTTTTTGCATTTTTCTTATTCTTCCTTCCGCTTGCGTGCCAAGAAGACTCATTACAAGCGACTCATAAGATCTGTTTCGAATACTTTGTCGCTGCTTAACCCCAACCGACATGCCTCTGCTTACTCGCCTCAACGATGTGTGTTATTTGTAGCGTTATCATTGCTTTCATTGTTGTTGTTCGACAAGTTGGCCCTTGTCGGCCCGTAAAGAAGCACCTTCAAGGAAGGTGTACATACGTAACGCTGTGCAAACACAGTTAAGCTCGTTAGTGTTTTTCCATGTCATTTCATATTTCTTATTCACTTTTCTCAACTGCTGCGTCCAAAGTTTGCACCGAAATATGCCCGAGTTGTTGCGAAGTCCAGTTGCAGGACAAGTTAAGAGAAAAACTTTTCAGTCACAAGAAAAGTTTATACAATTTTAATTCTCTTTTATTTTGTTTGTTTTTGACAAGCGAACAATATCGCTAGTTCGCAAAACCCGTTATGTAACTGAACTGCACTAAATATTAACAGAAGTTGTGCGTGGCAACATATGTGACCAAGCGTGAGAGAGAGAGAAAGAGCCAACTAAGCAAACAGCTCATTAAGGTGAAGGTGACAAAGTGATGGATGCGAAAAGTTTAAACTTACATGAGCAGATAACGGTATCTATATACTAATTACACTTGTTTAAAAACATTTTAAATGTTATTTGGATTCTTAGAGCATTATTAGGTGGAATTTGAAAAAAAAAGACAACATGATTCTACAATTCTTATAGTTCACAGATTTCAAGTGAGATTGAACCAATTGTATCCTCAGAAGTTTGCTACTAAAATTTTAACCCAACAAATACCAAATAATAGACAGTTATGGAGATAATCCAAATATTATTCTTCTTCACCTTTATTGGCGTAGACGCCACATACGCGGTTATAGTCGAGTCCTTCCTTTTTCGCTAAATGGAGATCGCAAGTATAGTCAAGCCCTTTTCCACCTGGTCTTTCCATCGGCATGCAGGCCTTCCTCTTCCTCTGCTTATGCTGGTGATTGCTGTGTTGCATTCTCTCAGAGCTGGATTGTTTTCACCCTTCAGACGATATGACCTGGCCAGCGTAGCCGCTGTCTCTAAAGGGGTATTTTAGTCTAGAAGCATGAATTTCAGGTAATTTTTGAAGTGTCGTAAAAAAAAGGCAATTAATATTTTAACTATCCATTTTTTTATTAGTTATTTGTTAATTTTAGAAGAGTAGAGCAAAAATTAAAAACTAAAAAAAAATAAAAAATTTCAAAAATTATGAGCTGACGAAGTGGAGGGTCTCTAAAAATTTCCACGTGACCATACCCATGATTTCAACCCCCCTAGTTATCTGAAACCAAAAAGAAAAAAAGATTATTAATCTAGAATAATGTCACATGGTCGGAACTACGGAAAAGTGGAAAACAAATTTTTTCACAAAAAAAAAATTTGGATCACTTTTTCTGACTATTTAGAATTTTTTAAAAATAATAAAAATAAAAATTTGGGAATGGGGCTAGTTCCAACCATAGACAAGCCTATAAAGAAGACTCTATAAAAATTTCAAGTAAATCGGTCCAGTAGAACCTGAGAAATCGTGGGTATCGTTCCGAAAAAGTCAGTTTTGAGAAGAACGCGTTTAAAGTTTCGCGTTCCGGCCGAACCAGCTTGGATGCCGGGTCAGAAAAATGCTTATGTCTCCGAAAATAATTTGAATTTTGAAAAATCCTCTTGTACACATATTCTTGAAATAATTCGCTGAACAAAGTATTCTTAGGTCCCACCAATACCAGGGTGTGATTAACAAGCTCGATGAATACACTTCTCTTAAGCATTCAAGCAATTCAACCGTATTGAATCTTTAACTGTTTTATCGGTTTCACTTGCCTTAAAAATGATTATTGTTGACACAATAGAACTTCTTGTTTCCAAGGTTTCATGCTCCGAAACTGCCTACTAATAGATAGATTTATAATTAAAACCGTTTCTTATTGCGCTCCAGAACACAGTTTCCTCTACCTAACTTCGGGCCTCTATTCCGTAAATTACTTTATTATAATTTAAAGCTGAATTAATTTAAGCCACATATAGTATATGGCTTAAAAGGGAACATAATATCTTTGTTTGTAATCATTGAAGTATTCGGTAAATTCCTACTGACAACTCACCAGACCAGACAACTCACATCCCTTCTTGCGTCGAGTTTGCTAAGGTAGTCAAAACATTCCAGCACAAAGAAGTAACAGTTCATATTATTTCTACCAAGCTTAGAACTCTGCATGAAGAAGTGTTCTTCATTTTCGTCAATGAAAATACTGATTTACTATGAGTAAAACCTGTTAACTGATATAATTTTTATGAAATAATGACTCAATTATTCTTAAAGCGAGATAAGAGACCAATGATCCAATCCATAATTTTTAGTACATACCAGGTTTTTCCTGAAAGTAATTGAATTGATTTTCTTTCGTCGGGACTCTACTTCGAAACGTGCGCACACCGACTGGAGTCGGTAGAGGGCGTTCCTAGCAAACGAAAGACCGGCTGGTCAGTTATCTCTGAACACTTGAAGAGTCAGGACAAACATTTTCGCGCAATGTGTTTCTGTGGGTAGTGCAAGCCGAAAATGAGGCGCTCGTTAGAGCGGAGGTACGCGAATAAATTCTGTGTGAAGCTGGTTTATCTGCGACAGAGAAGTTTGATATGATCAAGCAGGCTTATCCAGATGTTGCTTTAGCAAATAGTGGTGTGTTTTCGTGGCATTTTCTCAGCATTTTTAGACGATAGAGGGGATCCAACCAAGGCTATTTCGGAGAATGCCTTCCGTTACGTCTTCAATGCTTGGAAATCGCGATGCCAGCGCTATATCACAAGGAGCCTATTTTAAAAGTTTTTAAAGAATTGTAATGATTGCTTCAATAAATTTTTTAATTCGACTCCGTTCTATTACTTTCCGGACAAACCTTGTATACGTATATGTTGACTCTGGCATTGCCTGCAGGTGCATTAGAACTTAAGATGTGTTTTTCGAAACTAGTTATTTTTACGATGCGGTCGTCAGGATCAGGTTCTACAGCTCATTTGCATAAAATTTAGGATGAATATCTTCCATAGAAGTTGGTCATTTGTGGGAACCGCCAATATCGTACCACTGTAGATATAGCTGTCATACAAACTGATCGATCAAAATCAAGTTCTGGTATTAAAAACTTATACCTACGACGAGACGAATTGCGACAACGCTAAAATATCCGAACAGGTTTTTCAGTTAAGATCTGCCATTCAAACTGACCAAATTAGGATAAAGATCTTCGTATAAGATCCATTTTTCTTATTTAAGTAACCGTAATTCTACTTGAATGTTTTTTATGGCAAACAATGTGGCTAGAAAGAAGTAGCGAAACCTTTTCCGTTGTACTCAGACGGTCGGCAAGGTACATCATCAGATTTAGTTATAATATGTTGCTGAAAGAAAGGGTATTGTAACTTCGGTGAAACCTATGTATCGAGTCTTTATATGTATATTATAAACGACAAGAACTGAAAATTTCCAACTTATAACATTAGAAAAAAAATTCGACAAAATTAAAAAAAATAAGCAAAAATCGGTCTTGGACTTGGAGTAACCGCATTTTAAGAAAATATGTTTAGTAGTTTCGTTGGTTCAGATGATAATGGCATTAGTGCTTATCAAGAATTCGTCAATGTTTTATTTTTCAAAGAAGCACATGGGTACGATGATTACGTGACCTTTTTGTCCCGCCTCAATTTCAAAGAGGCATAACTTTTCGAAAATGCACCGGTTTTATTCAAAATTTATTTTGTGTACTTTTGAAGTATATTTTTGGAAATAATTTTAACAGCACTGCCAACCCTCACTGTCTATGCTCGCTCTTTCCAATTACCATTGACAATGAATATTAAATATCATGCTTGTAATCATCAATATTCATCGCTTTCAATAAATATATGTAATTTAACTACTGTTGCCATATTTAAATACTTAGACATAACATCTATTAATACTGCTACCATATCTTTCTAATATTCATTCTATGCATAATACAAGTTTGCGAAAAGCTCCGGGTAACTACATGTCCTTGTAATCTTTATTTAATTTTCGCAAAGTTTTCTCTGCTCTCACTCGCCATATATTCTGTTGTACATATGTATATGTACAATTCATTTGTATGGATATCTGTAAACCCATGCGTAAGCGGCTATTGTCAATCTGATGTCTTAATTGTCTTTTGTAGAAAGTAAATTTATTGTGTACACTTCAGGGCGAGCAGCAATTAATTGACAGTAGTTCTATGGCAATGACAACTACACACGCACACTGGCTCTTGTAAACACATGTACATAAGCACAAGGTGTGAGTGTAATAATATGTCCGTGAACAGTGGGGAATATAATAATGGAACCATATTTAGTTTAAATGTGATATTTCATTAAATAAACAAAAAGTTGTATAAAATAAAATAGTTGGGGCTACTAATAAAAATAACATAAAACATAAAAAAATAAAGTAATTGACAAAAAGTATAAAAAAAAACAGTACTATTTTCACGTATAAAAAAAATCTTGATCTTGACGACATATGTAGCTGCCATACATTATATAGTAATCCGTACTGAATAATATACATATATTGAATGATGCAATATTGTTTTGGGTAATAGGTTATGTTAAATCTTCAAGGCTAACTAGACGCGCACATAGACCAATTTTGATCCTTTGCGATACTAGATGGAGTTCAGTTGCTAGGTCCAAGAGGAGTAGTCATCAGGTGCTCAAGTTTTTCCCCTGTTTTTTATGAAAATGTAATTTTATTGTAAGGAATTGGTTACAAGTGAATTATTTGAAGCAATGGCAATCGCTAGTCAGAACTTTTTCCTGGCAAAGCTTGACTACCATTATGGCAAAACTGTTCACCTTGTGATGTTATCCAAGAGTCGACTAATTTTTTTAATAGATATCTGATATTTTGATCTATTCATAAACTTGGATACAAAGTATTAATGTATCTTTTTATTGTTGGCCTCAACAACCGCGCGTTAGTTCTGCTTTCTCCAGAGTGGATAAGGAAGCGAAGAGCACGAGTCTTGTTGTGTACGAGGACAAGACGAAATATCTGCTGTCATCAAACAAACAGTCGTCGAACTCGCGTAGATAGTTTCATTTATGTTGGAACCAACAACAATGCTAGCCTCGAAATCTAACTAAGAATATCTCTTGCCAATAGGTTCTACTTCGGAGTGAATAGGCAATTCAAAAATAAAATCCTCTCTCGAAGAACAAATACCAAACTCTATAAGTTCCTCATTACAAATATTCCCGACCTGCTTTATGGTACACATTGGCAACGGCGAATACCATAGTCGATGGAACCATGAGCTGTTCGAGATATACGAGGACATTGACATGGAATTAAAAGACAGCTGTTCGTTGGCTAGGTCATGTCGTCCGAATGGAAGAAACATTTCAGTTCCGAGAGTATTCGACGCTGTACCTGCCTGGGGAAGCAGAAGAAGAGAAAGTCCTTCGCTCCGTTGTAAATACCAGGTGGAGAAAGACCTGGTTACACTTGAAATCTTCAATTGACGCCAAACAGCGAAAAGGAAGAAAAATAATTATCTGTAATGTGTCAATGTCACTGGGTACATGGCTTCTTTCATAGCCTACTTTTCTCATAGCATTACTATGTAGGCAGAGCCACCACCAAAGTTATCAATTGTTGAAACTAATTTTATGACAATGTTAGAGCCAATTTCGAAGCGATTTTCTTCTTTTAAATTTTTTTTAGAGATGGATCGTTGGATTTTTCATTAGAAATATTTCTGGCAGCTTACTGAAATGAATCGCTTTACGATATGTGTTCAAAGTTGAGGATCTTAAAGAAGACCGAGGTTAATTTAAGATAAGTTAGTTCTAAAAGCTAATCTCCCCACCAAAGCAGATGCACGATTTATTTCGACAGCTGGTTCTTTCCCAAACTTCTATATATGGTTGAGGACTACAGCCCCCCATTTGGGGTATTCCTTTGTGTTTCCAAGACTTTTAGATATGGTTAAAGACTCTCATTTGGGGAGTTCTACCTCCTGTATAATCTCATTTGACAGCTACTTCTTTGTTCTGCAAAACGTTTAAATATGGTTGAAGACTAGACCCTCCCTTTTGGTGTATTCTACCTCCGGCATGATCTCACTTCTAGATATAAATAAAGACTAGAGCCTCTCACTTGGGGTATTTCAACTCCTGCAGGATCTCATTTCAACAGCTGGTCCTAAGTGTTCCCAAAATTTCTTGATATAATTGAAGACTAGAGCCTCTCATTTGGGGGATTCTACCTCCTTACCAGCTAGCTACATAGCTCAGTTTTCTTTGGGTTGATGGTTAAACTATTATTATCTACCCACTTGGTTATCAAGTTCAGATACACTAGGGTAAGATTGTAGACAGGGTTTAGGAATTTTTATTTTTGTATTACGTAATCCGCGTAGGAATGACTCGATTGCCCCGTGCCTTGTGCTCTATCAGTAAGTCGTTCACCACCAGAATCCAAAGAAAGTCGCCTTCCTTGAGTTCTTTCAGTAAGTCGTTCACCACCAGAATCCAAAGAAAGTCGCGTTCCTTGAGTTCTTTCAGTAAGTCGATCGCCGCCTGGATCCAGAGCAAGCCTCATTTCTCGCATTCATTCAGTAAGTCGATCGCAGCCAGGATTCAGAGCAAACCTCATTCCTCGAGTTCTTCCAGTAAGTCGTTCAATACCAGTATCCAGCGCTAGCCTCATTCTTCGAGTTCTTCCAGTAAATCACTCACTATCAGGATCCAGAGAAAAGTTAGTCCAGAATCTCACTACAAAATGCAACCCTGTCCTGACATATTTTCAAAAATTGTGGGATTAAGCCTGAAATGTTTGATCATATTCATATTTATGATTTTACTGTATGCATATATGGATGATACTTGGTCTCTTATTGTCGTGATGTCCCTGTACTGCTATACGTTAAGCACTAACAACAACAGAGACAATAACATAACGGCAAAGATGTGAAGCCCATTGGCAATTACCGACTTTGCAAGGCAGCTTGGTGTATCGTTGTTTGCACCGCATTGTTGTTGTTGTTGTGCCTTATGATGTTATTGTATATGTTGTTGTTGTTGTTTAAGCTTTTGTTGCATTGCGTCGTAACCCTGACCATGTTTCATGTTGGGCACGCCATTTGTGCATTGTGTATCCCACACACACGCCTTTCTACGGAAACACATACACACACATACAGGCGCCGGTGTATATATCTCTACTCGTACATCAATTGTGCACACTCTGACACAGTTGTTTAGTTAACTTGACAAGAAAAGCAATTGTGCAACAAATTGGACAGCAGTCCGCCCAAATGGGCAACCAGACAACTGCACGTACACGCATGCTGCCCACATGCACACACACACACACACATTTATAAACTTGTATTATAGCGTTTAACCTAAGTACGAGAGTAGGTGTGTGTGTGCGCGCTCTGTGTCAGTGGCAAGGAGTGACAAATAGCTGCTGCTCCTTCGACATCTTCGGCAACGTTCAAAACCAGCGAAATCCACCGGGACGGGATCAAAGGCGGGCCTGGGGACCCGGCTCTGACATCTGGCACCTTTGCCAATATTAACGTTACAAGTTGTTAAAACAATTTGACATGAAATGAAAATATGTGCTGCACTAAATCGACTACAAGGATGTACAACACACGACGACGAAGTGCTAAGAAATGGTGTTAAGAGCAAGGGAGATAGAGAGCGCGCGCCAACTGGCTCCGCACACATATGCCTCCATGTGCGCTTAGATGCTGGCAGATAGCAGGTGTTGGAGCGCGTATTTGCGTGTGTGTTTGTGTGTTGGCAAGATAAATCGCATATTTCAATCAACAGTTTGGAAATTTTAAAATTCCTTTTAGCATCGCCCAGTTAAAATGAGAGTAAATATCAGTGAAAATGACGCAAAAAAGTGCAAAAACACAAAAAAAAGGTGTGGTAGAAACTTTTACTAAAAGAGAAACTGCTCTGGAGCCATTAACCTTAAATAACGGTAAAAGCGTTTTTACACGAGTTGTAATGTGCACAGACAGCAAACGAAACAAGTTACAAGTTTGGCATGAATTTATACCGACGGCATGCTGGACAAAGGTACATTAACTTTGTTAAAGTTATCTAAGATGGGGAATAACCGAACTTAACTAAAAGTTTTTATCAAACTGATCTAAGTGCTAATTGTTTTCGATAAGCATGGGTTTAGGTTAAATTGGGTAAGTTTAGGCTAGAAGATCGATCGTATTACTAAACCCAATAGGAATATCACTTCGACAGCTGAGAACACCGTGTTGATCGAAAAGGCCATCATAAACCAATAAAATGTCTGCCACGAGGTTTTTATTAATTATGACTGACATGAAAGTACTTATACTACTGTGCTCAAAAAATAAGGTGACATTTGAATTTAAACTGCGCGCATCGAAGGATTTGGAGAATTATTTTTTTTTAGGTTGGTAGTACTGTCAGTCACATTTATGTCAAATTTCATGTCAAAATATTCATTAGTGTTTGAGGTACGTGTCGTTTTGTGAGCTGCTAAAAGTGAGTTTTTCGTTTTTTGCGATGTCGAAATTTGTTGAGCAAAGAATTTACATTAAATTTTGTTTACGGAATCAATTTTCTGTTGCGGATACATTGAGGATGGTGCAGAAAGCCTTTGGTGATGAGGCTATGTCTAAAAAAAATGTATACAAGTGGTATAGAGAGTTCCAAGCCGGCCGTGAACGTGTCGAAGACGAAGGGCGTCCAGGGCGTCCAGGGTGACCATCAACCTCAGCCGACGAAGCTCACGTTCAACAAATAAAAGATTTGGAGTTGAAAAACCGTCGATTAACAATTAGAGACCTTGCTGATAAAGTTGGCATATCGAAAGGCTAGCCGTTATCATTTTGAAGGATGTTTTGGGCCTCCAGCGCGTCAAACCTCGACTGGTACCGAAAACATTGAATTGTTTGGAAAAAGGCGTCGCGTTGAAGTGTGTGGAACGATGCTTTCCGACTACCGGGGTGTCACGAAACGCATTATAACTGGCGATGAGACTTGGATCTGTGCTTACGACCCCGAAACAACCGATCAATCGAGCGAATATAGTGCCAAAAGAGAGCCGAGACCAAAAAAATCGCTCCAAAAATCAAGGTCTTGTTGACTGTTTTCTTCGGTTATTATTGGTGTTGTGCATTATGAATTCCTTCCAACTGGTGAAGCAGTCAACAAGGAATATTATTTGAACGTTATGCGTCGTTTGCGTGACGCTATCCGCCTAAAAAGGCCGGAATTGTGGAAAGACAATTCTTGGTTTTTACACCACGATAATGCACCATCCCATACTGCCCTCGTAATTCGTGATCATTTCGCCAAAAACTCAACCCATATCGTTCCGCATCCACCGTATTCACCTGATCTGGCGCCGTGCGACTTCTGGCTGTTCACCAAGCTCAAAAGACCGTTCCGGGGACACCGTTTTTATACGATAGAGGAGATTCAAGCCGCAGCGAAGACGGAACTGAAAGCCATCCCAGAAAGTGAATACAACCAGTGTTTTTTTAAGATTGGAAAATCCGTTGGCGTAAGTGCATTGCATCGGGAGGGGATGAAACTGATTTGGAAGAATAAATAAATAATTTTCAAAATAAATACAATGTCACCTTTGTTTTTTTTGCACAGTAGTATATAACCTTCCTCCATGCAACTTTGGCAATTTGCAGCCGAAATGATTTGTAGCCTCTCCGCATGTATGCTTATTGGTTAATTTTATGAGGAACTGCTATGAATGCGTCAAGACGAACCTGAATTTTTGCAGATTCCTTGGCTGAGGCTTCTCGCAGTCGCACAAGAGTTGCACACGAAGTCCATAGGTCAGCATTAAACCGCAAGAGAACAACCGAAATCCAGCTCGGTCTAAATCCAATTTAGTTGAGACAAAGGCGCCCTCTTGCACGGGCTCATCAAGTTTCCAGTTTCCAGCGATTTCGAACCTCCCTGCAAAATTTCCACATCGGAGCGGCTACTTGAAACACGCTAGAGTGATTCGTTAGCCTGAAACTATGCTTCACGTAGAGCTCTTGCCCTTCTTTCTGAGGTTCGTCCTCTTTTAATGGTTAGTTTCTGTAAAAGTTCACTTTGCCCTCTTTATCAGGCCACATAATTATCTTTCGTGGATAGTTAAGCAAAAAAACGATCAGGTGTGGATTGTGTGGCGCATTGGGCCAAATTCTTAAGATGCAGTCGAGAATGAAAGAACTTCAGAATGTCCTTGTCAGACGTTATGAAATCGTTGAGTCTTACAGTGACTTCCTCATCAGTGATCTGGCTGCCTTATCCATGGGTGCCACATGAGTGCCATTTATGGTATTCTCCGTATCCCAGTTTTAGCGAGTGCAGTTTTTCCAAGTGGCTTCCACCATGTGATTCATACGCTAGTTCAATAATATTTGGTTTTGTCCGAATAAAATGGCCTTACTTGCTGCTTGTCGTTTTTATTTTTATCTTAAGTTTTTTACCACCTTCTTGTCTAACCCTCAATTCATCCAAATTCTTTCCTGTTAATTTGTTAATAGCTTAGTTGGGAATTCAAAGTCTTTGCATTCCAGCGTGGACTTTTACTTCATCTTTTTCTTAAGTCTAAAGTTTTTCTTTAATTCATTACATTTGTTTTTCTTCTTTTTTCTTAGCAACTTTTTGCAGTTTCTGTAATCATGCTGCATTCCTTTACATGTGTTTCAACACATTGCTCTTGCTCTTCTCACTTCAATTACTGAGAACTCGGAAGTTGCTTGAATTAATTTAATCATCTCGGTTACATTACGGTCGGTTTTTTTGCCTAAAGATGAACTGTATAATATGAAGAGCTCTTGTAAAACTAGCTAGGTAGGTATATACTGTGGACGCCTGACGACAAACCGAGGCTTTTAGGATATCCACTGTGATGCCACCAGAACTAGACATCTCTCACTCTGCCACGTCTTCTCTGAACTTAATCAAGTTGATCAATTTGGAAAGTTTGATATGTGCCACTTACAATACATGATCCAGAAAATTCCTTTTCTACAGAAGGAATATATCTCTTCTTCTACTTCTTTATCTCCTTATAGCGGAGTTAGTTGTAAGCACTCCTACTAGAGTGGCTGGAGTTCCACCTTACCTGGAGTGTCCTGGAATCCATTGCAGATTATCATAGATGTTAGTTCCACTAATAGATGAAGATATCATTTCACACTCTTCGATGAAATCCTAAGAATCTTTAGTGATTTCAAAGCCATTTGCCTGTCTGTGAAGAGAGCTTTCTTTAATTGCACTCATCTACGCTTTAAAGATATCGCAGTGAATTAGCAAGGCGATTCTGGTATTTATTTCTTTTGAATCCGTCTACATATAGTAGATTCCTAGCATTTTCGTTTTAATTGACGCAGGATAGAACTATATGCGGTGTTAAGGAGGATTATCCCACGGTAATTGGTGTGGATTGTAAGATCTCCCTTTTTGCGTATTGAACAGAGCACTCTTAAATTCCAATCGTCGGGCATGCTTTTGTCCGACCATATTTTAGAAAAAAGCTGATGCATGCTTCTTATCAGTTCTTATCCGTTGTATTTGAATAGCTCGGCACCATACTGTACCAGTCCTAATATTACAGGCTAAGGTTCTTGGTTATTGTTATAAGACATGTAGGTAACCATAAAACCGAGGCAAATTTTACTTCGTATGTCAGGTTAAAAAGGCAAAAACTTAATTTAGATTTATTGCTAGTAACGGCAAATGCTTAAACAGTTTAGTAAACTGTGAAATGCGCCAAGTGCTTAAATTCCTAATATAAGTGAGGTTAATGTGATTTCTCTACCCCCTCCGGTTTTTCTTATCGCTGCACCCCGGAATTGGTTGTTTAGTTACCCTTTCTTATTACTGTTCACTGTTTGATGTCTTCATTCTTTCATTCTTTCATATTTTGATTAAAGATTTCAATTTGTTTTTTCTTTCATTATCATACCTGTACGACGGTTACTACAACGGAACTCGAATGGGGGGGCGGCGTGTTCATAAAGCATAGTCATTTCATTTTAATTTTCGTTTGCCTGCATATTGTTTTCTACTTCACGTCGCGGCTCCGCACCAGCATCTTTTCCTTAAACTCTGCTCATTTTCATTTTCGTTTTTGCTGTTGTTGTCCCTTTTTAATGACCTAAATTGTTTTTTATCATTTGCGCTTTTGGCTCATTCCCCGACGGTTCATTTTCTCCGCCGTTCTCACTCCCTTGCTGTTAACGCCAACTGCTCTTATTTCCCGTCTCACTCCATTTGTATTGTTCACTTGCTTTTGCTGTAATTGTTGTTCTAATTGTTCTCGCTGTGTGTCTTATGTGTTGCTCACCGAGTCGTGCCAAATATGCGTGTAATTAACAAAGTGAGCGCAAGCCGTTCGCATGAAAACCCCATCTACCCGAACTCCTCCACACACATAAAATATGCAGGAAGGCTAAAAAACACACCTTGAATACTCAAACATACATACACACATACTTACGAATAATCATTTGAACATCAGCACGAAAGCTCCACACATATCCACAAGTAACAACACCGTTGCGTTTGTTTTTGTGTTTGAAAATGATTGTCTGCTCACCTACAGACACATTTTCCATTGTTGAACTGTACACAAAGGTTGGAGTAAGTGTGTATGTAAGTCTATGAAAAATAAATATAAAATCGCACATATTTGTTTGGTAAATGAAAGCATATTAACACGTTTTGTTTTGCATAACGGCACATTAACATACTGACACGGTGGCAAAGTTTAGAAGACTGTGGGCTTGATCTGCGCAAATCGGAAGAAAGTTTAAAATTATGTGCCTATTAATCCTTAAACTAAGTTGAGTTAGAGATGTGGCCTAGAAACTAAAAGATATATAATCATAAATCGTTTCCAAGTGGTAGTATTGAGAGCTAGCTAGGAGTATAGAATCCGGGTAGAGAAAGAAACAGGCTAACAGAAAAGGCTTTGTGAGATATTTTTGTCCCGCCATTGGCCACATATTTAGTACAAAAGATATAAAATAATAATGAGCATGAGATTCTAGAACACAAGAACTAATAAAAAAATAGTCTTCTCCAATCTGTATACTCTGAACTCGAAAAAGAAAACTTTATATAGTTTTGTTCAACGTTCCATAACTTATCCCTCGTACCGAAAAAAGTTCTCAATACTTAGTTTTAAAGAACACTAAGTATCATTATGTGATTTCCGTGCTTCTTTCAATTATGAGATAGTGTATAGGCTTATTAGATAAGTCTGAAATATATAACTAGGTATTAACAACTGATCTTATAGTTCTTTTCTCTTATTCACTTATACTATATACCGCGAGTATCATTATAAGCGTGAACTCTCGTATGTGAGATATATTTGATTTGCAGGACAGTCGAAAAGTCATTATTATGCTGAAGTTAGGTTAGGTTAGGTTAGATGCCTGATCTAAGATCGCTCGTGGACTTCTATATGTAGACTCTTGTGAAGCCGTAGAAAAGAAGAACTCTTGTGTTCGTATCAGTTCGGTAGGATGCCTGAAGATGTGAGCTCCCAAGTGTTTCAGTCTTGACCTCCTAAACGCGGGACAGTCAAGAACGAAGTGTTGAGTTGTTTCCACCTGCTATTATTTTATAAAGCTCCTGCAAATGGCGTCTGGTAAGATTCCCAACCTTACAGCATGGACGCCAATAGGACAATTGTCTGTTTAAAGCCTCACAACTAGGGAGAGGCTAGCCTTACTGAGGGAACAGTGACCACTAGTTATCTTGCGATCGATCTTGAGACAGAAGGCTTTTGCGACAGCGCAAGTACCGATGGTGGCTTCCGTGAATCCCAGCCATCTAATAGTATAATACAAGATGATACAGGAATACTGACCCGCTCCCAGTTTACCGATAGCTGTTCAAGGGTACCTTTCCTTCCTTGTTCATCAGCTTCGCAATTTCATGCGATTCCGCAATGGCCTGACATTCATACCAGTATTATCACACAGATACTCAACGCTATTGATAGCGAGGTTCGGAACTCCTCGACCAAACCTGAACGCACTGTTAATAAGTTTAAGACTAGTGTCGCCACTCTGCTATCTGAGTGTGTCAGGATATCTGAGTATTCAGATACGTGTTTTTTGAAGAACTCAAATTCTTTGATTCTGCAACTTTCGCAGCTATACACTGCACAAAAGCTCCATAGCACGTAATGGGCTTGACTACGGGGTCGTAGAGCCAGAGGACTACTTTAGCTTCTTTAAGCGGTATAAGGTAATCCATACCTTCTTTGCTCTCTCTTCGATATTCGGCTTTCATAAAAGCTTCCTATCCAAGATGAGACATAAGTATTTCAGTGTATGTGGCGGACGGGGACGAGCGGCTCCCATTTGTGGTGACGGTGTCACCGATCTTACATATTCTAGTAAATAAAACCATCTATGCTTTACTTGAGTCGATGGCGCGACCACTTCCGACTGCACAATTTGGTACGACTCTGATATACCCCTGTGTCAACTATTATACGGAACTCAGGAACTTTATTTTAACCATAAGTGCTACATCGTCTCCATAGCCAATCACCTGGCAACCATAATCCTCAAGTTTTTTAAGCAGGTATTAACCATCAGAATCTATAGAAGAGTAGAGAGAACTCTGCCTTGTAGGGCTCCCTACTCACATTTTGTCGAGCTCGTGCGCTGCTCCATTCCGTTTCGAACGCTCTGCTAAACAGAAGACTGAAAATGAGGTGTTTGTGTTTTGATTCAATCCCAAGATCGTCCAGCACAGTAACAACTGCTTCCGGCAGGACGTTATTGAAAGCTGCTTCAATATCAAGGAAGGTCATACGAAATACTTTTAGCTAGTTTTATTTTCGCTGGCCAAATTACTTATAAAATCATCATAAATACATCTTCTTGTATTTAATTTCCTGTAAAAGTCGAACAAATAAACAAAGGGAACATATTGTATTTAGTTCTCGAGAACTGATGCGCACATAATATTTCTTCGAGGGAGTGTAGTAGAGCCCTTTACAAAATGCTTAAAAAAATCATAGGATTTTGATTAACTTGTGTCCCACTGTTGCCAAGGCAAACGGCATATTTAATCACTTTTTCTTTGTTTAATTTTCTTGCTCCTCTTTATGGATGTTTTTAATATTTGACGCATCATTATTTTTGTGTTAACCAAACAAACTCATACATATACAAAAATATTCAAGTATTCATAGGAATGTAATATATACAAACACATATCACCTGAGTGCAGAGAGGCATCCATGAGCACACCGGCTGGCACAAAATTGTATTTCAGGTGACGGTTAAAAATTACTTCTCACCGAAGCGACAGAAAAGGGTTAGACAGGCAGACAGTTTTTGAATATGGCATACATAAGTAACGGGTTCTGCCATTTAGAGAATTTATTTTGTGTGAAAAGCAAATATGGAGATAATTATGAAGTGAACAATGTTGCGGTTTGGCTTCAAAGTTTCTGTTTAGTCCATGGAAGCATGTAATGTGAGCATTATAATAGTAGTAATTATATACTAATTATAGGTTTAGTAATTATGAAAATTGGACACGCAAAAAGTGAACGTTTTGGAAGTGAAACGTACAAAATGTAGAAAATGTAGAATTAATGAATTTCCGGGCATCGACAATTTTTATATAAGCGATAGTAGTAAAGATCCACTGAACTACTTGCTCTCAGCAAGGTTCATCTTGTGCAGGTGTTTTTACTGAACGAGGTTCCATATAAATTAATGTGGTAAAGCTAAGTAGCTCATCGGTCCCAAATTGTCAAAGTTGAATGGAGGTAAGGTGGAAACATCCAAGCCCTTTCTCCGTTGATTTAACTAAAGGTGCATCGAATATTTGAGACGGCTCTGGGTATCGTTTTGAATAACTCTGTTCAATATCTTAGGTTATGTTAATCTGGTAGGCCAATGAGCCACGCATAGACTAGTTTTGTTTCTTTGTGATACCAGATGGAGTTCACTTAGTAGGTCCATGAAGAGTAGTCATCCTTTAGGATGCCTGCCCTTGACGAAAATTTTAACAAACTCTGTTACCTCACTATCGATACCTCCGCCAGAGTATCATATCGTGGGGACCCCAGATGCTTAGTCTTGCTCTTGCAGGACAAGTGCACAAAAGATATTCCGGTGTTTCCTTGGTACCTTGCTGTAGACATTTCCTGAAGTCTTCTCGATCTCTGAGTCTCATTCTGCGGGTCTGTGTCGCCACCAGACGGTGACTAGTTAGTATGCCGATCATGTTTCTTCAGTGTCTTCTATCGAGTGTCAACAAGAACTCTGTGTGCTTCAAATCTACCGTTTTGTACACGATTCTTGCAGTTTTGCACTTAGGCAGCTGGTAGCTGTCTAGATCATCGTATCAGACAATGTATGGGTTTCCCAATGTATGGGTTTCCTAATGTTGATCACGTTTTCGCGTGCTGACCGTACACCGTTCTTTGCAAACTTGTCCACTATTTCATTGCCCCCGATAAATTTGCCGCCTGACACCCAGTAGAAGTGAAATTGCTTGTTTCTGGCAGCACTTTCCACTGCTACCTTGCTTCCCAAGACAGTTCTGGTCGATATGCGACACGAGGTTACTGCCTTGATTACTGATTGACTGTCTACGTAGATGTTGACTCTGGATTTGCCTGCAAGTGCGTTAGAGGCTCGCTTCGCGGCTTTCGCAATAGCAGAGACCTCAGATTGGAATATACTGCAATGGTCCGGCACTTAAAAAGCCTGCCAACTTTATCGTCCATTTTCAAGCCATCCGTGTTGCGCGTAGCTAACATACCTTTACGTCAGGCAACTTTTCCTATGTTTACTTTGAATCTTCTCTAGGTGTTTGCCGAGCCGCCATTACCCACCTAGCTATGCCCGAAGGTTCTATTTGTAAATTCTCCTGCAGCCAGCAGTCGTCCCGCCGATTTTGTAGCACAGTTTTCAGCGAAGAGGCAGTTTTATTACCAGTTCAAAAGCCACCGTTGTAAATAGTTGTTCTAAGAGCTGCCGTTATGCACAGCGCAGCGCGCTTCTGAACCCTTTCCATTGCCTTCCGGTATGTGGATTTCCGTACGCCTCTCCAACGTACTACCGCATCGTTCAATATCTCAACAAACCGATCTTTGAGTAAGAACTTATGGGTTAAACGCTTTTTAATTTTTTACATATTTTTCAAACTAATTTATTTTGTCTTCAATAAAACAAAAAGAGGTGTTAAAATGACATTCGTAGCTTTTGGATTACAAAAATTATTTCACAGTCACACTCATTCGTATTTTTTCTTTGTTACTTCCTCTTAAGCATAGGGCTTCAATAATGTTAGGTCATCTCAACCGATCGAGGCCTGTAGCCTTTGCGCTATTCCAATCAATTTCGACATCGACTAATATGCGCAGTATCGACCTTCTTCCAAGCTTCGTCTTCATAATGCTATCCGGGACCTTCTTCAAGGTGTTTGAATTTTGGTATTGCACCGAAATATTGATGAATCTTGGATTCTATGAGGGAAGAAGTTTCAAACTAGCCTGTTTCTTTTCCATACATTAACGTCGACTTCATGCGTGCGTAGTATCATCACATCACATTAGAGTCGCCCACACCTACGCATTTGTTTTGCTCACCCCGCCAGTTGTTATAATGCTGTCGAAGTAGCAGAAGCTGTCAGGGAACTCGATTTCATGATTATCAATTTTTATTCGTCTTTGTTGCCATTTTCGATTTATATTTTTGAAGTCTTTGAGCCATCGCGACGGCTACGTGATAACTTTTTCGGATTTTTAAAAACTTCTCCGGTGTTTCTGTGTGATCTGTGTTGGTTTTTAATCTGCTCAATCAAAAGTCTGATTTTAAAGTTTGCATTTTCTTTGGTTGGGCGCTGATAGTACCCCAAATGCTTAAGTACCCCCCGGCGTATACAAGTGTTAACAAAATAATTGTTCATAGCTGTCAAGCCATTGTTGCTTCTTGTGTTTATTCGGCTGTTGCGCCTGTCTTTATTTGCTCAGTAAGTTAGTTATGCCTTGCTGTAGTTCTTAGTATAACTGTTATCTTTGCTGATGCGGCTGCTGCTGTTTCTCGTGTTGTTGCTGTCGCTTTTGCCACAATGTGCTGTGTGCTTTGTATTATGGTTGTTGTTGACATTTTTATTATCCTTTCACATTTGGCGCGCTCGGCTGCTGAGTTACTGCAAGGATTTTAATTTTCCTGAAAAAACCCCTTGCGCTTTTCGCACGCCTACCCAATTTGCTGGCGCTGCTGCTTGTCGCTTGCTTCCACAGGCTCGCCCACATGCTGCCAGCGTTCGCATTGCTTTCTCATTTAATTTCTCCATTGGCAACAATGGCGCAGTATGTTTTTGCACTTTGCTTTCTCAGTTATGTTCTCAGCACTGCGGGCGTCGGTTCTATGGGTGTGGGTGGTGTCTGTGTGCGGCGTCAGAAGTCAAGTTGGCAAATGTGTCGGCGAAGAATTGCATTCGCAAATCTTTTATTTACTTTCTTGAACAATTGTTCTTCTACTTATTTCGTTTTTTCTTCCTTCCCGGCGATTTCTCTTATGGGTCTGTCGTGCCTTTTTCCATTTGCTTTTAATTTCTGTTTATCCTTTCGATGATTCGTACATCTTCTTTATTAAAAATTTGCGCACAAATCCTTACAGAAAACCCTGACGCTAGTTGTGCTTGGAATTGTGAAAAATGCTCCCATGAATGTGTGTGTGTGTTAGTATTAAGTCCTGCCAAGTGCAAGACTTGACAGCTGAGCGTAAGAAAAACAGAATTTTTAGTTAAAAATTCTTTAAGGCGATGTCAAAGCACAAGACATATTTCAGCACATACGTACACATAAATATACGCAGCCATACGAGGGTGGTCCAATATGAAAAATTAAAAGGAAGAAGAATAAATGTGGGTCACCGTAGACGACTACTGTTCAAATTTCCTCCGCATCGAACTGGTATTTTTGTCCGCGGAAGTGGTTGTTGTTGTTGTTGCAGCAACATAATTCTGTCGAGTTGACAGTCCTTGACCGGATAAAAAGCCGGGTTCGTTGCAGTTACGTAGACCTGACTATCGTGGGAACGGTCTGGGAAAGTGGTCGTGTCTGGTTTTAGGAAAACGGACAAAGATCCGAATTGATTGGGCGATTCGATTTTTTTTTTTTGAAAGGGAAAGGGAACAGTGAAATCTAAGAGCACTGGGATGCAACGAGTACTGCGATTGCGGTTTTCCAAAGTTGGTTTAACGAGTTTTTACGTGGTCGCCAGTCTTATACGAGCCATGCGACCTAAGTATACGAGCAACCGTAAGAGGTGAGACTGAAAGGGAGTCGGTGAAGGTGTTGACGGCCTCACTGTGAACGGCGGTCAGTGCTTGTCGGAAGTTAGTTGCGTCCGAAATCTGGTCGGCGTATTGTTTGATGTCGTCGGCGTAGTTGAGTAATGACCTTTTGATGTTCCTAGGAAGGAGTTCCGCTGGAAGAGGACCTCATTATGCTCCTTAACTGGGGGCATAAGGGCTTTACTATGCAGGTGTCAAAAACGTTTCTTTGTCATTACTCCTTGTGCTGCCGGATGAGGACTTCAGAATTTTGTTGCGGCTCTGTTGGCGTATCGGCAATATCGGGGAAAAGACACCACCCTGCTGGACGCCTTGTTTAGTTCTTCTCAGTTTTGAGCTTTTACCTCGAAATAATACGAATGATTGACGACCGCTCAGATAGTTCATGGTCCACCTTCCCAGTCCTGAAGGGATCGTAGTTTTTTCGATGTCTCAAGTAGCGTTGTGCGATTGACTGTGTCCAACGCTAGGAGAATCGTTCTGTCACAGACTGTTTTCTAGAGAGAAGGTTGGGAATAGCACTCAAAACAGTGTTATATGATGTTTCAGTGCAATCCGTAGGAGTTTATGTGTCGCTTCGTGATTGACGAGATCCGAGATTAAACACAGTAAAAACTGTCGGCTTTACCAGACGAATCTCTTCTTAAGAAGCCGAAAGCTTTCCGAAGCATGATTCATATGTGGAGGTTGCAACGGCAGCTTAATTGGCAGATGTTCGGGTTATTCTATTGTGATCTTAATATCTGTCGGACCGCCCTCGTAAATCACTAAATGAATGATTGTCAGTCACTGTCCCCGCTCAGTTGGAGACGACGTGTAGGCGACTGTGTTGCGCTTAACAATCGTTTTTAACACAAAAATCCATACAGTCGCAAATCCTTTCAGCGACATCAGCAATTGTTCTTGTTTGACATTCCCGAGGCTAACGGTGGGCGCTGCAAAGCTTTGGGCGAGAAGCACATGTGCCGCAGCGTGTGAGGAGCACACTCCAAGGGCGAATACAAACAACAAAGTTTCGTGCAAATAATTCTGTTGAATTTGCTGAGAAAGTTTAAAATATTTTCGGGTTTTATTTAAGAAACTAGTTAAACTATTTGTTGGAGCGGTACAAGTAAAGTTACAGAGCTTTCTTTGATGCATTTGCCATTTCCGAAGTTTAACTTAAGGAACTTAGTTAGTTAATTTTGAAGTGTCTTCAGGAAAATATTTTATTTAAAAATTAAGGGTTAATGTGTATATTTGTATAATCTAAAAGGCTATAAGCTGCCTTAGTTCAGATGTGTTAGACCTCATGTTAATTGATCCCTTCTGATAATACTAGAAGAGGTGCAAGGGTAGTATCGATAAGATAATGGTGGTTTCAAAAAACCGTCTCGAATTTATCTGTGGAAAACTATTAACAGACGAATGAACCTTGATTTTTAAAAGTTATTTATAAAGTTACGTGGGCCACCGCAAAACCTACTTTCTTCTGAGACAATTTCGACACGTTTCGTTTGGTTCAACTTATTTGGAGTTAGTCCAGTCCAGGTTGTAAAAAAATGTTATTTTGTTTTTACCAAAAGTAAATTTTTGGCTAATCACCTTCTTTACTTGGTACACTAATCCAACTGCTGAGGTGGTAAAATATTCGGGTCCAACAGAACATCATGTACTAATTTTAGACGCGTTTGGCTCTATCTCGCACCATTTCGACGAAAGCGGTGCAGATTTTTTTTAAGGTGCACCGTTTCTTGTCCTGATTGTCATACAGTGTGTTGTTACATTCAGGCTAAGAAGGAGCTTGAGTGTGTCATTACTGAAGAATGATTGGATTTCCGATGATGACCTGAAGAAGGAGGGGTATCTGAAGAGCAATAGTGTTATAGATGAAAGGGCCAGGGGTAGGTGACAAGACATAAGCCCTAACAGTCGGGTGTCTTATGAGTACATCCGGGACGTTAGGTTTGTTGAGGAAAACCCTGACTTCAGATTCTGACTGAATGCATTTTTGCAGTAGAGGTGCCTATCTGATAGGTCGGGATGTTTGCGTGGGGCGCGGTCTGGGATTGGGTGCATGTTATTGCAGAATGCCCGATGTACTCGGACATTAGGGATCTGGGGGGTATGAGGTTTAGCTGGACTGATGTACATTTAGAAGTTAGCGAAGTGATCTGCACTAGTCGGAATGCCGAATGTGTCGTTTGCACATAAATTATTTTGGTGGTAAATGCGTTTAATTGTGTATTAGGGTTAGCTACTGGTGTGAACGATGTATGCGTGTAATGTGCGTAATGTGCGTATAGGCTCCAATCCTGGTCACAAGTCCAGAGCAGTGTAAAACTGGTAGTAGTTTCGGCTACGAGGACCGACCGGAGACTTAATTCTGGTGGGCATGGTGAGCAGCAAGTCTAAGAGTTCGCTGCATTGCTCATGCGAACTGGCCCCTCTGGGAGTATTGCGGTGGTTATGATTAAAACCCGAATGTGAGAAGACACTTTGTCAGTTGAATGTGAAGTTGCATGACAACAGGGTGCTGGACTCAAAGAATGGCAAAGATTTTAGCTGGTTAGTGTGACTATTCCACACTGCTAATTGGTACTAAAAATGCTGGGCATTTTCATGGCGTTGATCAACGCATTGATTTCATCCGCTGTGCTTTTGAGCTAACTGTCGTTAGCAGATATCCACGATAAACACATCGCACGTTGTCCGTGACTCTGTATACTACTGTGTCCAATAAGGTGACATTTGAATTTAAACTGCGCGCGTCGAAGGATTTGGAGAATTATTTTTTTTTAGGTTGGTAGTACTGTCAGTCACATTTATGTCAAATTTCATTTCAAAATCTTCATTAGTGTTTGAGATACGTGTCGTTTTGTGAGCTGCTAAAAGGGAGTTTTTCGTTTTTTGCGATTTCGAATTTTGCTGAGCAAAGAATTTGCATTAAATTTTGTTTACGGAATCAATTTTCTGCTGCGAATACGTTGATGATTGATGAGGCTATGTCTAAAAAAAATGTTTACAAGTGGTATAGTGAGTTCCAAGCCGGCCGTGAACGTGTCGAAGACGAAGAGCGTCCAGGGCGACCATCAACCTCAACCGACAAAGCTCACGTTCAACAAATCAAAGATTTGGTGTTGAAAAACTGTCGATTAACAATTAGAGACATTGCTGATGAAGTTGGCATATCGAAAGGCTCAGCCAATACCATTTTGAAGGATGTTTTGGGCCTCAAGCGCGTCAAATCTCGACTGGTACCGAAAACATTGAATTTTTTGGAAAAAAGGCGTCGCGTTGAAGTGTGTGAAATGATACTTTCCGACTACCAGGGTGTCATGAAACGCATTATAACTGGTGATGAGACTTGGATCTATGCTAACGACCCCGAAACAACCGATCAATCGAGCAAATATCAGGCCAAAAGAGAGCTGAGACCACAAAAATCGCGTCAAAGTCGCTCAAAAATCAAGGTCTTGTTGACTGTTTTCTTCGATTATCGTGGTGCTGCGCATTATGAATTCCTTCCAACCGGTCAAGCAGTCAAGAAGGAATATTATTTGAACGTTATGCGTCGTTTGCGTAACGCTATCCGCCTAAAAAGGCCGGAATCGTGGAAAGACAATTCTTGGTTTTTACACCACGATAATGGACCATCCCATACTTCCCTCGTAATTCGTGATCATTTCGCCGAAAACTCAACGCATATCGTTCCGCAACCACCGCATTCACCTGATCTGGCACCGTGCGACTTCTGGCTGTTCACCAAGCTCAAAAGACCGCTCCGAGGACACCGTTTTTATACGATAGAGGAGATTCAAGCCGCAGCGAAGACGGAACTGAAAGCCATCCTGGAAAGTGACTGCAACCAGTGTTTCGAAGATTGGAAAATCCGTTAGCATAGTTGCATTGCATCGGGAGGGGATTACTTTGAAGGGGATGAAATTGATTTGGAAGAATAAATAGAGAATTTTCAAAATAAATACAATGTCACCTTTTTTTTTTTTTGGGCACGAAATATGTAGTCTCTCAGTTTTTGAGATTTTGATCGTAAAATATTGCATACGTCCATTTTTTGGCAAGAAGCTGCTCGTTTGTTGGGACCGCCAATATCGGAACACTGTAGGACATAGTTGCCATACACACTAATTAGTCAAAATTTAGTGTTTGTATGGAAAACCTGTTCAATTTACAAGATATATTCACGAAATTTTTGCTTCAATTATTATCCAAGGCACAAACTCGGAACATATTGTTCAGATCGGACCACTATAGCATATAGATTATATTTCAACTAACCTACCTATCAAAATCAAGATATCGATCTTTTTATACCCTTTCATTTTGTATATATTTGGTCATTCATATTGATGGACTAATATTGAAAATGTAGTCCGTGTTCTGGAACATGAAAATTCAGGAATAATTCGCTAGAAGTGCTTATAATTACGGGCATATGATGATAAGGATCTGACTGTTGGATAAAACGGCCATTAGTTGCTTTTAGCAGGAAGTTGATAGAAGAGACAGCTAAGGCAGTTCCCTGCCTATAAAATAGAAGGAGAAGAAGATGAAAGAAATGGTGAATTACGTACTTTCCTTTGGAAACCATCTTTCATTTGAATGGCTTAAAACAACCATAATTAGAGCAATTATAGTGAGACGTCTCACACACTTAGAACCCTATTAAATATTATCTTACTTGTACGAGTGTCTGTGCATTCAATAGATATGGCAATACTCACAACTTTTGATTAACACTTTCCTGACCTTTTGCACATATTTTCACTTAATTTTCGCAAATACGAAGATTTGTAGGGGCGCATTAATTTGTAAGCAGCTACAAGAACACACGCATACTTACATACAAAAGTACATATACATACAAGAAATGCATAGATGAGCTTGTGCGCTAAGTGGAAAAATGCGTGTCTGTTGCGATTTAGCTGCTTGAATGGCGAACAAAAGCGGAAGGTTTAGGCGTGATTAACCGTACGTGAGCACATATTCACACGCACATATGTACACATAAACAAATGCACTTCAACACAAATCGCATATGCTCGATATAGAGCGCGTAATTTGTACGTATGCTTCAGTGTAGGTGTGTGTGTTTATAAAAATAAGTAAAAGGGTTAAATTCTGCTGCTTCGAAGCCTTAATGCCCTTTATGGTGCATTTCTCATAGCAATTTGCACAGGCGCTTAACATCCATTTGCGCCAGTTCGGTGGGGTGGCTGAAGGTATGCGCTTCCAAGTGTTTGAACTTTGACCTCTCAAACGCTCGAAAGTCAGGAAGGAACTGTTGAGTTGTTTTCTCCTCGTCTTCTTCCATACAGCTTCTGTAGATGGCGTATTATAAGGTTCCCAGCCTTACAGAATAGCCGCCAATAGGGCAATAACCTGTTAAAACCCTAACTACTAGGAAGAGGCTAGCCTTACTGAGAGCAAAGAGATCACTAATCTCTTGCCATCGGTCTTGGACCAAAAGGATTTTGGAACAGTGTAAGCCGATGGTGGCCCACCGCCGGCCGAAGCTCAGATATCTAGCAGTAGTACACAAGAGTATACGGGAGCTCCTCGCTCCTATTCTACTTATACTGATTCTAGAGTGTCTTTCCTTGCCAGCTCATCAGCTGGCCTGATACCCATGTCAGTCTTATCACAAATAGATTCATTGCGAGGTTAGGCGCTCCTTGATCAACCTGAATGCACTGTTAATGAGTTTAAGGCTACTATTGATGCTCTGCTATCTGAGTGAGTGTTCACCTCTCTGAAGGAGGCTGCACTCCAGAGCAATAGATCTGCTGCTACCTCAATGGCTGCAACCTCGGCTTGTAAAATACTGTAATAGCCAGGAAGTCTGGAGATGGAGTTGATAGAGAGATCCGGACAATAATATAAATCTTAACCAATCTTCCCCCAAACTTTGACCCATCCGTAAAGAAGCTCATTGCCCCTTTCCTCCAACGGCTTCGTCCCACCCACAACTCACTCGTCGGGATATGATCAGAGAAGGTGCCGTCAGAGTACCGTTTGGCGACTCCATGATCCAAGTAATATGGTATGAAGTCAAAGTGTGTGAGGATTTCCGAGTGCTCAGACTCGTGTTTTTTTAGGAACCCCGATTCTCTGAGTCTGATAACAGCTTTTCAATAGTTTCAATCGGGTCAATGTTTTTCCGTATAACTAACAAGCCTTATGTACCTGAAAGTATTACCCGGCTTTAATCCTTGCTGGTTGCAAGAGTATGAAATGTGCGGTTATACCCGAACTTAGCCTTTCCTTACTTGTTTTGAGTATATCTCGTCTAAAAAGAACGTTTTTTATATAAAGACTTGTCTCGGTTTCGTTTAGTTTGTATCACAGCTATTTGCTATATGGATCCGTACTAGGCCAGGTTGATTATTTATATGTATACTTTGTAGTGCCTTCGACTTTTTCTTCTGGGTACTACAAACATGGGGGCAAACTTAGTAAACCCTGTTCAGGGTATACTAAATGCGTATGTGAGCTCGGTTCTCTTGGCTTGGTCTGGTGTTCTCTTGAAATGCGTTGCAAATATTGTGGTAATGAAGGCAAACACATCGTTAAAAATGCATGGGCACAGCAACACATACGCGCCACACATACATCTATACACTACACAATATAACGAATGTGTGTGTGTGTGTGTGCGCGGTCGAAAATAGCGCTGAAAAAGCTGCCTTACATTCAATGCACGTGTGAAATCAAGTATGCACTGAGCAATACAGACGAAAGTCAGTGGAGTGGTGGGGTGGTGTGATGCGGTGGTGCTGTGGTGAGTTGTAGCGCGTTGAGTGTGTTCGATCGTGCTGCCAAATAATTTAAAATTCTAAATGCGCATGCAAACGCATTCACCACAAAACGCAACGAAAGAAAGAAGCAGGCTTATAGGCGCACTCATACATATACAGGAAAACGTACACACTCGCATGCTCATCTGCAAGTAAATACACAAGCACAATTATGAATAGTAAATGCTGTAGAGGCTGGTGTATGGCCTGAAAACCTTGAAGTAGTGCGCTTGCATTGAGCGTGTGAGCGGCGGTGAGGGAAGGTAGCAACTGTAAGGGCACGTTTATGGCAAGCATATGTTCAGTTGCACTTGACGAAACCCCCCCAACCGAAATGTGTGCGCGTGTGTGTCTGCATGCGGTTATTCGTGCAAAAAACTTTCTCAAGGTGATTGAAGTGGAAGGCGAAATGTGAGAACACGAATGTAATGAACCGCAAACGTTGCGCGAAGAAAATCACTTTCATGCATAGCTGTGCGCATAAGTGTCTGTGTTAAATATCCATCATATATGTACATATGCACAAACGTATATACACGTATACGCCGTTATTCAGATATTGCATTTCTCAACGAGCTGAATGCTACATTGCATGCCGCTACGAAGTGGCAGTGATTTTTCGTATTATAACTCATAAATAGCATTTAATACTATACATAAAATCATACATATTTATATGTATTGTTGCTTTAATTACCACGTAGCGAAATCATATTGTGAAAAACTACCTTAGAATTAGCATATGACCAAGTAGTCAGTCTCTTACATTTTTATAGCTAAACGTTGATATCCCACGCTACATATTACGAATAATTTCCATCAGATACATACCAGCCTTAGTCTGAGCTAAAAACCGTTTACATCGGTTGCCGCTTTAATTTGCGTAACATTGGAAAATTACAACATTATTGTGGTAGATTGCTGTAGACAAGAGCTATGATAATGATAGTAATATGAGCGGTAATTACGAGGGACTACAAAGTCCAACGTAAAAATAAAAGTTTGCCTTCCCGCTGAATTTGGCTGTAGTCGACTAGGCTGAATGCTATCCTCGACAATTTTTTTTGTTTTGTGGGAAATTCTTAAGGGTTAGGGGTAGTCAGAGGCACGAAAAAATGAGAATTTTCAGTATTTTTTTGCTATTAAATCATGTTATTTTACAAAAGCAGTAATATGGCATTATTATAGGATGTATTGACTTGAAGTCACGAAAATTTCAAAAAAAAAAAAAAAAAATTAATTTCCGAAGTTATAGTTTTTTGTGTTGACCCTGTTCCAAAAAAAGATACTTCGGTGAAAAGCATAAGTCCTTGGAAATTCATCTAAAAACAATCGAACAAAAAAAAATTAGTTTTATAAACAGATAATCCAGATAATTTGTCTTCAAAATTAAGAAATTGGTGACTTTAGGAAATTTTTTTTTAAATTTTTGCGAAAAAATCAATATTCTTAAAAAATCGAAATTTTCGAAAAAATAAAAATCCTTCAATCAAGCACGAGTTTATTATGTATTCTAAAAGCTGTATAAATTTCATTAAAATCTACTGAACGGTTTTCGAGTTACAGTTGTCAGCGATTCAAAAAACATAGTTTTAAGAAAACGCCTTTAAAGTTTCACACTAGCGCTTTGAAGTGCCTGAGCTCTCTTTCTTATTTCTCGAATAACTCAAAACCTAATTGTTGGATCAACATGAAATTTTCAGGGAATATTTTTAAGATATTGCACTTAACGAAAATGCAAAAAAAAAATTCTTTGAAAACTCTAACTACCCCTAACCCCTTAAATCCAAAATACCAAATTTCTAATAGAAAGTGGTCTACCAGAACAGCATCGAGTCATATACGGAAAATCTTTCCGGACTTATAAACGCTTTGAAAGAAGAAGAAAAAACTCAACTTTAAGACAAAAACTCTTTAAGGAATTGATGGAATTTTGAAATATATGAGCAAGTTTGAGTGCATTTTGATGGCCTTTATATGATTTAAAATTGCTCAGTCAATCAATGAAAGAAACTTGGTTCTTCAAGAGACCAATGCCACCATCGATGCTGAAATTAGAAATATAGAAAGCTTTCTTGTGTACTTGCAAGTCTAGTGGGATTTTAATAAAAGAAGAAAAGAAGAAATTTACTTTAAAAAACAACACTTTCTTCATCATACTTAGCGGCGTTATCTGTGGAATGAAGATAAGATTCGCCGCAGTGAGTGATAGAAAGGAATCAATTTCATTTCTATGGCAGTTCCAAGAAGTGAAAGAAAATGTACTCAACGAAGCAAAAAGTATTCCCTTGATGTATTTGAAAAGTTGTTCAATGAAGCTATTCATCTCAGGCAGATCTACGATGTAAATTCTGAAACCCGTCTTGCACCATACAAACAAAATATGTGCCTCGCTGTGAGCATATTTTGCATTTTCTCCTTTTCAAGTAGTGAACGTTTGTTTAGCTATTTAGCAAGAATTCAACAATTTTCATCGATCTTGATCGTCACAGGGCATGATTTCAAGCCTAGCTGCACTGTGCCTAGAGGCAAAAACAGCCAAGAGGTTGGATTTTCAGATTATTTTCGAAACATTTGCTACAGAAATTCACTCCTATGTTCCAAATAACTGAAGATTGTGGATTTTAAACTGCAAATACTTAATCATGACAGTCAATAGATGTCAAAAGAACCAGTTTTCCTTAAATTTACGGATAGTAAAGAATAAGATGTTTGTGTGAAGTCTTTTTATCACTATATTCATATATTCAGGTTTAATCAGAAAATGTTCTTTTGACTGAAAGACAGAAAGAAAGACTGAAAACATAGTAAAAAGCAAATTTGTTCCAACCATTATCAACACGAAAGCAAATTTAATACACATGTGATGAGAACGTCGTATTTGACTTATTCTTCAAAGGCGTTGAAGTACCAAGTGGGAAGATAGGTAATAGACGTGATAAAGAATTAGAAACATACCTTTTCACCCTCTCGGCGGCCTTATATTAGCTTGTCAAAAAAGTCTTGCGGTATTTTTATTGATTTTTTTTTTTAATTGAAATTGAAATGAATTTTTGATGACTCATGCCCAGCTCTTGACCGATGCTACGGCTGCTACTATGCCGGTCTCTTTCGACCAATTCAGCGATTTTATCGCAATTTTCGACGACAGGGCTGCCGGAGCGTGGCGCATCTTCGACCACCTCTACACCAGAACGAAAACGTTGAAACCATCGTTGTGCGGTGGAAATGGAAACTGTATCGGGTCCATAAACTGCACAAATTTTATTGGCGGCTTGAGATGCATTTTTGCCTTTATCGTAGTAGTACTGTAAAATATGCCGTATTTTCTCCTTATTTTGCTCCATGTTCGCGACGCTATAACTCACGGCTTTCCAAAAAGGGCTTTCCAAAAAGGTATAGCATGACCCGATGCGACGAATAAAACTAGAACTACGCGCTTTCAGCGTCAACTAGCGAAAATACCGCAAGACTTTTTGGACAACCTAATATATGGCAGTCAAATCTGTGAACAGTGACTTCCGTATTTCGGCTATAGGTTCGGTAGCCAGTCGGATAGCACTTTTGACAATCTCTTCAGTTATTTCGTTTCCAGTAATTCTTTTGAGTCCGCTCTCCAGCAGTTACTACATTTACTGCGCCTTCCTATTTTTAAGGACAGTCTCTAATGGTATTTAATTATTGCCTTAATTGCCGCTTGGCTATCGATATATAAGTTATTTGTTGTTTATAGTTCGTACGAGTAGTGGCGACAGTGGTGTCGACTACCAACGACTTCGCTGTTTTCAATAATAATTTCTTGAGTTCCGTTCAAAAACTGCTTTAAAAAATAATAGCTCCCTTATTTATAACCTACTATTATTACCGTTGCTGCCATTGATGCCGCTTTCCTAATTTTCTGCTGACGCCGCGGCTTGTGTGAAATATTACAGTAAACCTAGCGTTCACACAGTCATTGGCTACTGTAAGGTGTTGAAATGCAGCTGCCGGTCACAGAGTTCATTTTATCCATGCACGACCGAATTCAGACTGCATGGATTGCTGTTTTGGCAGTTCAAGAAACTGACTTACTTAACTATTCTTAATTTATATATCTATCGTCCTTGTTGTTTTCTGCGTTCTTAGCTATCTCAGTCGCTTTCCTAACCGGGAAAACTTTAGTCTGGAATACAACTACAGTCATCAAAAAGCTTAAAATATCACCTGAGGTTCAGGTCCGATTAGCCCCGATTTCAGTTCCCATTCCATTAGTAATTTTTGGGACGTCTGTATGGTTGTTGTAAGTCCCGCTTTCGATCGCCGTGCTCCTGCAACATCCACCTCCCTTTGGTGCGACTGGAAATCTGCTCTCACAAATAATGCGCGAGGGTATGTAGTCTGCTTTTGCCAACAACTCCCTGCTTATTGAGCTATGTCCGAAGGTCTTTGTGGAGA
>JBAWJQ010006291.1:0-182747 GCA_037783105.1 Bactrocera zonata | reverse complement strand
TTATGATGCGCAATATCTCGGTCTTCTTAATTTTCTGTTGCTTAGTATTAGTTATGATGTAGTACTTTTTGGCTCGGAAGGTAATGATGGAATGGAATAATGGATTAATTCCGTTTCAGCGGGAAATTAATAGTTTCAGACCAATATTATTTAACTGGTTGGATTTTACACTGCAGGGGTCGCAACTCTTGCCGCTGTTTGCTTCCATTGCCTGCCTGAATTTACGAATATCGTTGTGTGGTATCTGTTTTTGCTGAAATTTTCGTAATTTCCCATGTAGTCTAATCGTTTGCTATAGTCAGTGGACGTATGACTGAGGTGCATATCATCGTTGGATGTAAATTATATTGCAGTAATAAGGTAGATGCCGATGTGTTGTTTAATGTTACAACAACGATTTTAACAGAAGAAATCCCTACCCTACAAAAGATGTGGAGATTAAAAATATTGTTTGTACAAATTACTTACGCAGTTATGGCACCGCAAAGTTCGTTTATTCAATTATACTAAGAAGGCTTCCGAGGTAATTCTGACCTTTTTTAGTACGGAATACCAACCGTAAGTGGATCAATTGAATATTTGCAGATAAGTCTTGTTTGACTAAGAAAGGGACAAACATTCATTCCAAAGAGTGTTAAGTACCCCAATAGGTTTATGTGTGTTTCTCTATTCAAGGATTTCGGATTTGAAATGATTCACAGAAAACCTGAACGCCTTAGAAACTGTGACGTGGGAGCCAAGTCGCGACTGCGACGGCTGCTTGTTTGATGACAGATGACAGGAGATATTTCGTCTTACCCTTGTTCATTACCAGATCTATTTTCAGCGCTTCTTTTTCCAACCTGGAGAAAGCAGAACTAGGGTCGCGGTTGTTATGGCTAATGATGTCAATATCATCGCCGTACGCCAGCAGCTATGTAGAAGAACGTAACTTATCTATTTAGCTCTGCAGCTCGAATTATTTTCTCCATCAGTAGATCAGAGAGCTTTTGGTATTGCCCCACTTTCGTTTACCACAGGCGTATTAAATAGTTTTGCGGGAACACCTAATTCAGACATAGCGGCATAAGGCAGTTTTAAAATCGACGCTGAGGTGGTCCTTTTTTCACGCGTCTTTTTTAAGAAGAGGCGTATTCCACAGTATTTGGCGCAGATTTTGGGGTCTCCGTATTTGTGTATTGGGCAGATCACATTTAAATTCCAATCGTCGGGCACGATTTCGTCCGACCATAATCTACAAAGAAGCTGAAGCCTTATCTTTATCAGTTTTTCGCCGCCCTATATCTGCTTCATCGTCAGCGATTGGGAAATCGGGTGGTCCTAGTGTTACGCTTAAACTGCCATTCAACAGGCTGTTGAAGTGTTCCCTCCACAATTTCACTGCTCCTGGAGATCAGCTACGGAAACAAGAAAATACAAATTTTTTCATAATGAATCGCCGATTGTTAAAGTACATTAAGTTCTATAAATTGCTATTTTGAAATTTATTTGTTAAATAAAATGGTAAAAACAATATCCAAAAAAACGCATTTTTTGTGACTTAAAAGTAAAATACCGTTATGTTGATTCTCAATCCTCCATTTAACCAATTTCACATTAATAAAAGGCATGTCTGGCAATAGCTTCGTGCGTCTAAAAACCATATTCGTAACATTTGCTTACTTGCCACAACCAGCAACCGGCGCTCTCTGGCAATTACCGCGCTCCACCCACTGGGGACCGGCCCCATTCATTTGTTTAGCGTTAACATTACGGCTGGCGTGTGCTCGACACTTTCGGACATGTAAAACCACGCAAATTGTAGTGGCAGTAACGCAGCACACGTGACTTACGTGCCGACGAGCAGCGCCAACACAAACGAAGCAACAACTGCGCGCATTTGAGTGTGTGTCCACAGTCAGCCCGGTGTAGCATGGTGGGGCTTATGCGCCGCAAACATGCAAGTGACTTGGACGTGCAGTATATGATACTTAGGGACACAAATGCAGGAAGTCATATTTCATTTTAGTAAGCAAAGGGCTGCAGTAGTGCCGCCAACACAGTCGCTTGGCTATTGTAGCCGTTAAATTGTTGTTGTTGTTGATGTTGCTGCACAAAGGCACAAATGTTGTAACAACATTTCTAGTTGCCGGCGACCTGCCATACATACGTTCTTGGCTGCACTTGGTGCAAGCCTTTGTGGGTGTGTGTGCATCGGTGTCTGTGCTGCTGCCGCCCGATTTGCATATTTTTGTGCTCAACATGCGCTTTTACGTCCCCACACACACACCTATGCAGTCGTTTCCAGTGTAAGTCCATGTAAGCATGTGTGTTTATGTGAAGCGTTCGCATGGTTCTTGCTTGGCGTTAGTGGGCCGACGTAGCCGTTTAGTTCACCTGACGTATGATGTTGCACGCCTACATTTTGTTGCAATCAGCAATGTACACTATTTTCACTATTCTCGCTACACCTCTCGTCCGTGACGTACGCAATCTTGTTTTCGCGTGTCATAATAGCTTGTAGAGGAACGCATGCAGGCGAGAGACCTACTCAAACACACACTTTAGCTTTATACAGTGTTGCTGAAAACAATAGTTGTAGCCGTGCGTGAGGTTATCACTAACTAGTGGAGGATTCCAAACCCACAGTGAAAATGTCTAAAATTATAGAAACGTCTCTTGTGGCCAATGTAATTTGGGCTGTTGATGCGTATGTTCGATGTCCTGCAGCCTTATGCATGGTGAAATATTCCTGAGATATACTTTCGAAGTAAAATATCTAAGCTTTTAAATTTTAACAAGAATTATAGTGTCAGTGACACACAGTGTTATATACGATTTACAAGGTTTGTCGCAAAAGAAAAAGGACTGTTACAAAAAAAAACAAAAAAAAAATTAATATTTTTAAAAGTTATATTTTTTATTAAATTATTTTATTGTGCTTCGATACAGCGTTTAGCACGGTCAATTAGCATTTCAAATGAGTGTTTAAGGTAATTTTTCGGAATGCTCTTGAGAATATCGGTCGTCGCTTTTTGGATAGCTGAAATGTCCTGAAACCAGTGTCCTTTCATGGGCAAATTAAGTTTTCCAAATATATAAAGATCACAGGGTGCCAGATCAGGTGAGTAGGGTGAGTGATTAATGGTTAATATGGAGTTTTTTGTCAAAAAATCAGTGACAAGCGTCGACCGATGACACGGCGCATTATCGTACAACAGGTGCCAGGACCCTGCCTCACGGTATTGTGGTCGAACACGACGAATGCGTGACAAAAGACGCTTCATAACACCAAGGCAAAACACAGCATTAATCGTTTGGCCAGGTGGGACGAACTCTCGGTGTACAATACCCTCGGAATCGTTAAAACAAATCAGCATTGTCTTTATTTTTGACTTCTGAAGACGACATTTGTTCGGTGACTTCTGATCGTCACAGAGGTCCTCACGACCTTCTTGGAATCGCTTAAACCACTCATACACATTACTACGGGATAGGCACTGGTCTCCATAAACTATTTTCATCATGTGAAATGTTTCAGTAAACGTTTTCCCAAGTTTAAAACAAAATTTAATATTTGCTTTTTGTTCAAAATGCATTTTACGACCGATGACCAAAAGCTGCTGTCACTTTTTGATCGATAACATCGATTGCAGTTATCCAATTGTCTTAAAATTTTTACGAAATGTCAACAAGAGATCAAACTTTTTATTTCATATACCCACCAATAGGTGGCGATATTTAGAAAGTTCTGTTTCTTTTGCGACAGACCTTGTATTGTCTGGTTCTCTATTTCATTCCGGGTTAACATTTCTTGTCATCTTATGTAACCAAAGCAATATTAAAAACAAGTAAGAAAGGGCTCAGTTCGGATGAACCGAACATATTGCACTCTTGCAACTTGCAAAAATTAAAGTCCGAGAAATTCCTACAGAAAATTATTGGGGTTTGGGATAGTAGACCCAATTGTATCTATTTTTGCCATATACTAAAAAGAGGTTCCCTGAGTTTCATTAAAGTACCTCACATAAAATCACCAAACATATGGAGTAAATCAGCCAGATGTTCGAAAAGTCCGGGTATAAAGACACGTGGAAGTTCAACAATCCATATATGTATTTAATATAAGGGTGATCAGGAAAGTATTGACCCGATTCAACCCATTTTTAATACACCGAGATACTATTATGAGGAGAGAATGTTCTCTGAATTATAATTGTATATTTCATAGATTTACCGATATTTTCAGTCAAAGGTGAACTATGGATGCTGGAGTCCACAATTCCAGTATTTGAGGGATTGAGCAATGTTATTTGGATTTGGGACAGTTTTTGATGATTTTGGCATACCTTAAGCCACCTTATGATTGCAATTGTTTATCCCTTTATATGAATTGCTTCTTGATTTGTGTACTTAGTGTATTGGAAGGTGAAATAATCAAATGGATTTTAAAATTGTGCTGGGCGTGGATGTTGTCCGATATTCGCTGTGACATAGGAATAGGAGAAAAATACCACGAACCAAGTTTAGTTAAAATCGGTCAGTCTGGTTTCGAGATATACGATTTTACCTAAAATTGGGCCGTGCCACACCCATCGTTAAATTTTTACCCCGCCTCCTATAAAGCCCTCTCATATTATTTGGAGTGTAGAATTTTGTGTCTCTGTAGTATTTACATAGGTACAGATTTATCGCCCTCGTAGTAGTTTTCAACAGTACCGTTACCAATTGTAACCATTTTTATAGAATCGGTGCGAGTACTAAAGGGCTTGGTCCTGAGTGAATTTGGCTATTCTGGCTGTAATCTTTTAAGGGAGCGGCGCCCCGCTAACTTTTTCAAAATATTTCTCCAGACTATAACCCATACGAAATTCTTTGGAGATATCTTGTCAGAGGAAAAAATTATCCATTGCCTCCGATCGTTCAGATTATATGGCAGCTTAACATATAACAATACTTAACTGATCTGAGTAATTTCTTTCGAAATTTTATAATTGCTTTAGACAATAACTCAAAATTTCTTCAAGATATTTCGTCAAATGAAACAGTTTTCCATACAAGCACTTGATTCCAAAGGCTCGATGTATATGGCGGCTATAAGCTATATTGTTCGAGGTCGGCGGTTCCGACAAATAAGCATCTTCTTTGAAAGAAAAAAATGTCAGATCAATATCTCAAACCCCTAGATACTATGTAGTTCGCATATATACTACATAGAGATAGACGGACAGATAGATGAACGTAACTAAAATAAGTCAGCTCGTATATTTTATATAATATATACTTTAAAGATTTTCTATGTTTTCTTTTGGGTGTTACAAACATCGTGGCAAACTTAATAAATACTGTTCAGGGTATAATTATGAACACCCTTTTGATTTGCTTGCCCTGTGATCTTCAATGGCAAGTGCAGCATGTGGATGCGATTGACGAGACAATTTTGGGTTCAGCGTATAGACTTCTGCAAGCGTCCTTGGTGGCCATGTAAAAGAATTCCATTTCGGTACATAATGGTACTGAATGTACTTTCACAGGAATAAAAAACCTAATCCTCTTTTGTTTTATTTAAAAAATCTTTGTAGCGCTTTATTGACCCGCTCTGAAAGTTGAGGCCACTGACTCCGAATTTCGGTAGGAAATTTTAATAATTTAGACTCATTGTTGGATCGTATATCTTTGCATGATGAAATGGTAAACCTTACTGAAGAGAAATGTCTAAATAGCGGGAAAAAATATGATTTCGTTTGCTATCTTTATCGATATACATTTGTAGTGCCCTATTGAAAACCCCTGTCTATGGTAGATTGTTTTCGGATTTATATACAGAGGTATAAGGATTTTGTATAGATAACTTCCGAAATTCTATACATGTTTTTAAAAGCCTCCGTATTTTTTTTGGCATATTAAAAGTATTTGCAATTTTCTTCTTACCCTGATGATTTAAAAAAAAAAAATTATTTCGAAGATTGGAAATTTTTCAGTTAGCCTTACATACTAATAAAGCAAGCTATATATTGCTATTTAATATGAGTGACCTGGTCTACGAAAAGGGGGCTTAGGTGTCAAAAAAAAAAAAAAGATTTTTTGACATCTAAGCCCCCTTTTCGTAGACCAGATCACATATATTAGATCTAATGGAAAGAAATCTATTATTAGAATTCTAAAAATTCTCTTAACACTTTTTAGCAACGAAATCATTCGCTATTGACAGAAACAGGTATTAATCACTTGATTCCAGGTCCGGACTATAAGGTTGATGTGTAAGGACTTTCAAACCAAACTCCCGGAGCTTTTGGCGAGTTCTGATTGAGCTTTGAAGCCTGGGATTGCCCCATGAAACACAATTCTTCTGTTGTTGTCCAAGATTTTTTTGGGCAATTACTGCTTTCAGGCGATCAAATTTTTCATAGTAAAAGTCCGTACCCATTCATCGAGCTTGTCTTTGTATTCAGGCTTACTTAAATGGTTCCGAATGGTGTTTTGAGCAATGTTGCCTACATGACGATCGGACTGGATGATTTCCATTATTTTATTGACATTTTCGACAACTAGCCTGCCGGACTTTGGTACATCTTTGATATCAAAATTACAGCAATGGAATCGACGAAACCAAAATTGTTATGATTGGCTGCTACAGTCTCAGGTCGGTAAACAGTATTCATATTTTCAGCCTTAATTTTACTATATACATATATAGATTTCAAATTTGAACAAAATATATTTAAATTTCAATGAAATTATATCCATACACATTTCTACCATTCTCCCTAAATCTCGCACTTTAAATTTGACTTTGAGCTTAGCGTAGTTATGAATCATTTTGAATATTTTGAAACCATTTTTCCTTATTGACTACAATTTTTTTAAACACAACTGTATGTTCCATTGCCGCCTACTCAAACAATTAATATGTTTGCGTTCGCTTGGTGTGTGGCGCTTGTTTTCCTCCTCTTTGAATACCTACACATGGTGTGTTTGTCCATTGTTCTGCCCTATTATTATTGTTGTTTCGCATCTAGTTTTTGCTCCTGCAATATTTTGTTAGCTTTCTTATTTGAGTTTGACGGCGCTGTTGCGCTAAATTTTCCCAAGCGCTTCGTAAGCCCTCTTTGCGAAACACTTGCTCGTTAGTACATACATGTGTCTACAGCATACGTGAATACCAATTTTACAACATGTTCTTAATGTGTCTGCTGAACATATACTCACACAGGACGTGAGTATATTTTTCTTCGCAAAAAGTCAATTTGGCGGACTCTAGTACATTGCCATTGTACTGTCTAGGCGTATACGTAATATTTTTTCAAGTGATGGGTGAAAGCGGTACTTAAAGTTAGAGCGCTGATCATAAAAAAGCATATCTGCTCACATCATGTTTATATTTCATATTTGCAGTATTTGCCAAATTTTTCTTATTTTCGGCAATTCCACTGTTAATTTTTATGAGGCCATAAAGCCAGAACCTAGACTTTACACCGCAAAGACTCAATTTACTGTTATAAACATTTATTCTATCCGATCATAGCTTACTTAGCGGATCGAAAGGCCAGGATTTTACTAAAAATACTGGTGTTAGCTAAGTATATCCAAGACAACACTACTTTCACGTACAAGGTCTGTCGCAAAAGAAACAGAACTTTTTAAATATAACTGTTTCTGGTGGCGCCTCCTATTGGTGGGTATAAGAAATAAAAAGTTTGATCTCTTGTTGACATTTCGTAAAAATTTTAAGAAAGTTGGATAACTACAATCGATGTTATCGATCAAAAAGTGACAGCAGCTTTTGGTCATCGGTCGTAAAATGCATTTTGAACAAAGAGCAAATATTATATTTTGTTTTAAAATTGGGAAAACGTTTACTGAAACATTTCAAATGATGAAAAAAGTTCATGGTGATCAGTGCCCATCCCGTAGTAATGTGCATGAGTGGTTTAAGCGATTCCAAGAAGGTCGTGAGGACCTCTGTGACGATCAGAAGTCACCGAAAAAAAGTCGTCTTCAGAACTCAAAAATAAAGACAATGCTGATTTGTTTTTACAATTCCGAGGGTATTGTACACCGAGAGTTCGTCCCACCTGGCCAAACGATTGATGCTGTGTTTTACCTTGATGTTATGAAGCGTCTTTTGTCACGCATTCGTCGTGCTAGACCACAATACCGTGAGGCCGGGTCTTGGCGCCTGTTGCACGGTAATGCGCCGTGTCATCGGTCGACGCTTGTCACTGGTTTTTTGATAAAAAAAACTCCATATTAACCATTAATCACTCACCCTACTCAACTGATCTGGCACCCTGTGATTTTTACTTATTTGGAAAACTTCATTTGTCCATGAAAGGACACTGGTTTCAGGACATTTCAGCTATCCAAAACCCGACGACCGATATTCTCAAGAGCATTCCGAAAAATGACCTTAAGCACTCATTTGAAATGCTAATTGACCGGGCTAAACGCTGTATCGAAGCACAAGGAATCTATTTTGAATAAAAAAATATAACTTTTGAAAAATATTAATTTTTTGTTCTTTTTTTTAACAGTCCTGTTTCTTTTGCGACAGACCTTGTATAATGTTGTTTTTGTGATACTTGTATTGCCATCTCTCCATTCATCAATAGTTATAGCCATGTTCAGCATATTTCTTAGCTCGCTTTTAAGGAAGTTTTCTGTTCGTTTATATTTTCGGCCGAAACTTTAAACGCATATTTCTCGAAACTGCCTTTTTTCCCCATGATTTATCTGGTTCTACAGTCGTCATTTTGTGAAAAAATGTCCAATTCTTCCGAAATTCCACATATTGGGACATAATTCGAGATTAATATTTTTTTTTTGTTCTAGATTGTTAGGCGCGTTGTTAAAATATATATATTTTTTGTTTTTTATTTACGACATATAAAATATGAAATTCATAGCTCTAGATCGGAAGCATTCTAGTCATGTAATTTCTTTAAATTTTTTTGCTGTTAACTCTTGTTCAAACTCTTCTTTGTGAGAAAATTTATTCAATTATTTAAGTAAAATTAGCACTTTTCCTGAGCTTAGATTTAAATAAAATAACTAAATATAAAATGATTTTTTTATACTCACAATACATACAGGTTTCTTTCCCAAGTGTGTGGATCAGTAATCTTTGAGGTGATTAAAAAAAGAAGATACAATATCGAAGAAACGAAGTGTTTCTTTAGATCGTTTCTTCCCTTCATGTACATGAAGGACTTTAAAACTCTATGTGAAGATTTGAGCTCTATTGAAGGCCGACCTTTTTTTTCTAGATCCTCTTACTATTTTACTTTTGAGGACTTTCACCTGTACATATATAAAATAGAAAGAGAAATTTTGTACGTATGTTCCTCACAGACTCCGAAACGGCTGGACTGGTTTCAATGAGAATTTAAGATGATCTTCATGATGTCCTAGAAAGTGTTCCTATAAAGTTTGGTGGCAATCAAAATATTTTTCGAATGTTCTTAAACTAATTATCGATTCGTAGTTATTTAAATTTATAAACACACGTGCCATAACGCTTACTTCTTCCTGCCTCGAGCAAACAATATTACAAACTCTACAGTTATGCTGAATTGTATGCATCGTAGCGAAGTTGACAAAATTTCTATGAATTTCACATCTCGCGACAATAACGGCTATGTTGTCACTTTTGTTCATTTGCAGTGTTCTATTATTGAAAGTTATCTTATGCTCTTTTGAAGTCTGTAGAACATATGAAAGTAATAAATGAGCTCATATACTACTCTGCGAGCAGTGAAATAGTAGTGGGTGTTAGAGCTTTACATATCTGTGAGTTATGCAAAATGCCAAACAATTTTAACATCCATTGAAATGCAAAAGTGGATCATATTTTCTAAGCTATGTTTATTACTAAAAATATTTAGATTTGACCATGTACAAGATATGTTTATTTACAAAGATGTGTTTATGTATGAAAATTGTTGGGAGCAGTAAAATAGTAGTAAAGTACTAACAATTTTTTTAAAAAATACTGAAGATTTTTGCAAGTTTCGTCTATAGGAGATCTTAGTACTTCGTAGCATTGCCATGATTTTTGATAACATCAATACATCGCTTCTTCAGATAATCTACGAGACTGAGGCATCTTTTCAGTGGTATGCTGTGCCATGATTGCTGGACTGCGGTCCACAACTCGTTGTTGTTTTTGGGTTTATTCTTTCACACGGCTTTTTTGACGTCTGCTCAACGGGTTTCAATAGGGTTGAGGCAGGGGATTGAGCTGGCCTATCCATGACCTTAATTCCATTGACCCGAAACCACTGCTTTGCCACCCTACTGGTGTGATTCGGGTCGTTATCCTGCTAAAATGTCCTTTTCCTCAGCATGTTCTCTTCAGCAAATGGTAACATAATATACTGCTTTATATCCACGTATGTGTATCGGTCCATTATCCCAGTAATCTTGTGAATCGGGACTACACAAAAAAATTGGGCCTGTAAGAAAAATAGCCCAAACCATAATATTCAAACCGCCATGCTTCAAAGTTTTTGTGGTGAATCTGGGGTCGTACTCTGTATTAGGGGAGCGTCTTAGACATTGACGAGACCCTTTACCGCCGTCTGTCCACAAGATGTTGCGCCATTTCTCAATCGGCCATTTCAGGTGTCCCGCAAGCCAGGTTCAGTTCTTCCCGAATTTCCATAGCTGACATTCTAGGTCGAGTCTTGGCACATCTTACAACTATTCGTGTAAAACTCTCAGAAAGAATTCGTCTTGCGCACCTTTTTTCGTTTTTTTTTTTAATAACTAATTACATTGCGAATCATTGTGGCTTAACACCCTACAAGTCTTTCCACTCCCTTGTAGGATTTACCGTTGTTTATGACAGATTGAATCCATTCTCGTTTTTCTTCACTACAGTGCTTCCCGCGGACCAATAAAAGGTGCAGTCATATTTTTTTTGCTTTTTGCATTGAATAATAAATAAAAGGTCAGGAAACTTACTTTTTATTTGATAAAATTAAATTTTTTAGTAAAAATTATCTGTTTACAATCAGCTCACCGTTCACTACTATTCTATTGCTCGCTCATAAAAACAGATATCCCTATGCTCTAAAAAAGTAACGGTAAGTCTTTCACACTTATTGTTGTGTATAACAGGACCCTTATACCTCAGAGAATATAACTGAAATAATGATCGACGGCAATATCATAAAAGAAACAAAATATAAAGCAAAACTCTATTGGTCAATAGGCACTACTATTCCAATGCTCGCAACTGTAAATAGCAACTTTTTCTAATTTATAATTTAATACCAAAGAATGAATAAATGAGAAATATTTTGACAGTCGGCAATGAGGCATGTTGCTAATTTTCTTCTCTGAAGTGAACATCTGAAAATTCTTCGATTTTTGTGCAACATGCAAATACGGGGGATGGAAGGATTTTCAGTTTCCGCGCTGTTTTTTTAATTTTTGCTGAAACTTTTTAGTTAATTTTTTTTTCTTAATTCTTTTTGTCATCCTCGAGCATTTTCGATATGAAAACGAATGTTGGTTGACCCAAAGCGCAGAAAAAAGCGCAGGCCGAGTTATGAACGAACTCACTTCACTTCGCCGAACGTGCGCGTTCCTTAGGGATAAATTTGATGTCGTTGTAATACGAAATATTTAGAAAATACGCGCAGCTTATTCGTATCCCAATTGTCAATTATGGTACGTCTGCAATTTCTTTGACCCTTGCGCGAATGTTTGATGTTTTACAAATGGGTTGAAGAGATCCTCTGCGGTCTATTGTGTTCCACCTCTCAACAACACATTCTTATTCAACATAACCGATTTTATTGGAACAGTGAACTACATTTTCCATGCTATTTCTTCTGTTATATAGCCTTCCAAGAGTTTGGATTTAAAGCAGTTATTTTGAATTAAATTAATATACAACCAATAATTTTGGTTACAAATACATTTTCTTACTAACCTCAAAATAAACGAATACCATATTTGTGAATATATTTTCTAAAAGGTAAAAAAAAATCGTAATGTTTTGCCCTTTTTACGAGAAAGTGAACGCGTTTATCCTGGCTTACAGCTACCTTAAATGGCCAAAGCGAAATGCTTTCTTAGTTTCCACTGAACACGCTTTTAACACTTTTTGCGCTGGCAATTAAGCAAAGGAACGAAATTGCAACAAATGCAAATGAAACAAAATAATATATTCACCAGCACAACCGCCTGCAAACGAATGTACTCACAGCTTTAAACAACCACGTGTATGTGTGTGTGAGCTTAAGTATGCGTAAGCAAAGGCTTAATCTGTATTTAAGCGGGTATATGAAAGCATTAGAAGCTAAGAGAAAGATGGAATGAAAGAATTGCTTTTAGCCGGCTAAAAAGTGGTGAACCACAATGTACACACACACATTAGCATGTGCAACGGAAAGCACCAATACAAACGCTATGTTTGCGTATAAAGCATATGATTGTGCCATTGTGTGTGTGTGCTCGTGCTCTTTTTTTGCCTTTTAACTCTGTCGAAGGTTCTACATTTCACATTTGTTGTTGTTTGGACTGGTGTGATTGCAAACCTTGACACGAAAACACCGAGCTACAGATCAGACCTGCATTCTAAACATGGTCAACATATGTGCCACATTAATGCTGTTGCTATGGATGTGCGTGCATATGTGGGAGTGTGTTGCAAAACAGTGGCGTCGCTTGCTGATTGGGGACGAAAGTGAGTGTGCATTGTGAGTGGAAAAATGCCTTAAAGTAGTCTTCGAAAGTATCTTTAAAAAATGTAACTATGCCGCTTATCGAAAGATTACAGAGTGCTGGGGCATGCACGACTCTTGTCCTAAGAAATGGACACTTTTACGTTCCTATTGAGGAGAGATTGAGAAAATACATTTCGTTCGTGACCCACCGGCCAATACGAATACTTGTATGTTTCATTTCGAATCTCCAACTCTCCAGCAGTATTTACAAGATACATCGGTAGTTCAATTTACTGGTGAAATGGAAAAAATGTCAGTTTTTGCAAATTAAAGTAGACTTCCTTGGCTGCATTATTGAAAATGGTAAAATCAGACCTTCGGAAACAAAGACGAAAGCGGTGAAAGGCTTTCTGATAGCCACTGCTAAGAGGTTGGTACAAAGGTTTCTGGCTCTAACCTCTTATTTCCGAAGATTTATCGAAGGTTCACCCGCAGTAGTCGCTAAACCACTACTTAATCTTTTAGGAAAATACACAATGTTAGGTTTTACGGAAAATGAACAATCAAGGCCAGTTCTAAAACTTTATAACCTTAAGGCATTAACCGAAGTTCATTCTAACGCATCTATATTCGGTTATTGTGAAGTCCTCCTACAGAAAGAGGGCGAGGACCAATGTTTCCATCCAATTCTATATGTAAGTAGGAAAGCAAAGCCGGTGGAGGAGATATACTACTTTTATGAATTGGTGGGGTTGGCCATAGTGGAGGCACTTAAGAAATTAATGGTTTACTTAATGGGAATTCATATTAAAGTCATCACTGACTACAACATCTTTGCCATGACTATGTGGAAGAATGAAGTTCCAGTCCAGGATTATGACTATGAGATCGAATATCGCAGCGATTCAAGAATGCGGCACGTAGACGCGTTGAGTAGGGTGCAATGACTGTTGTCAAAAGGAGGACGGGTGGATTAGAGCAATTTTCTTTATGCTTTCTTTTTTAAAACCCATATACTTAATAAAAATCCTGCCAATGACTTAATAGCAGGGACCCTTCTCGATAAAGAGGATCCAAGAAGCGGTTGAAAAGAGTTTTTATATTCCACTACTTGGTTCAAATGCAGCTAAGGTGGTAAAGAGTTCTATCGAACGCATCTTAACTCACGCCAAGAAGGAGGGGCTACTAAATCCCATAGCCAAGGAGGATTGGCCATTAAGCACTTTTCATCATGATCTTGTTGGATAAATATATCTTGGTTGTAGTGGACGCCTTTTCGAAATTTATGTGGTTGTATGCCTCTAATGATATAATACATGTGCCGCCGTCGTCACCGATAGTCTCTCTAAACAAGCATAATGTTTTGGGAATTCAAGGGCGGTTTGTAATCGACAGGAGAGCCGCATTTACCGGTAACCTTTTCAAAGGTTATGATGAAAGGGAAGGCGTGGAGCACTTCTTAATTACAACCGGTTTTCGATGCGGGAACGCTCAGGTTGATCGAATGCATCAAGAAGTCATACCATTGTTATCAAAATTCTGTACCGAGGAACTGGGTAGTTGATATAAACACGAACACGTAGCCATAGGGCAGAGTCATCAAGTTTTCACCTTTCAGAATATTAACTACGGTGGTATGGAGGTTAAGGGCTTAACAGAGTTGAATGAGGTACCACCAAATGATATAATACAGATTGCTTTCGAAGAATTAAATTCGGAACGTGGATGGATTCGCGGACAAGCCAAATATAACATTGCATCAACTCAGAGAGAAAATAACCGTCGTTTTGATATTAAGAGGGATGAATCAGTTAAATACTTGTATATAGACAGAATGAATTAGCCGCCGTAAAGCGCACACAATTGGGTAGCGGACTAAGACTTAGACCTAAGTATCCAAGGTTACCCTTAGCAGCAAGGTTCAATGGAATGATTCCACTTTCGGGCTACCGCTTAAGGATAATGCAATCAAGTGATATATTGACGGCTGAAGTCGGAGGAAATCGGTGGACCTCGCACCAAAATCTCTATACCTATTTTCAGGCAGAAGTCTTTGACATAAGTCGGTGCATATCACAATAACGCATACTTAGCGATAGTCAAGCGGCACTTAAAGAAATCTCTGCCTGTGAGATCACATCAATACTGGTGCAGGAGTGTGGAGAACGGCTGAATAGCCTAGCAGAACGTAACCAAGTGCATTTGGGTACCTGGTCAAAGAGGTATAGCCGGAAATGAACTACCTGATGAGCTCGCCCGCTGCGCAGCATCCATTAACATGGTAGGACCTGAATCCTTCATTGCGATGGGTTTCCATACCATTAAGAAGTTGCTCCCCGGTGAAGAAGAAGTAGGCAGAGAGTGGTACTGACAACAACTCCAATGTATGCGCCATGCTTAGTTGCTAAGAGGGGTTTTCCACTAGGGATGACATTGCTTCGCTAGCGCAATAGACCTAAGATCGCGGTCCATTGCTCGTTTATTAAATCTAAGTTTCTTGGTCCTTATAAAGTTTTGAGGGTTTTGCCACACGATCGATACGATGTTGAGAAGATTGGTAAGGGACCTCGACGAACAGCCACCATTGTTGATTACATGACGCGGTGGAAGCCTTCGTTCGACTCGAACAGGAGGCCCGTACGTGTGATTGCTACGATAAGTGAACGTACGGATCGAGGGCATTGAACAGTGACAGCGAATTTTAAAAACTTCAACTGCAATAACCGACGGGACTTAAAAATCAATCAGCCGACAGTGAGATCCACACTTCAGCTGACGGAAAAACGACAGTACCAGATGCAGACATCAATATGTATAATATACTAAATAAATTAAAAACGTGTTTCTTTAACCGAAGATTGTACTGTTGCTGGCTTCGTCCTCAACAACCACGCCGTTAGTAATGGGTCTTGTTGTGAACGAGGGCAAGACGAAATATCTTCTGTCATCAAACAAACAGTCGTCGCACTCGTGACTTGGTTCTCACGTCACTGTTGACAGTCATAACTTCCAAGTCGTAGATAATTTCGTCTATTTTGTAACCAGTATTAATACCAACAACAACGTCAGCCCCCAAATCCAACGCAGAATAACTCTTGCCAACAGATGCTACTGCGAACTGAGTAGGCAATTGAGAAACAAAGTCCTTTCTAGACGAAAAAAAACACCAAATTTTAAAAGTCACACATCGTCCCCGTCCTGAAAAGTCGGCGTAGCGGGTTTTCGAGAAAAAGGTTCTGTGGAAGATTTATGGTCCAACGCTGGGTAGGTCATGTCGTCCGAATGGATGAAAACGCTTCAGCTCTGAAAGTATTCGACGAAGTATCCGCCAGGGTAAAGAGAGGAAGAGGAAGTCCTCCACTTTGTTGGAAAGATCAGTTGGAGAAGAACCTGGCGCCAAACAGCAGGAGGGAAGTTGGTGCGCTGTTGTAAACTTGGCTATAACCGCGTAAGAATCAATACTTTTCAGGACATGTTATCCATAGATTTTTTGCACCCCCATTAACTACTTGACTAAGCCTCTGTGCTACAAACCATCTGTATATACGTATACTATAGTATATCATATGGAGTATGCGCTTATGTACGCATTCGAGACGGCGTCGTTCGTGAATTTTTTACCAGTGCAGCTGTGACATTCACTCCAACGTTTTCACATCATCAATTTAAACAAAAAATCCTACATATATAGATGAGCGCAGCGTTGCATTCGCAAGTAACACCAGCGCCGGACACGAATGCCAAGCGCCGTCGATGGCATTTTAAAGTACCTCCTAGGTACTGAAGATTCAAAACAACAACAACAAAAAGTAAATCAGTTTGTAAAAGAGCGCACGAATTCGTGCTGAGTAGCGCTCAGCTCTTAAAAAATTCGGAATCGCTTCGAGATTTCGTTAGTAAATGCGTTTAAAGACCTGCGTGGGTATATGCATGATGCATGTATGTGCGTGTGCCACTGTTTGTTGCAACATATTTGCATTGCCTCTAGTTGTGATGGCGGTCCATATATGGACTTAGGTGTATGCGCTGGTTTTCAACTAGAGCGCCTTATTTTTATGCGCACCACTAAATCACGGTAGCCTCAGGTTCGGGCGGTGGCGGATGTGCGCGCGAACGTGCACGGATGCGAATACGGAAACGTTTATAATTTCTATACTTGGCACGCGCACAATGTGTTCAGCCACGTGCCTAGTGCCAGGAGGGATATTGCACCAGCGTCCACACGCATGCACACAAACAACCGTATTGCTGGCGGCGAGCGCGTTTAAGTAAGCTTGCCACAAGCGGCAACATGGCATGGCGTGGCACGATTTCTGCTGCAGCACTAACTAGCTGTTTGTTTGTCTGCTTGAATGCAGTGCTGTGTTTGCTGCATGCAGAGCACTGTTCGAGCGTTGTACGAGATTTTATACCCTATATAGCGGGTATATTAAGTTTATCAGGAATTTCGATACATGCCGAGGGCAAGGTTGCAAAGCTGTGCGTGAATTAGTCCCTCAGTTTTTGAGATATCGTTCTGAAATTTTGCACGTATGATTTTTTTCCCAAGAACCTGCTCATTTCACGGATTCGATGATATCGGGGCACTATAGCATATAGCTGTCATACAAACTGATCGACCAAAATCAAGCTCTTGTATAAAAAACTTTTTAATTTGATAAGATATCTTCAAGAAATTTGAAACAGATTATTGTTCAAGGCAGAGCTACAATTCCTGAACAAATTGTGTAGATCGGATGACTATAGCATATAGCTGTCATACAAACTGACTAATCAGAAGCAAGCTCTTGTATGGTAAACTTTTTAATTTGACAAGATATCTTCATGAAATTTTACATGAGTAATTGCCTAAGCACGAGCTAACATCTCTGAACAAATCATTAATATCGGACCTCTATAGCATATAGCTGTCATACAAACTGACCCCTCAAACGCTAGCACTTGTATGGGAAGCTGTTTAATTTGACAAGATATATTTATGAAATTTGACATATGTTATTGTCAAAGGTAGAGCTTCAATCTCTGAGCTAATTATTTAGATCGAACCACTATAGAATATAGCTGTCATACAAACCGACCCCTCAAACGCAAGCACTTGTATAAGAAACTGTTTAATTTGACAAAATATATTTATGAAATTTGACATATGTTATTGTACAAGACAGATTTATAATCTCTGAGTAAATTATTTAGATCGGATCACTATAGCATATAGCTGTCATACAAACTGACCGGTCCAACGCAGGCACTTCAATGGAAAACTTTTTAATTTGACAATATATCTTCATGAAATTCGACATATGTTATTGTCAAAGATAGAGCTTCAATCTCTGAGCTAATTATTTAGATCGGATCACTATAGCATATAGCTCTCATACAAACTGACCGATCAAAATCAGCATAAAGATATTTTTATACCTTTTTTTTTTATAAGAAATGCATCTGTGAAGGGTATTATGGCTTCGGTGCAACCTTCTTTCTGTTTTTTTTTGTGAGTTTCCGTGTATGTGTGTGTGTGAGTGGTTGCGCCAGTGTAATTGCATTTCATAGATTAAACAAATGGACTCTAAATGAATCTTTACAATAACAAGTTTATGCTTAGACGACGAGTGTGATTGCGGCTGCCAGCGCTGCACAACCGTAACGACAAACGAACAGCACGAAGCAGCGCTTCCGGTCATGCGGCATGTCCCAGCTCACACACACACACACGCACACATATGAGCTTGTCCATACGTGAGTATATCGTGCCTGTACGTGTCTGCTTCAAATGCACTTGCCTGCTTAGATTGTGGTTCGCAAGAATCGCGCTCAGTGTGTTGTGTGTTTTTGTTGTTTTTCATTTGTTGCCGCAACACTCATACGCCCTGTTGTGCCGGCAAAAATAATCATTTTTTAGTTTGTACTATTTAAATTTGCCACGTTTTGTTCACTTTTATTTTTGTTTCGAGCGTGAATTGCATTATAACTGTATAAATTAGCACGAGCTCGTTGTGTTTTGCTTGTTTGTTTATTAAAATACATTTGTTTATTTGCTTTTTTTTTTGCTTTCACATTTAAACTATGCGCACAGGGATATTAGTTTGCAGCTCCTCGCGGTGCTTTATGGCAATTATAAGTTCCTGCGGGTATTGCATTTGCAATTAAAAATATGCTTTCTCGCCATTATATTTACCGTTGTTCTAGTAATAGCGCAGTAAACGTGGTCAGTGTGCTGCTGTGCTGCTTCTTACTTTGGCTAGAGTTTATTGCACTGCACCAATTTTTACTGAAAGTAAGGGATTGTAACACGTATTTCTAATACAGTCGGATCCTGTATTAGTGGCAGATATTTGTGGCGAAAGAAGCTATTGGCAAAAGTTGGGGTCTTTGATCGAAAGTAGTCATGTGGCTTTACGATGGCATTATGTTTTACGGGCTCGAATGCATACGCATTTCCTTGCGAATGGGACAAAGCTTGAAAATGGTTGAAAGGTTGATCAACTGTTTCGAAGCGCTTCTTCTTTTAGTGTGTTAGTAGAACGACAATAGTAGCTTTGAAACTATTGGCTGTCCAGGCGAGTCTGGTTAGGGTATACCTTACGTCACTATGAACGACTTCGGGTTACTTCTAAACACTACGTCATAGTGACCTGATGTCTAAGACTACTGTGGGCACCAGGCCATAGAGGAATCGTAGACAACTATGAAGCTGATGAGTGTGATGTGGAATGTGAGAGGTTAAGAAAGATTCCTATCTCTTTTGCAGCTAGTAGGGCGTGGTAAACCATATCGGTACGCGAGCGGTCGCAACATACCTCTGGCCTAATATTAAAGGCAAGAGAACCGGCGCAGTTTCCGTTAATAAAGATAGGCTTCCACCAATTGTAGGAGTTCTAACTCGGCTTTGTTCGATTGATGAACCCAGATTGCGGAAATATAAATAAATAAATATATAAATAAATATAATAATAATATATAATATATATGTAAATCCAAGTAGTTTTGTAATGGACTTAAGACCTTGTTAGCGAAACTTAGGGGTTCTTGAATTTTCAATGTCTACGTTTTTGGACCTTTAAGCATCCATTGTTCTATTCAAACCATTAATATTCTTGAGGTATTTAATATATTATATAAAGTTGATCGAGCAAGCGCGATTGTAGGGGTGATTATGCTCCTATAAGGTCTACATTTAATCTTTCAGTTATTAATTGAAATAAAGGGTGTTCTTTAAAAATTCACGCAAATTGCAATTAAATAGAAAAAAAAATGTCTTTTTGGGCAAATGTCTTCCTCGTCTTTTCATACCCATGCTCACTCCTTTGTCGACGTCTTTTAAGGTATTGGTGTTAAATCACAGATTCTGGCGGGATAATTGTTATTGCCAAGACAAGAGAATACACAGCCTGGAAATGTCTGATGCATTTTGAAGCATTTTATGAGCTGTATGACAAAGCTTTTCGAAATATTGTTCAATTTGAAGACACGGTGTTTTATCGTGTAATGCACCATTTTTACTAAGCCTGATTTTTTGGGTTTAAAACAATTCACTACATATATGAGACACAACTAAACTTAAAGCTGTGAAGCATTTTTTCAAAAATTTGTTTGTCACATAAAAGCTGAAATGTTTTAAATGTTTTATTTGAAAGTTTTATTGTTACAAACTTACACAACTAACAAAGCAATTCTGAAATGCTGAAAAAAAAAAAATATATATGTTTAACTCGGTCATTGTGATGCCATTTCCGGTGACTCCTCGGAAAAAAAGTGCCCCCGCATTGGCAGCATAATTCCTTAAGGATCATCTAAGGTGAAAAAATGCGTGTTTTTGTTATAATCTTTACTTAGAACTTGGTCAAAGAAAAAAAAACTATTTTATTGTAAGAACGTCTACAAAAAAATTAAAATTTCTTTCAAAATTTTGCGACTTTTTTCACATAGTGATCACATGATCTTAGTGACGAACCAACCGGTCCAAAAAGTGAAACTATCTGCTCAACGAAGTGTTCTTTCAATAAATCCATTGATTGATGCGATGTGTGGGAAGTGGCGCCGTCTTAAAACCAAATGTCGCCGAGCTCACGAGCTTCAGTTTTAGAAAATAGTCGGTTGTCATGGCGCGATAACGGTCGCCATTGTCAGTTATGCACGTTCTCGCCGGCCTCATTTTTGAAGAAATTTGAACCGATGATTCGGACGGCCCTTGAATTACTTAAGGTTGCTCTTCGTCACAAATGTGGCATTTTGCTTGTTTACATACCCATTGAGCCAGAAATGAACGTCATCGCTGAACGAAATTCGGCTCGAAAAAGTCGCATCTTCTTGAAACTTTTTAAGAGCCCATATAGTGAAGCGATATCGCTTGAGATGGTCGAGCGGCTTCAGTTCTTGCACAGGCTGTATTTTGTACGCTTTCAATTTAAGATTTCGACGCAAAATGCGCCAAGTCGTTCCATACGAAAGTCCGAGTTGCTGCGAACGGCGCCGAATCGACTCTCCACGTTCTTCGTGTTCACTCTCAGCTACGATTGCCTGCTGGACGTGGTCTATTCGGCTGAATATTATCCAATAATAAATGCTGAATCTTAAGACGGGTGATGGCGTTGCGAATAGTGCGCTCAATATCGCTCGGGTTCTCCGTTAGCTGTTAGACCAAATTGCCAATCAAAATCAAGTCCTTATTAGGAAAACTTTTTTGTTTGAAAAGATATCTTAACGAAATTTGCCACATATCATTGACCAAGGCAACCCTACAATCTGCAAATAAATTGTTCAGGTCGCATCACTTTAGCTTAATTGGACTGACTGATCACATTCAAGAATAATTTCTTTTTATGCGCTTTTATGATATAAGAAATCCAACTGAAAATCATATTAGCTTCGGTGCAGCCGATAAAACTGAATTTTATGGTTTTATACTCGGTACTCCCAAGTCCCTGCAGACTTCGTCGTTTATTGCTCTAAATTTCAATCAGCCATTATCGTACAGTGAATAAATTGAAATTAAAGTTTTTTAATTAAAAATGTAAAGTTTTTATTATTTCACTTAATTGTTGTTGCATTTCATATGCGGGTGTGCTGAGCAACGTGGCATTATTATTAGCCACATTCATCATAGCCGAAGCCAAGCGAGTAAATGTCATATACGTGTGTGTGTGTTGCTGCTGCGTACACTTTGCTCAAGGCCAAAGAGCTAGCTTGCTGTTTGACGGTTGTCATCCTCATATTTGGATGCACAACGTACGCTATGTCAGTATATATGACATATGTACGTATCTAGGCGTATATATGTATGTACATATATATTGACATACATGTTTAGTTAGACTTATGTGAGGTGCAGCACTCAGTCGCTCGCGTATTTGACTGCTAACTCATATCTAAGCTCTTTAACATGTGGTTTATTTTTGTTGTTGTTGTTGTGTTTACTGAAAGTTTAAAAACTTAATTTGCCCAGCGAGTGTCATAATGCAAAACACTCCACAGCGCTGGAAAGCAGCATTTGCATACAAATACAGTCACAGACGCGGGCAAAGCAAAATTTGAATGTAAAAGTGGTTGTAAAATATACACACATGCATGTGTATGTGTGTTTGTACAAAGCACATTTGCTGGTGTTTGTGCGTGACATTTGCCGCGACTTTTATTTTGTTCAACTCCCTTTCTGCTTTCAACACCACAAACTCTTTATAGTCATTCGGGGATTTAGATGAGAAGTGCTTATTGTTGTTGTTACTTTTGCATTAGAAAAACAAAAAAGTCCGAAAATGTTTATTTCAAGTTAAATGACTGTGTCGAAATGCTGGCTAAATTTTATAGTGCAGCTAATTTAAAGTTTGTTGGAAACATCATTTGAATGCTTTTGACAAATTATCGCTCGAGTTTTGGTTTTTAAAATTAAATTTCCGGTTATTGGTTTCATTTCTCCAATTATTTGTTATATTTATCTTTAATAAAGTTCGAGGTAACGGTTTTTTGCGATCATTTTGGAGTCATATTAACCGATTTATTCAGGAATTCATATATTAAATAAATTAAGACTTTCCTCCCTTTTGCTATTGATCAACGTCAGTTTACGTAGCCATATTAGCTTCGCGCGGATGGAGCCATGTGTAGAAGTTCACGCAAGTGAGAACAGTTTTTCACTTGGAAATGGCCTAAAAATATCTTTTATCTATGGCTCAATCGACTTCCGGTCTTAGACCAAGTATTCTCTGGGTAGGCAAAATCATCTATTTGAAGACGAGATAAAGTGAGAAAGCGAAACAATCTTCCGCAGGGATGAGCGGTGGGTTTGAAGCCTTCCCCGTAAAAAAAATCCCCAATTAAAGAACATTTATCTTATTGGTCGATAATAATTCCTTTTAGTTGTAACCTTCACGCATGTGTCGACTGGGCAAAGAGTATCGCTACTTGAAATGCCATGCTTTCAAGCTGGCTTTGGCTCTAGCTGAGTACCGACATTACTGGCAGGTGGTAGCTATCTGTAGCTGATATATTTCCAAAAACATTTTATTACAGTGGAATGCTTTATATGCGCCCTCAGAAGAAGCTGAATGGGTGAATCAGCCCACGATGCTCAAGAGGTACCTGACGGTAGATATAAAATGCTAGGGGTAGAAATCACGAATCGCAAAACGAAAAATAGAAGTCGGTGAAGGAAAGAATCAGACTGGATATTACGTCGGTGAGGGTTGAGATTGCTACCTCAATCAATCCCTCAAGATCCACTGCCAACTGCTCTGGTAACTGGTGCCACAGTACATAAAGACTCGGAATAAAAAAGCGTTTTGAGTATTAACGAAGTAAAGAAAGAATAACTTCATCGGGCCCCGGACGAAGCCAAGCAAGGATGTGCAGAAGGCAACAGCGTGGTACAAAGCGCAGGCCGTGATATTTCACCGATTCGGTGTCAAGTCCAACCTGAAAAATAAGAGCTCAAAGGGTTGGTGAAAAACATTTTTGTATTTGTAACAAGTGCAATGCCTCAGATTCAGCGTTTGCCAATCACATTGAGGAGCTTATCGCTGAAAAGAGGCATCGTTCGATGCGAAAGTGAACCAGAGGCGCTTTTAGAAAGAGAGTACCAGCAATGAAGATAAAAGTCAAACACGCCGACCTCAACATCCGCACCATAAGCAGTGGCGGCAGGTAATACGATTGCGAAACGATATTTAATCGTGGTGCTCACAGATCGCAGTAGGGGGAAAATAGTAGAGACGAAGCTATTGTCAAAACGTTTACAAACTTATGGAAAGATGGAATACTGTAGGTGTGGAGCTCAGCAACATTCCATCGGTGCCCAAGGTGTTGCGCCGACTTTAGTGACAGAATCTGGATGTGGCGACTGGAGGGTGTTTAAAGTTTTACACAAAAGAAGGAGCTAGAAAGATCATTTGTAATATTCTTAGGAAGATTATACTTTCGAACGTTTGTGGTTTTTCAGAGTAAAAACAAAAATTAATAATAAAAAATAAAAAATTATTAAAACGAGAAAACTCTGAATTATGACCTTAGAGCACTAGTATGATGTCACAAAACTCCGAATTTATATATAGCAATGATTTCAGCTTTTGGATACTGTCTGAGTATAATATTTTTCAGAATATGTGCTTTTGGGCCCAACTATCTATAAATGTCATTTTAAGGGAAAGCATTGGGATTTAGTTCTTTTAGCTATCTCGATTCAACTCTGGTGTGCTTGCACAAATTTTTCATGTATGCGCTTTGTTAACAGGCGTTCTCGGTTTCCTGAGTGTCCCAAATATGTGTGATATGTTAAAGAGCCGAAAAAAGTGATGGAAAATGGATCTTCGAAGAAAACGAGTCCACTCGAAAGGCTTATTTCCATATTCTATGATATTAAGGGTATTTGACCTAGCTTCACTTTCTTGCATGCGCTCTCCTACTGCAATAATAGTAAACTTTATCCTTAGATTTCAGTCTTGGGATAAGCTGATTGAGGTACTCTGTCACTAAGTATTCAATTAATATAGAAGATCTTGAGCTTTCTATAATACCCACGGGAGTAGCGTCGATTGACTGAACTCATGTCAGTCTAATTAAAAGGCAATGATGTAAACTTACATTTTCTCACGATTCACTGCTTTCCCCACACCATACCTACATGAGAAAAATTTCATCCATGTGTCTGGTGGTGTCTTTAATGCATTGTCACTCATTACCTCTTCAAATCAGTGATTGCTGTAATTACTATTTTATGGTCATATAAATCGTGGTTCAAAAGCTTTGAAGTTTTAGTGATGAATTTTTGCTACAGAGATATAAAGTAACCACTAATTTTTACTCAATTGCATTAAGCTAGTTTTAACAACTGGGATACTTGATTGAAGTCAATAATTGTGAATAGTAATTGGAATATAAGAAACCCTTGACAATCAGTTTATTTATTATTTTTTTTTGTTCTGAAAAATGATGAGGTATTCAGAAAAGTTCTTAGTACTTAATATTAAAAATGTGTTCTTTTTATTTTTGTAGCAATAAGTGATGTAAAGTGTTAATCTGGTTTCCATTGTTCCGGTGACTATATATAAAATTAACCATTATTTTTTAAAATCATTAGTGACAGCCAAAAGATGACACAGAATACAGAAATTGCAATTTTTGGGGCTGTGTCAGGCATTTTATGTAATAAAAAATATAGAATATCTCAGTAAATTCGTAATTAAGTAAAAACGTCGAAACAATATACCAATATGCAAATATATTTAAAGTAATTTTAAAGCTGTTATAATAAACAACTTTTAAGCGGTTAAGTTTAAATTCATTGATTAAAAAACCGCTTAAATGCTGTTCTTGATTGACTCAAGTAAATTTACTGCAAAGTGTATAAAAAAATAATTGCCTCCGATGAAGTAAAGAATGCCGACTGGCTGGCTGAAAATCACCAATATGCAACATCTTTATGAGGCACGTCAATACGGATTCGGCTGATTGACTGTCACGCTGCAGTTGAGCGTGCGGCAAATAAGCCTTTGACAGCGATGATTATTGTTAACAGTGCGAGAGAGAGCGAAGTAGGGGGGAAAGTGGATTATAACCTGCGCAGCTTTAACTTTTATACAGATATAAAGGGTCATTGCGTTAGGGGCGTACATTTTTAATTTCAAAGCCAGAGTTAAGGTACTGAACAAAGTGGCAGGCTAATTTCTAGATACTTTTTGTTAAAATTCGGTCATTTAAAGGTCGCTCCTATGAAGTGGTGGTTTCACTGCTGGCATGATTTAGCAGAGTTTACTCGTATATTGAAGTGGAAAGTATAAGAACCTTAAATCTTGACATTACTGTAACAACAGTTTCATCCTCAGCACAAAAGCAGTGTAGACTAATGGCTTCTCCGGGCTTTAAAAGTTATTTGTGTGCATGGTAATTAAATAAATGCCAAACATTATTGTTTATTTTGAAGCTAATTTGACACTTATCTTTAAAAAAAAAACCACTACAACTCTGAAAAACGCATCCTACATATGTTTTTGTCTATGCATACGCCCAATCATCCGCCTTTTTATGTATTAACGCTTGATTACTGAGTTTATCTTCTTATGCTTAAGCGTCAGACAACACGACACGGGTTGTCCTAAAGTTTTTGCGGATATATTTGACTTAAGATTTAAACAACTTGGATACTTAAGTTCATTGTCGAAGTCATTAAGAGAGCAGAAATACACATACACTATATACATAACTCATTATGTCAATTATGTTTTTGTTACTGCCTCTCGAAAGACGATGCGTTACTTGAAGTTTTAATACATAAATTTTCTTTATGATTGAACTAGTCACTCTACTTATTCTTTATTGGCCTAGAAACAGCTTATGTGAGCACAAGTCATTCTTGCATGATAGGTTTTCTCTCTTTCGTTTTTCGTCTAATTTTTTGAGGAAGTAAAAATTAAATACAATTTTGTGCGTTTACAAAATGTAATCGATTTTTTTCATATAATGCTTTCTGAACATGTCAAGAATAGACTGCAGTGAAGTGATTTTCTTAAATTCGAACTCGTTTTTAAGATATAACCCTTAGAAAAAGGAGCTATTGGGAGCGCTGAGTGGCAGAATTTAAACGTTTTTTTTTTCTAATCTTTGTTTTAAAAACTTTCCTCCATCGTAACCTGAAGATATGTATATCTGCTTACTGGATGTAGCACAAAATTCTAAAATATCCCTGTCTTAATCTTAATGTACTCTGACTAATTTTGAAAAACCTGGGATTCCCCTTATCTTTTAAAGATGTCTGGTGATATGGTGTCATCGGCCACAACAGGAACTATAAATCTTCCGCAGAACCTTTCTCTAAAAAACTTGTAACGTCAACTCATCAGATGTTGTCATCGTGCATGCCTCTGGACCATATAACAGGACGAAGGTGATGAGTGACTTATAGAGTTTAGTTTTCGTTCGTCGAGAGAGGACTTCACTTTTGCTGCTCAGTCCGAAGTAGCACCTATTGGCAAGAGTTATTTTGCGTTCGCTTTCGAGGCTGACGTTGTTATTGGTGTTAGTTCTGGTTCCAAGACGAAGGACGACTTCGAAGTTATGCCTGTCATCAGTGACAGAGCTAGGTCGAGAGCCAGATCGGGAATACGACGACTGTTTGTTTGTTGACAGGGTATATTTCGTCTTGCTTTCGCTCACTATCAGACCCATTTGCTTCGCTTCTTTGTATAATCTAGAGAAAGCAGAACTAAAGCTCGATTTATTTTCTCCAGCAATAGATTGAAGCAGTCGCACGATAGGGAGTCGCTTTGTCTGAAACCTCGTTTGGTATCGAATGACTCGGAGATATCCTACCCGATCCTGACGGATGTTTTGGTATTGGTCAACGTCAATTTACACAGCCGTATTAGTTTTGCGGGATACCAAATTACATAGCTGAGTGAAGGCAGCTCCTTTTGTGAGGTTTAAATCACAGTTTTTTTTAGATATTTGGCGCGGGTTGAATATCTGGACATTCTCCAGGCCTGAAGATACACTAATAAGGTCCAATCAGTTTGTTGACAATGGTAAACCCACCCATCGTTCACACAGTACGCTCCATAGAGCCTTATATTCGATGTTGAGGAGGCTTATCCCACGGTAGTTGGCGCATATTGTGGGGTGTCCCTTTTTGTGGATTGGGCAGAGCACTCTTAAATTCCAATCGTTAGCAAATTCTACAAGTAGCCATTGTATTTGAATAGGTCGGTCAGCAGTCAGTCGGTTTCCGCCGCTTTGTTGTTCTTCAGGCGGGTAATTGGTATGCGAACATCTTCATGATTGGGCAGTGGCATGCCCGCTCCATCGTCATTGATTGTGGAATCGGGTTCACCATCTCCTGGTTCTAAGCTTTCAGTGCCATTCAGCAGACTGAAAAAGTGTTCTCTCCCTAATGTCAGTATGCTCTGGCCATCAGTCATTACTTCACTATTATGTCACCACTATGCCTAAGAGGTTATTATAAAAATTTCATTTTTAACGGTCTATCCATTGTCACGACTCTAAAAATAGTGTTTCGAGAAAAACAGGTTTAAAATTTTGGAAGTTGCACCACAAGTGTTGCCCGTTCGTTTGAGCATCTGGTGAATTTTTGTTTCGATTTCCAACTTTTCAACGCTTAGCGAAGTGAAGACAAACGATTTAGTGGACAGAAAAAATGGTAATTGAATTTTTAGTGATCACCCTAACATAATTTTATATATTCGTATTTTACCGTTGGAACTGTGCTAAATATTTTGTTTAATAAAAAATTGTACATGTACATATGTATGTGTGGGAAAGAGCGGATGCTGCGAGATTTTGCGCCGTTTTTTTGTATTCACCAGTCATCCGTTGAAAACAATAGCCTGCCGGCGACAGGAAACAAACAAAAAGCGAAAATGAATTTAACGGAGCGCTCACTCATTTTTGCCACGCAACGTGTAAGTAACTGTTTTTCGGCGGCGTTCTTTGTTGCCACTCAATTTTTTACTTTTTTATTGTTTTCGTTTTTTGAGCGCCACAGCTGTGCTTGCTACAATCCGTGGCCAATTATGTAATTTACACAGTTACTCTCAGACTGCCGAAAAGGGGGCTTTTTTTGCACCTACCGGAGTCTACTTGTTGCTGCAAAAATGAAAAAAAGGGAAGGAAAAAATCCTTTTCTGGCAGTTGTTTGCGCGTTGTGCTTTTTGTCGAAGCCGTCGAAAATTATTTGAGTTAAACTGCCAGCTGTTTGGCGATCACTGTCGCTGGCGAAATGCTGTGGTGGGCGGAGTGGCTGTATGCGAACACCAATTGATGGTAAATCGATTAAAAGTATAAACGAAAACAATGGGCTGTTATGCGAATTTACATGTCAATGTGAAAGAACATATTTACAAACATACGTGCAGTGGGGCTGTGTGCTGCTGTGACGAAAGTGCGCTGATTTTCCGATTGCCGATAAAAGTGCATTGAAATCCTTTTCTCAATGAAATATTGCATTTTGTATTCATGTATTTACATGCGTTATACTTCTGATTAAATAGATATATGAAAAGTTGTAAGCCTTCGCTTGTTTCACATAAACCTGCAGGATTGATGGTTCTTTGAAGCCTTCAGTTATTTTTAATGTGACATTAAATTCAATTTAAAGCACTTACTTTAAAAAACTTTAAAAATTTTTGAAGGTTCTTCAAGTCATCAGAACTGTCTTTATTATGATCATAAAATGTCACATGATCTAGCTATTTCATAATCTGAAAAGTTTGAAACACTCTATTGAAATGACCTCCAATGAGACCTAACTAATTCTTCTTCTTATTTATTGGTGTAGACACCGCTGACGCGATTATGGCAGGGTCTACTACAACAGAGCGACTTTTCTGTTCTTCCTTTTCGATGTTTGGTGCAAATTGGAGATTCAAATTGTAGCCAGCTTCTCCCGGATGGTACTGCATCGAATACTCTCAGAGCGAGAGTGCATTTATTCATTCGGACAACATGACCTAGCCGCTGTCTTTTAGTTCCTTGAACTATGTCAATGCCGTCGCATATATCGTACATCTCATTGTTCTATCGACTGCAGTATTCGCCATTGCCAATGCACATAGGACCATAAATCTTCATTTCATAGAAAACTCGTAATTCCGACTTGTCAGATGATGAAATTTTCCATGCCTCTGCATAGTATGATGAGTGCTTGTAGGATTTCTACATTGTTCGTCGTGAGAGTACTTTACTTTCAATTGCCTACTCAGTTCGAACTAACACCTGTAGGAAAGAGTTATTCAGCGTTGTATTTCGCGGTGGACGTTGTTGTTGGTGTTAATGTTGGTTCCAAAGAGATAATCTACGTCTCCGAAGTTATGACTGTCTACAGTGACGTGGGAGCCAAGTCGTGAATGCGACGACTGTTTGTTTGATAACAGGAGATTCAAGATTTCGTCTTTCCCCCATTCACTGCCAGACCCATTTTCTTCGTTTCTTTGGCCAAATCGCAGAAAGCAGTACTATGGAAAATTCGGGTATAGCGGCATAAAGGCAGCTCTTTTTCGTTTTGTCAAATGCAGCATTAAAATTGACAAAGAGACGGCGTGTGTCGATCCTCTTTTCAGGAGTCTTTCCAAGATTTTGGAAGTTGTTGATTTTCCTAGCCTGAAATCACAATGATAAAGTCCAATCAGTTTGTCGCCGGTGTGCGTTAATCTTTCTCACAGAACGCTCGATTGAACCTTATATATATTTGTTATCTATACCACTCCGTACGTGTTATGGTCTATCGTAACATTGCGAGGTGGGCTATTTGCATTCTCCAGCTGTTATTTTTTTCTGAAAAATAAGGTTTTCGTTTGTATCTGTACGAAAAGAGCTTGAAATGCTGCCCCACAGTTCCTTTATACCGAGTTGTTGATGAGTGCTCTCAGAGAGCCGTGCCGTCAAACCTTCCTTGATTTTGTTGATGTGCGCTTTTACTGTACAGAGGTGCGAATCTTGGCTGAAAAAAGATAGAAAAATAGAGTCAATGTTAGAACCTCGGAAAGTACGCACGTCTAAAACACTGGAGAGGTGTCTTCCGTCTATCACAACATGATCGACCTGCTTGGTCCGTAGACAGCCAGGTACCAGGTAAATTTCAATATTGGAATCTAGTACTTCAGATAACTATATTTCGGTCACCGTCGAAGTGGACCAAACTCAACCCCTTTCGAGATGTTTCATCATGGAGGCTAGATTGTCAAAAAAGTCTTGCGGTATTTTTGCTAGTTGGCGCTGAAAGCGCGTAGTTCTAGTTTTATTCGTCGCATTGGGTCATGCTATATCTTTTTGAAAAGCTCATTTCACGCGCTAACACGTGTTTGATTGATTGTCGTTTCTTTTAAGCCGTTCGTGAGTTATACCGTCGCAAACATGGAGCAAAATAAAGAGAAAATACGGCATATTTTACAGTACTACTACGATAAAGGCAAAAATGCATCTCAAGCCGCCAATAAAATATGTGCAGTTTATGGACCCGATACAGTTTCCATTTCCACCGCACAACGATGGTTTCAACGTTTTCGTTCTGGTGTAGAGGTGGTCGAAGAAGCGCCACGCTCCGGAAGGCCTGTCGTCGAAAATTGCGATAAAATTGCTGAATTGGTCGAAAGAGACCGGCATAGTAGTCACCAAACCGTTACAAACCATTTGAAGAAGCTTGGAGTCACTAAGAAGCTCGATGTATGGGTGCCACACGAATTGATTTAATAAAAATACCGCAAGACTTTTTTGACAACCCATTATTTAATTGGGGAGTATTATATTTCTGAGTTGCCTACACAGTTGAAAATCGTACTTTTCGATAAGACCGCTTCTTCGTTTTGTGCTCATACGCTATCATATCTATAAGTCTTCTTTTATAAAATGTAGGGAACATGTTCTCCAGAATTTATTGTTCCAAAAATGGTTCTTTAAACATTTTCTAAATATAGTTGACTAGTAATACCAGATCACACAGGTCATTCTCACTTTTACCGCCGTCCTATTGAACTTTTATCACTTATTCTCCATTGCTAATGAATTGCTATTCAACAGTTCCAAACCGTACCTCTAATGGTCATTTTGTAACATTATTTCACTGTGTCTTCCTTGCGTTCGTTCAATTCAATTCGGGTTGCCGCACTCCCTTGCTTCTTCGCTGCGATTTTCATTTATTAAGCATTACCGCTGGCTTGGCCTTTTTATGTTCATCCGCTGGAAATACACCATTTACGCTGATAGTTCGAGAATTATTGGAAATAGTAAAGTAAATTATATCAATACATTGCCTGTGCAGATGTATTCGTACCGTTACATCAGTGTAGGTGTGTATGCGTCTCTTAATGCACACATTTCCTTTATGGTTTTTTGATTTTCTCTCCCGCACCGCGCCATTTTCAGCGATGTTTTCATTTTTTATGCTTTTTTTCTGGTTTTTGTCGTTGCTAAAGCATTACTATGGTGTAATTTAAGATTTACGACTCATACCATAAAGGCTGTCGCCGAGCAATTTTCCGTTTCCTCGGGATTGTGAAATAAAAACGTAATGCGACAATTAAATAGTTATGAGCAATATTCGAATGCTTTTGGACTTCACAGTGGAATTATGTGTGCTTTTGTCTCATGGACTTGTAGACCGCACGGGAAACAATTTTCTTAATTTATCGTGTACGAAGCAAGTTTAAATGGCGAAATTGTGATAAAGTATTGATTAAAGCAGATTTTATAGTTTGTTTCTCCTTATAATATCCCAAATCATGAGGTTGGCTTGGGACTCTTTAAACATATGTATGTAGTTGGGTGGGACTTAATGCATCACATATTTCTGCCATCATATATTCAGACCATCACAGCTAAGTTGATTACAGTCGATGCGATGGAGATGACTTCATCTTGTATTATATCATAAGCGAACTATGTCGTCGGTCGTCAACAGGTTAGAACTCTTCGTATTCAATCCGAAGGATTGTGGCACCCATACATCGAGCTTCTTAGTGACTCCAAGCTTCTTCAAATGGTTTATAACGGTTTGATGACTACTATGCCAGTCTCTTTCGACCAATTCAGCGATATTATCGCAATTTTCGACGACAGGCCTTCCGGAACGTGGCGCATCTTCGACCACTTCTACACCAGAACGAAAATGTTGAAACCATCGTTGTGCGGTGGAAATGGAAACTGTATCGGGTCCATAAACCGCACAAATTTTATTAGCGGCTTGAGATGCATTTTTGCCTTTATCGCAGTAGTACTGTCAAATATGCCATATTTTCTCTTTATTTTGCTTCATGTTTGCGACGCTATAACTCACGAACGACTTAAAAGAAACGACAATCAATCAAACACGTGTTAGCGCGTGAAAGGGGCTTTCCAAAAAGGTATAGCATGACCCGATGCGACGAATAAAAGTAGAACTACGCGCTTTCAGCGCCAACTAGCGAAAATACCGCAAGACTTTTTGGACAACCTAATATTACTACTTCATCTTCGTATCAGTGCATACGAAACATGGTCTATTGTGCCTCACTTAGCTCCAGGTTATTGATAAATTCCAATATATTTCTAGGTGCTATTGAGGTGATATGATCCCTATTTGGAACATGGATCCAAGCGCATTTATCCTACACCAATAGACTGCTATGCAATTAGTTAGTAGGTGTTCTGGTATTTCAGACTCCAAGTCGCCGAACCGGCAAATCGGATTGGAAGCGAGGCCTACGTTAAATAAGTGCTTCTTGAGTTTACAATGGACAGTGTAGAAGGCGACAAGTAGTCTGAGTTTTTCCCTTGGGGGGTTGATTACGTATTTAAACTGTTTAAGGTTACAACCACACATTAGAAACTTGTCAAGGCGCATACCTTGCAGTTGTTCCCAATACCCCTTCCTGTCCACTCCTTCCTCCCTGTCCACTCCTTCCTCCCTGGCGAGCTTTGTGTTATGTGAACCAAAGGCAATGAATGATGATTTTAGTGAAGCTTTTCCTTTAAAGAAGAGCCAGCCGATCACTAGGTAAAGGGGTGTGAGTTTCAGCATGACTGTAAGTGCCCCCGTCGGGCATATGCGGATGGCATTCGACACGTACTTAGATGCAGGCGAGTCGTTTCACCTTTGATAGTTGAAGTCCTATCGAAGTCTGTGATACTTTCGAGCCACAAGCCAGCGCTCCAAATGTGATAATCGGTCGGACGATCATGGTGTATCATAACTTTGCAGCCCCAGGATTTGCCAGTGGTCAATTGCACACCATAAGTGCTTTAGTAGATTTGACCAGGTCAACATGCTGCTTCCATCGAAGAATAGAATCCAGCGTGGAATCAAGGTATTTAAATAAGGGGTTGATGCTCGGTCCAACCCCACGACACTATCATTTAGCCAGACCTAATCCGTTGTGTATGATATTGTAGAGAGTGTCTTCATATTTTCTTCCAGCTATACTAACAATTTCGTCCGCATATCTTTGACAGCAGATCCCATTGTTAGACAGCAAAACGAGTAATTCGTCCACCACAAAGCTCCATAACAGGTTGGATGGCACTCCATCCTGTGGGCATCCACTTGTAATGCCGAGACGAATTGTGGTATCCCCTACTGAAGCCTATGTGTAAATATTTATATTCTCAATACAATCTAACATGATAATGTGATGAACAATTGAGCAGAAGTGTGTGAGCGGCAACAAATGAACACTGAGACAATTCATATGAACTTATGGGAAGCCTGTTGGCACATTTCATGTGTCGCACTAGCAGAATTAATGGTGTGCACGCATTTATGCATACCTTTTCTGCTCTCTACAGTTCTAATGAAATTGCGACATTTTTACGACCAATCAAAGACCACATATTGGTACATACAAATAGAAGTGTATGTATGTAGTGTGCAAAGGAATTGCCGATAGCTCTCTTATAAACACATCACACGTGGCTTTTTAGTTGTTTTAGTCTGTAGGTGATAGTCAAACTCGGATGATACACACATAATGAGCTGCTAGCACAACAGGGCCAGAGACGGAAACTGAATAAATAAATAGTAATGTTGCTAGTCAAAGACTTAGATGGACTTATTCTCATATATACATATTTAATACTTAGCTGTGTATGCTTGAATGTGAATGCTGGCAACCTGACCCCGTGACTGAGCTTACACTCGTGCAAAGGGCTCAATGCCATCGCAACCGCTTGTCGACACTGGACGGTGAAAGTGGTTGCGACAGTTTTGGGGAAGTGCGATAATGTTGAAAACTAGTACGATTTCTTTACAGCCAGGTACATCAGCGCAAAGAGAAACAGATTTACGCTAGCTGTAGAATAAACTGGCTGGCAGGAAAAGGTAAATCTTATGCGCATAATACTATACATACATAGGTAATTATCGGACGTAAATCACAGGTTTTATTCATTTGTTGACGGGTATTGGCATATACATATACGAGTACACTTATCGCAAAGAATATTCGTACATATAAAGGTAAATGCAGGAACGAAAGAAGATGTGTGAAAATTATTATTGCTACCTTTAATTCAACAGAAAACATTACCAATAGTTCAAAATAATTATTTACATGGTTACTATGCAAATTATTAAGGAGTGAGGTGAGGCTAAATAGTTATTTTTAAAATACATTTTCCAAAGAGGACAAAACAGGTCGTTCATTGCTGCAGTGTCCGCCATTTTTCGTGGAAGGAACCTTAAAAATTCTCGACTAGATGGTATTGTGTGTACAATGACCTACTTTTTTCTTAAGCGAAAAGTTTAATTTTAAGAAAGGTTTTGGTTGTTTTTGCCCTGCCAGAATTCAATTTTTGATCGTACCGAAACAATGGCGAGTCATTATGTGAGAACTATATGCAGAAGAAGTTGAGGACAATATATATGAAAAAATGAGTATCTTGTTTTTTTATTATTTTTGCAGAATTTCACACTAGTTGTGTCTCATAATATTTCAAATAAATAGCGGATACTGGCTCACTTTTCGAATTCAACCTTTTAAAAGAATCTTGACGGTGAATATTCTAGGAGCACATACTATCGGAAATTTATCTTGATATTGAATGGTTAGTTTGTGTAGCATCTACATATATGCTAACATTGCTTTCGTATTTCGTTAAAGTATCTTGTCAAATAAAGAAGTTTTCCATTCATGGACTCGGTTTATAAATCAGCTATTCGAAGTTTACTGCCGCGCTTGTGGTAAACCTGTGACCTTGAAATTCACTTTCTCTTTTTCCGGCATCCCTCCTCTCTCCTTTGACATATGTACCATCGCTCTAGCTTGTTTAGTTCGTCTGCTGCGTCAAGTTGAGCAGACGTATGTTTGTAATGCTCGTCACGAAAATGGAAAAATGAAATCAAGAGCAAGAGCGTCGCGATAAAATTTTGCGCCAGGTTGGGCGAAAAAGCTTCGGAAAAATACGCTAAAATTGTAAGAGTGTATGGTGATAGTGCTCTTAGCCTGGAAACCAAACGCCAAAGCTCACAATGGTTGTCTCCGCGCGCCCCCCGCCCGAAAAAAGCTCGCATGAGCAAGTCGAAGGTGAAAACGATTATTATTACCTTTTTTGATAGCCGTGGAATCGTCCACAAAGATTTCGTTCCACTGGGGAAAACTGTGAATCAAGCCTACTATTGCTAAGTACTCGAAAGATTGCGAAAATGAGTCAACAGGGTGCGCCCAGACATCGCTCGTAACTGGATCCTACATGACGACAACGCGCCGTGCCACACCGCCCTCAGCGTGTCCCAGTATTTGGCCTCTAAGGGTGCCTGCAGAGTGGACGCTCAAAGCCGAGCCGAGCGGAAATTCATGTGGTGCGTAAATGGGAAAATGCGCTCGGCTCGGCTTTGAGCGTTCACTCTGCAGGCACCCTTAAGGGATCGCCGTGTTGCAACAGCCGCCTTATTCGCCCGACATGTCCCCTGTGACTTTTTTGTTTCCTAAAACAAAATCGGTGGTCAAAAGAACCCATTTTGAATCGATTACGGACATCCAGGCTGTCGTGACAAGGATACTCTCGGAATCGAAGCGTTCCAGAAATGTTACGAAGCATGAAAAACGCGCTGGAATCGCTGTGTAGCTGCCCAAGGGGACTACTTTGAAGGTGATGGCAGAGTTGTAGAATAATTTTCAAATATACGGGTTTTATGGAATCAGTCTCGTTACTTAATTGTCATACCTCGTAAGTTCGTTTGTCAGTCTGTACCTATGCAAATTAGTCTCTTAGTTATCGAGGTGTCGATCTGAAAACTTGAAAAAAGCTGCTAATTTTTGTGCCTTTTTAATAACACCAAGTGAGCACTTTATGGATTACAGCAAATTGAGTTCATTTGATACGGTTTTACGCTAATTATATTGGTTTTGTAGCGTTGATTTCGGAACGAATTTTCGCGCGAAGCTGTATAGATGCTGGAGGATCGTTAATATTTATTTTGCTAATCCAATAAACCCCATTAAAAGATAAGGTGCCAGGGAGTTTAATCTGAAGATCTCGGTAGACTGCATTATTGCAGTCAATAACTATCAAAAATGAACCAATTTTAGGGCAAACATATGAGGAAAATGTTCCGATATTAGTTTTATATACGATTTACAATTGAGTGGCCACACTTTACAAGCCTGTTAGTCCAAAAATATTTAAAAAATTAGTTCAGTATTTTTAAAGGTATATACTATAGATATATGAAAAAAATATTTTTTAGCAACTTCACGCTTGGTGTAACTCTTAACATCCGAAAACAGTATGAAATGGGCTTCTCATTAATATTTGCTTCCAGAAATTTGATTTAGGCCATTGTACCGTCTGTTTGACCGAGTTCCATGAGACGTACATAAACGACTATATTCTAAGGACATACTTATGGTGTATGGTAGTTGTTGATTAGGCAGGTGAAGCCTTTTTGATTTTCCAAAAACACTCTCTCACTGTATGACAACATCTTTCAGATCACTTGTAGGCCTCTGTTCTTTGATGAACTGTATGATTCACTGTTAATTTCTTGGTCTCTAATTCAATACATACTATATTAGCCTGTTATTTTATGTATTTATTAATTAATATATTTTCCGATTTATACGAATATTTTTTCCAACAGTGTTAAGTGTATTTTTTTCGCTTTTAAATCAAAAAGCCCTTTGAATCAAAGAAGGCATTGAAAAACTACAGTTAAAACGTGCTACAAAAACCACATTCAGTGGCTACAATGCCGCCAAAGTGACGAAGGACAGCCGCGCTGGTGAGCTCCGCCAACGTTACATTGGCAAACATGAGCATAATTGCTTACATATATGTATGTATGAAAGCCTTAATATATAAACAGTGAGTATGTGACTGAATACCAGCAACATGTGTACACACATATGGGCTTTGCAATAGCAACAAATCCATCATCAGCAGTGAGTTGGCTGGATGTTTATGACAAAATGGCCAAGAGCGTTGAACGGCATTGACTGCAGTCCGGCAACAAAGAAATCGGTGCAAACGAAACAGCAAAGGGCATACAAATGCCTGCATATATGTATAGTATACTCTATAGCACGCTCTATGCGCTGCTTGGTGTTATGCATAGATAATGCTTTGTCGGCTTAAAAAGCAAACACGTTTCAGCAACAAAATGCACGCTTTATACATTACTCACACACATGCATGCACATTTATGGTTGCAGGGTTGCTGTTGGCGCCAACTTTAGTGACTTTCTATAGACGCACATTATTGGATGCTCATAAATGGTCTGCAATGAGAGCCAGCCGCCTCACACGCTTCTATTTTCAGAAAAACTTGTTTATAGAATATGTCTGACTATGTTTTCTTTGTGAGAATTCTATATTGGTTTGATTTACTTATCGTTAAGAGTTGGCAAGAAATTGCAATACAAGGTTAAAGTGGAACTAGAAATGGAAATATAATTAATGAAGTGTTTCAAGAATAAGTAACTGTAAGACATTCTCACCTCAAAAGCCATAACGTTATTTCTATCATTAAATACAAAAAGTTACAATTTCATTAAAAGTTGCAATACAGACCTTCCGCAAACCTATTTTTGTCGAACAAGTTGAGTCCTTGGCTTAGTTCGAATCTCCACTATAAAAAATGGAATGTTTAATGGCATTAATTATCTCTTACCCAGAGCTTGAGCACAGCATTGAGTTCTAACAAATTACATTTCAATTTAGCATACTTGTAGAGTGACTTTAAGGGGCTATACCAGCGTGACGCATGAAAAATTAGGCAATTTTCGTGATTTTTTTTTGAGAAAAAGTACGCAAGTGAACATTTCGAACTTTTTCGAACGTAATATAGTATATTTTCACCTATATTTTAAGATTTTTTTTCAAAAATGTTGAAAAATAAGGGAGTTATGGGCAGTCATCGGAGGGGCCAAAAAAAGTGCCTCAACTGCTGGCATGATTTCGGTCGAATAAGTAGCTGAAACAAAAAATTCAAAATGTGTATTAAACATAAATATGTATATTTTCGATACAGTGAACTACGATCTTTGAAAAATATTAAAAATTACGAAATGGCGTAATTTTGAAGGAAAATAATCGAAAGAAAAAAAATCGTTTTTTTAGGTAAAAAATTGTCGTTTTTTTAAATGCCAAATTGACAATTTTCAACCAATCAAAAAGATCGTGCTTAGTTTTAATTTGAAGTCGATCGGTAAATTTCTCGTTTAGTTATGATGATCAGCAATTTTGAAAAATGTCGTTTCGAGAAAAACGCGTTTAAAGCTTCACTTATATATGTTTGCACTATTCAAGATACGACCTTCCCGATTTCACAGTATATTTATGGAAATATAAGCTATCGAAAAAGAAAATAAAAAATTTTTTTTTTTTGCTTTTAAGTGTCACACTGGTATAGGCCCTTAAGGTTAACATTGTATGACATTTATGTAAATCTATAAACTGTGAAATTTGTATAGGAAATTTGGGCCCTTTAAAGTTAGGTCAGGACGTCGTTTATTTGAGCTTATTTTTCATGGCTTTTGGCTGGTACTATACATATGTACAGTGATAAGTACAAGAGAGAATTTATTCCTAACTTCAGTGACACAGCTCACAGATTGAACGATATAGTATTTTCGATAAAATGTTCGCTGTTGGAACTGGGCATACAGTTTTGATATCTGCGGGCTTGAACAGTTGTAATTTGAGTAGACAATTTTTGGCCATGAGCTGATTGAAGTCCGATTTTCCCCATTTCCGCACTAGAACATAGGAATGTCTTGATGTTATTACGTACCAAATTTGGTCGATCTCGGTAGAGTAGGTTCTAAGATATGGATCTTCTACGAATTTTTACAGTGTCGATAAGAGTGCTCAAGGGATTTGCCGTGAGTACACTTAGTCATTTTCCTTGAACAATTTGCGAGATTTGAACACTAAACTTTTTACATTTCCTGGGCCCGCCTATGTTTTAAAAAAATTTAGCTCAAAGGTACGCTTTGCTTCTCTGATCGCCTCTGATAAATTGCAGTTTGTCTTTTGAATTTCGCGGCTATGTATGAAGCGCTACAGACCTCTTATCTGGCAATACTATGAATCGTGTGAAAGGTCTTGACATAAACTACAAAATGACGCTATGCATGATTAGTTTGGATATTGCGTGCAACGGTTATACACGTGTAAACAAGGAGTTCGCTAACGCCGAAATACACGTTATTTTAAAGTTTTCCTTCGTTAAAGGCAAATCCGTTAGAGAAACGTTCCGAGAGTTTAATGGTATTTTGGGGGATAGTATCATCACTTCGAACTGCGGAGGAATGGTTTCGACTACTCAGAGCGGGTAAAAACGATACCATGGGTAAGCCAGCCGGCCGAACACCTGTAACGACGAATTAGACCGGAATATGGCATCTCTTGACATCGCCCAGAACATGGGAGTTAGTCACCAAACCATTGATGTTTGGGTGCCACATGATTTGACGCAAAAAAACCTTCTGGACCGAATCAACGCCGGCGATATGCTGCTGAAACGAAACGAACTCGACCGAAGCGGATGGGTACTGGGGACGAAAAATGGATCACATACGACAATATCAAGCGAAAATGTCGCGATCGAAGGCCGGTGAATCGTCCCAAACAGTGGCCAAACCAGGATTGACGGCTAGGAAGGTTTTGCTGTGTGTTTGGTAGGATTGGAAGGGAATCATCGACTATGAGCTGCTCCTATATGGCCAGACGCTTAATTCTACCATCTACTGCGAACAACTGAACCGCTTGAAGCAGGCGATCGATCAGAAGCGTTCCGAATTGGCCAACAGGAAGGGTGTAGTGTTCGACCAGGACAACGCCAGACCACACACTTCGTTGATTACTCGTCAGAAGCTGCGAGAGCTCGTATGGGAGGTTTTATTACATCCACCATATCATCTTGTCCATGGCGAACGTCCTTGTTGGTGTAAAGTTGAACTCAAAAGAGGCTTGGGAAAAGTGCCTGTCCGAGTTCTTCGCAAATAAGGAGGGGGGCTTCTACGAGGAGGTTATTATGAAGTTGCCGTCTAGAGGGAAACAGATTATCGAACGAAACGGCGCATATTTGAACTAAATCCCATCGCTTTCGATTTTTTTCTAATGGCGTTTTCTGAACGTGGTCGTCTCAATTTTGCGGAGGAACAGGCAGACGGTCACCCGGATTTCAACACGTCTTATCATTCTGATCTTACATGGATATATAACTCTATATATTACTCAATTAGTTTTAAGTGATACAAACAACCGTTAGGTGAGCGAAACTATGGTATTATACTCAACACATATTGCTGGAGGGAGCATAACAACTGGTCGCCCGCTCCGTTTGTCTATGTTCTTTTATAACCATAAGAAACGGTTCGACCAATATCGTATCAATAGTGCTGACTACTTTTACTTATTCTTGTTCTTCCCGAAAACCAAAATTGTTTGAGTAAAATTATGTCATTGTTTGAATAGCTGACTGTTCTCTAACAAAGAAAAACAGTTTAGTTTTTGTTGTGAAAGTCCTACAAGTATGAAATTCTTAATTAAACTATCTCAAAAGCTTTAATTCTATTAGATTAATTAGTAGAAGAATTTAGTTTTCCAAATATTATACCTAAATTGAACTAAGCCAGTGTCTAAAAACAAACTAATTTTTGAAGTAATGGAAAAGAGATTTGAATTTTTCTATCTGATAATTCTAAAAATCTAAAAACTATATGGCGGTGGACCTTTTTAGTATATATTTTCGTTGAGATGTCTGAGAATATATTTTTCAGATTATCAACGGAAAAAAAATCGATTGTTTTACTCACCTTAATATTGTATATGCGATATTCAGTATATTCGGAAATGAAGTTATCTTTCCGACTTCAGTCATCTCTACAGTGCTGCATAAATGATTTAGGCGTATTTTTGGGCGTTTTCCATTCACAGCCTAATAATGCCGTTCGTGCTTTATTGCTTATCGCATTACAGTTAACGCTTGGACGCTATTTATGCGAACATTCCATCGACACCTACCCACCTCTGCATATACGCAACTACTGCGACTCATACTCGAACACCAATGCGTATACGCAACCTCTATGAGTATAGTGAATGCCTAGATACATATGTACATGTGTATGTGTTCAACTAAAGTAAATACTGACTGATGCGTACACAAAAGAATTTATGGTCGAGCATGAATGATGCCCATTTTTATGAACAAAGACAAAAAATGGCCAACGTTGTTATTGTAATGCCAAGCAAACAGTAAATAAATAAGCAATAAAAATGAGACATGGTGAGCAAACGCAGCTGTATTGGACATAAACTATCTAAGTGTAAGTAAACGATTCACATCGCATTAGCCCACATATGTGGACACACATGTATGTATGTGGCTGTGTGTGGGCGTACGTGTGAGCGCATAAAAAGTCTGGCATTTGCCATTAAATAAAAGCGATTTTCTGCGAATTTTCAGGCGCCTTTGCCGTTGCGATGCTTCGTTGCGTTTGATTAAATTTATGCAGCCCCTATGAGATTAAAGCAGAAATTAGCGATAAAATTCATCTTACTCGGATTTGAGCGCAATTTATGGTAGAGTTCAAGGAATTACAGGGAGTTGGTATTCAATAAAGAAGGGGCTGGTATAATGGAATAATGCTCAGTGATGAATATGCCAATAATGTGTGTGTACATAACCCCTTAGTTACTATATTGTCTGAAGAATACTCAACTTTATAAGTCATCCAAGAAAACGTTGCCGAAACTAAGCTCACTTTACTTCTAAAAGAAAATCGGTTTCATATAGTTGATCTCCAAGAAACCCATTTATTTAATAACCCACTAAACAGAATGATACCGCCAAACTTTCATATTTACACAAATAACGACATAGAGCGTGATACAATTGCTAAAAGGGGAGTAGCTCTATTAATCCATAACTCATTTTAAAATGCCAGTCTTAACATAAATACTAATATCCTTTCAGTGACTGCTAACATTAAATTCGATATTATTTTCACAATAATTAACGCTTATATAACGACCACCGACAATTTAACAGAAGCCAATTTATCAAATCTTATTAACACTTCAACACATCCTACTTTACTTCTTGGCGACTTTAATGGGTGGAGTCCTCTAAGGGGTTTCACGAATTATAACAAAAGAGTTAAAATCAATTCCAACTTCATACAAAACAATAATCTAATACTACTTAACGACCAATCCCCTACCCATTTTTCAACACGATCAACACTAACACACATTGATCTTAGCATCTGTAATCCGCCTCTCAATATTGCTGCCACTTGGAAGATCAACCATATGGTAGCGATCATCTACCCACTTTCAGAACCCTATTTGGGCTTAATCGGTGTCAGAATATGAACCTAAATAGGGGGTACAACCTAAAATTTGCTGATTGGATGTTATAGCAAAAAACTGTGAAGCAAATGTATATTCCTTTCTCTACACTTGAACTTAATTCTTGCCTCTCTTCACTGAAAGGTAAAACTCCAGGCCTAGACAAAATCCTCTATCCGCTTATTAAAAACCTTCCCCCCATTGGTAAAACTAAACTATGCCAACTATACAATATAATATTTACAAATAGTATAGTCAATATTGGAAAACAAGTCTCACTATCTCCATACCAAAACCCAATAAGCCAAAAAGCACCATTTAAGGTTATCGCCGAATTTCACTTATTCCATGTCTACCAAAAGTAATGGAAAAAATGGTAGCAAGGAGACGAATGTGGTACCTCCTAAATAATAATCTACTTTCTAATCGACAAACCTTAGATGAGGAAATATCAAACTCTCTCTCTAGTAAAACCCATTTTGCAATTATTTCGATTGACATGGAAAAAGCTTTCAACCGAGTTGGTCTCCATATTATCATGGCACAACTAACCACTTGGAAACTTGAGTTTTATAAAAACGTGCGTTATTCTAGGTTTGTCTAAATTTAAAAAAGAAATTACACCGCCAGACGTTTACTTAAAAAACTTCTCAGAAGTAATAAGTTCTCACAAACAGTGGGATACACTCTACACAGGTAGATCAAAGGATTATAATTATGTGGCCGTCAGTGTCCTTAAGGATAACTCTGTAATCATGTCATACTACCTTCTTTTGCTTCAATTTTTACGGCAGAAGCAACAGCCATCCTGCACGCTTGCTTAATAGCAAAACTGATTAGACATAAACATCTCATCTTAAGAGATTCTTTATCGTCGCTCAAAGCCATACCAAACGTCAATTATGCTGATCCAACTGTTTCTCAAATTAGAGATATCCTATCGACAATATTCTACTGTGCCCAAAAAATAAGGTGACATTGTATTTACATATTTATTTTTGTATTTTAAAAAATTCTTTATTTATTCTTCCAAATCAATTTCATCCCCTTATCTCCTCTCGATACAATGCACTTACGCCAACGGATTTTCCAATCTTCGAAACACTGGTTGTAGTCACTTTCCGGGATGGCCTTCAGTTCCGTCTTCGCTGCGGCTTGAATCTCCTCTATCGTATAAAAACGGTGTCCTCGGAGCGGTCTTTTGAGCGTGGTGAATAGCCAGAAGTCGCACGGCGCCAGATCAGGTGAACACGGTGGTTGCGGAACGATATGGGTTGAGTTTTTGGCGAAATGATCACGAATTACGAGGGCAGTATGGGATGGTGCATTATCGTGGTGTAAAAACCAAGAATTGTCTTTCCACAATTCCGGCCTTTTTAGGCGGATAGCGTTACGCAAACGACGCAAAACGTTCAAATATGATTCCTTGTTGACTGTTTGACCGGTTGGAAGGAATTCATAATGCACAACACCACGATAATCGAAGAAAACAGTCAACATAACCTTGAGATCCAAGTCTCATCGCCAGTTATAATGCTTTTCATGACACCCTGGAAGTCGGAAAGCATCATTTCTCACACTTCAACGCGACGCCTTTTTAAAAAAAATTCAATGTTTTCGGTACCAGTCGAGATTTGACGCGCTTGAGGCCCAAAACATCTTTCAAATTGGCTGAGCCTTTCGATGTGCCAACTTCATCAGCAAGGTCTCTTATTGCTAATCGACGATTTTTCAACACCAAATCTTTGATTTGTTGAACGTGAGTTTCGTCGGTTGAGGTTGATGGTCGCCCTGGACGCTCTTCGTCTTCGACACGTTCACGGCCGGCTTGGAACTCACTATACCACTTGTAAACATTTTTTTTTGACATAGCCTTATCACCAAAGGCTTTCTGCACCATCCTCAACGTATCCGCAGCAGAAAATTGATTCCGTAAACAAAATTTAATGCAAATTCTTTGCTCAACAAATTTCGACATCGCAAAAAACGAAAAACTCACTTTTAGCAGCTCACAAAACGACACGTATCTCAAACACTAATGAATATTTTGACATGAAATTTGACATAAATGTGACTGACAGTAAATAAATGACTAAAAAAAAAAATAATTCTCGACGCGCGAAGTTTAAATTCAAATGTCACCTTATTTTGGGCACAGTGTATTCGTTTATCAATATTTAATATTAAGAAACTGATGGCCTTAGTCGTTAATGCTGTAGAATTTTTAGAATGTTAAGGTGTAATTGTATTATCCTTTTCAAATAAATAATAATAACAATAGCTCAAAACTGTAATTTGTTATTTAGCTGATTCCTTTACTTACAGTTTATGTTTCCATCTAGAGAGATATCTACATTCCACGCGTATAAACAATAGAATATTGTACGATAGTCATAGCAGTAACGAAAAAATCAAAGTACTGTTTATTGTTAAAGCTCCTAGAGCATCATTAGACCCATTGTCTGTTCAGCAACTCAATCGATTTCGAAACATTTTTGATTTCCACCCTACCTGACCAATATCTTTTAAGAAACGTGGGGAGCCGTGAAGGTTATGCCCCCTCAAACGTATGAAAGCTTGGTAATGTGTTAGCAACTAATCATTCTACTCAACTGCTCTGTACCAAGTGGGACCTTGGAGATAGCTGATCTCTGTATCCTTGCCTATATGTAGATGTCTCGTACTTAAAGTAGAATCTTCTTAGTCAGGCCGCCTTGAGCACAACCCCAAATTACTTTTGTGGTATTCCCTGTATTGCTAGTGGCTCTGTATTGACTTAAGATACTCCTGTGGAGTCCATTGCTTCTACCAATTGAAGAAGACCCACGGCAACTTGAGGAAATTTTATTCGCCGCTACCCAAAGTCGTTTGCCTTTGCTTTTCGTTCTATGCCCATATGACTGGGGTACCCATGACGGGTAATGATGCTCACCGCTTTTTCCACTAAAAATGTACTTATTGGCTTCGTACATACATTGTGTTCGCGCTGCCGATAGATGTCTCCATTGGTACTGTCGATCAAAGTACTACATATTGGTTCATTTTTATTTTATGGTAAACAACCGAGAGTTTAAATTTTGTTTAGCCCTAGTTCTGTGACAATGTGTGTTGAAACTTTACTGAAGTTTTGAAATTGCTTGTTGAGAGGGATCTCTTTCAGGTAAATATTTTGTAAAAGTAAAAATAATTCCTTATTCCCCTTATCCTTACTCATCATATCCTTGCATTGTTCTCCATTTGAATATTTTTTGGGAAAACAATAATCGAAGAATAATTTTGAAAGAGTCGATTTTATGACCTGGACATATCACATACTCTTCGTCAAGGAATTATATCATAACTGAATCGTGTTTGGATATCATTTTCCATGGAAGGAGGAGGTTTATGTTAATCATTCATTCCGTATGAATCTTCGATAGCGGTTGGGAATATTAACATAGGATAGTATAGCCTTAAATATGCACATATCTTTTACACTCTATTCAATATGGCATCCCACATTCAGACTTACTTCTTCATTCATAAGCAGCGTGGATGTCAGTGTGTAATACCATTACTTCCCGAAATATTTCAGATTTAAGTGCGGCTCTCTTTAAGGTAACTACTTCTAAGTAGCTAAATCAGAAAATTCGTACCCTAAATGTTGATATTCTGTAATAAAATTCTTCCGAAGAGATGGAAAATTTTTGTAAACTCTTTATGGGCACACATATAGTTCGAGGTATCACTCCTTTATATTTAACCCCTACATAACATAAGCTTATGCCCCCCTACATGCACTGGAGTTTTAACAACCAATTTTTAGTTGTAACAATTATACGAGTATAAGCCTTAGCGTGTTGGATGCAATCAAACTTTGTAAATTGCCATAAAAACAGGTGTTTTGGTTCCAGTCGCTTACTTGTATATTCATATATTTGTATTTACATATGTGTGTTAGTAAATAAGTAAAGCACTAATCACACTCAATTGCATCCCGCAACGCTTATTGACATCAGATCACCGTTGGTGCTTCCACGCACCCGCCACAACCATTGCGATATCCCTGCTTGCCTTGTATTAACCCAAAGCACAAATATGTGTGTGAATTGGTCTGTGAGCGCACTTTTAAGTCCCATAAAATTACCTGCATTCCATGCGCCATCTAATACTTTCATTTGTATACCCTGAACAGGGTAAGCAAACGTCGGAGACCCTATAAAGAAAATACACAATTATACAATAATATTTTTTTGTGAAAATTAAATACTAATTCTGAATGGGAAAGTAAAAAAAAAAATAAAATATTTTTAATATTGACCTTTACTTTTTACACACCTTTCTGGCAATTGCGTTCGGCTTTTAAAGCAAAACAATCAAATATTCAATTTTTGACTTCTGCGTCGGAATCGAAGTGCTGCTCAGCCAATTCGTATCCCATCAATGAAATGAAATGGTAACCGGAAGCCTGTTGAATACGGCGGGTGGGCCAGCAGCACCCAGCCAAGTACTTTGATTGTATCCATAACCGATTTTGCTTTACATTAAGGTGCATTGTCACGTAACAAAGCTACTTTGCCGTGTCTTCTGGCCCATTCTGGTTGTCTTTCGATCAATGTATGCTTCACATTAATCATTTATTGTCTGTAGCGATGTAGGTCTCAGCAGTTAATGTTATACCACATCCTACTGATCCTACTAAACATAAAGCACTGCGTTCCATTAACATCCCATTCTTAAAATAGATCTATTTTCCATCGTCAGCTACAATTATATGCCAAACTAATTTTTTCGTGTCCTTGAAGCAAAATTTCATAAGCGTGTTTTCGCTTTTCCATTTGTCTCTCATTCAATTCATGTGACACCCATTTTGCACACTCTTGGATTTTTTCCATAGCTTTCAAACGGTCTGAAAGTGTTTTTGCGTAATATTTGACATGGCTGCCATTTGCTTCTGACTCAATCTTCAGCCAATATTGCTTGCAATTCGGCGTTTTCAAACTTTCTTGGTGGTCTTCCACGTTTTTCATTTCTCACATAAAATCATTATCTCTGATCCATTGGAACCATCACATACTTCTGATAGAGCATGAACACCAGATACTTCGACAAGCGTTATATGCGACTCTACAGCACTTCTTTTTCTTTCAAATGAAAACAAAAAATTAATGATTTCGGTACAAAAGTTGACATTTTCAACACAATGAAAAATTATGATGTCTGTTTAATGACTGTTAGATTATTGAATATCTCTAACAGATCTCATGCCAACCAAACAGGAAACAATTAAGACTCGTTCACAACAAATGTTCCCCACTAATATATATGTGCCTTAGCGCAGACTTCATACCCTTGTATAAATGATCAGCGTGAAGAGCTGAATCGATTTAGCCATATCCATCTGTATATACGCGAACTAGACCGGTTTTTGCGGAAACTTACTTTACTAACTTACTTTTTTCCCCACGAAAATGCACATTTGTCGGAACAGACGATATCGGATCCTTACAGCATATAAAGAGGTTTTAAATAAGGGTGCTATAAAATAAAACAAACAACAATTTGATATATTAATGAAATTCTTTATTCCTATGAAAGTACATACATTTTCACCAAACTTGATTTTCAAGAGATCGATTTTGACATTCGATGTGTGGCTTGTGGCGCCGTCCTATTGGAACTACATATTGTCCAAGTCCAAATCATCCAATTCGGACCAAAAATATTTGATTATCATTGAGCGGTAGCGATTCTTATTCACAGTAACGTGCCGGTCTTGATCATCACGGAACTGTTTGATGCGGTTTATGGGCCGGTATAAACCGCATCAAACAGTATTTTTTTCGGAATAAAATGGTGACTCATGAAGTAGATGTGGATTGCTGTCTGACCAATAACGTATATTTTGTTTATTGACGAAAACATTCAGCCAGAAATGAGCCTAATTGTTGAAGATGCTTTTGGATGAAAATTAAGACTATTTTAAAGTTGTTGGTCAGTTCAATTCATGAGCATACGACTATTCTAGTGGTCAAGCGGCTGCAGTTCTTGCGTCAATTTGATTTTCTAAGAATGTAAACCAAGATCTTTTAGGAAAATTCGTCACAACGACGTCACTGAGATGCCTAACGCTTGAGAACAATTTGTGAGAGACTGATTTGGGTCTTCCGCAATTGATGCGTCTGCGGCAGCAATATTTTCGACACTACGGGCATTTCTTTGCCTGACTGGTGCAGGAACATTGTACTGTGCCTGTGGTTCAAAAATTTCCACTAGGTGCTCAATTGATGATCTGACAAGGCGATTGTGACGACTATAAATTAAAAGTAGTGCTCTTAAAGTTGAGACCATTGATTCCTAATTTCGGTAGTAAATTTTAATAATTTCGACTCCATGTTGAAGCGTATATCTTTCCATGATGAAATGTCTGAGGAGAAATGTCTAAAGAGCGGGGAAAAATATGGCGTCGTTTGCTATCCCTTTCGGTTTACTTCTGTGGCGTCGTTTTGAAAAAAGCCGTTAGTTGCCATACACAATGAATGATTAAGTCCATGGGCTTGCATGAAAAGCTTTTTTTTTATTGGACGAGATATCTTTACGAAATTTGGCATGGCTTACTAATTTCGACAATGATGTCCTCTTCGAAGAAAATCTTCAAATCGGACTTCAATTGCATATAGCTGCCATTTATACTGGTTTATGCCACAAAAATGCATCTGTTAAGGGTATTACAGCTGCGGTGCATACGAAGTTAACGTTTTTTTTTCTTGTTGTATTTATTTCTGTTTTAGTTTTTGTTATTTTGTTTTCACATTGAGTTGCCCTTTGGAAATTAATTTATTTTATACGGTTTTACCTTGGTTTCGATGCCAACCGCATTGGTGTTTTATTGAGCGCACACACATACATACACAGAAGTGCAAGTTCACAACCACTTATACATACAAGCAGGTGTTTGGTTGCAAGAGTATAGCTCCCAGGAGTTCACTTTAACGCAACACAGCTTGGCTTAACACATCGCCGCATTCAATACAAACATATTTCGGGGAATTTCCGAAAGTGTTGAAATTCTATTTGTGGGGCGTTGCAGAGGCACACACACACGCACGCACAACTTTCGTTGAAGCATATAAGTGTTTGTAGTTTTGTATCGTCCATTGAGCAAACATAATGTCAAATTTACACTTTCCGCTTCCTCAATTTACACTCGCTTTCACTCGCATCCCCCGCCTTGCCACTTCCTTTACACGACAAACGAGTAAAATTCGAAACCCTTGCCTTGCCAGGCTGTGTGTGCCAAAGTGTGCGAATGTGTGTGTATAAAAACATTAATGAAAATATATTTCGATATATGCATATATGTGTATGTGTGCGCCACCGGAAATGGCTGGCAACTGTAGCTCCTTGCAACTGTGCTGTTGCCGCCTGCTTATCCCACAAGCGTGTTTGTTGTTCTTTTTCTGAAATTTGTGCTTCACAAAACACTTGCCCAATCTTTTTTGTGATACCGTTATTTCATTTAGTAAGGTATTTCGCCACCGCAAATTATATATCAGTCACTCAGTTGCCGTGTCCGCCGGGTGCATACCTGGCACTCTCTCGTAGGTGTGAGTAACTGCTGCCGGTGAATGACAAACGCGGTGTGTGTGTGTGTGGGTGTGTAAGTGTGAAAATATCAATAATGGATTTTCAATTTAAACGCTGCTCAATAGTGTTATTTGCTTTAGCTGCTGGCAATTTCGAAATTGTGCAAGGGCTGTGCGGGCGTACCACAGCATCCAATCGCACACGCGCACCGAAATCGGTAATGGTACGTGTGGTTATGCGCAGTTAGAAGTGGCTTTGTATTAACTTTGAGCATACCTTGACTCTATTAAGCTCACATACCAAACATTTTTATATACAAAGAAGCGGAAGAGGTGGTGCCGCTGCCTTTCAAGCAAACTATAAACCTGCGCTCACACTGTCCAAAATTCCAACAAAACCTCAATTCCAACCACAAGCAGTGCTCTAGTTTCAATTACAACACACTTTCGATTGAATTTGAAATTCAAAATAATTCAATTTTGTTTCGTTTTGACTTTTCACAGAATTTTAGAAAGTGAGCGCGCCACTTTTGACCTTCCAGCTTCCAATTTATGCGAACAATGTTTTTGCTTTGTATTTTATGTTTTTTGGTTCCGATTGGCATTGACTGCTGCTTCTTTACTCGCCAACAACAAAGTTCGTAAAGCTTTTTCGCTCAAATAGTTTTTGCTAGAATTAAGCCTGTTTGTAGAATGTGTTTCAGCCGGTGTTTTGTGGCAGCTTAGCTTCATCGCTCACTTTCAACTGTTTTTCAATTAATGATATTTTCCGTGAATTATCTGTCGTTGACGCTTTGTCAAGCATAAATTGGCAGATACACGGAATTGATATACTTCTCCAAAAATACTGATTGATACGAGTATTACTTTTTATGAAAATTTGACCAGTCTGAGATGACTGTACTCAATTTTGACGATTTTTCCCATGACTGCGAAGAAGTGATGGTTTTCAAGGTTTCAGTTATGCGCACAATTGTACAATTCTTTGTATCTTTTTGCTTTCTGTACAGTAAGGCTCTGTAACTGTTTAGAGTCTTTCACGGAAATCCTCGCATTATTGGCAAAAAACTGGGCTAGTCCCTTTTTACAAGCTTCTCTTCAGGCATATATTTCACCACTAAAATCATTCGCAATAGACAGCAACAGGGGGTGATCACTTGGTGCTAGGACCGGACTATAAGGTGTATCCCAAAGTGCAAAAAAAAAAAAAGACAACCACCAACCAAACACATTACAAAGCTTCCTAACAGTTAATATTACGATTTGACCACAACCGTTTTCACTAGACGTTGTCGTAAGTTATTCACTTTCCATCAGTAGTAACCAACCGCTTCAGAAACTACAGAAATAGTGGGATCGTAGCGATTTAGCAGCGATTCGTAGATCGAAGTTCGGCTCAATTTCAAAGAACTTTTTATCTTCCTATTTAATTCTGTAATATACTCTAAGGATTGTTTTTCCAACCACTTTTTAAACTCTATAAGACTACAGAGTATGATAGCTTTGTTCATCAAAAGATTGTTTGTATCACCTAGAACTAATCGAGATAGATAAAGAATTAAATATATATCAAAATGATCAGGACGACGAGATGAGTTGAAATCAGTATGTCTGTCTGTCCGTCGTCAGTTGCAAGGGCGAGAAGCTCAGGGGCGAAATCGGCTAGACACATAATATTTTACACCCGAAATATTATGAGAGGACTTTTTAGGAGCCGGGGTAAAAGTTGGACAAGGGGGTGTGGCAGCGCCTACTTAGATGAAGTCACATATCTTGGGATCCGCCTGACCGATTTCAACCAAATGCAATATGTGACATTCTTATGTATGTCCAAGTCGGCTTAAGAACAACAAAGTCCCAGGGGCGATCGATTACCGACTGAGCTGCTTAAAGCGGCGGCGAGGTGACGATGTTGATCATGAGTAGGTCGAATGAACACATGCCCAATGTTTGGAATGGGGGTGTACTCTGCTCTATCCATAAGAAGGGAGATCCAGCAATCTGCGCTACCTATCGCGGAATCAGTTTACTTAATATTGTGCGACAGACTTAAGTCCATTGTAAATATATTTATTGGACCTTATCAGTGCGGCTTTAGACCTGGCAATTCCATTATTTTCACAATACGTCCAATCCAGAAGAAAACTCTTGACAAACAGGTCGACATCCATCTTATTTTTGTCGATTTTAACGCTACTCTCAACAGCACTGACAGAAACTACGTATTCGACGCCATGTCCAAATTTGGTATCCCTGCGAAACTCATACAGCTATGCAGTATGACATTGACAAGGACCTCTCCGAGCCGTTCGATACCAAACTAAGACAGTGTGAATTTCGCTCGTGCGTATTTTTGTAATATAATGCTGGAAGAGAAATACTTGTCGCTAATTTCAACCGCAGGGGCACTGTCTACTCCGCTATAAAAGTACAATATTACTGGGTACGTATGTAATATTGACATCACAGGGCTTAACAACTGAGCCGTCACCGAAACCTTTTCAAACTTAGAAAAAAAGAGGAAGAGGTTGGTCTTGTGGTGAAGGAGAATAAGAAAGATCAAGAAGCAGAGTAGGTCTTGCCAACAGGTGCCACTTTGGGATTGGTTATTCATTTAATAGGCAAATATTTCTCGACGAACAAAAATTACGCTCTGTAAGTTCCTCAGAAGGACTGTATGAGCTATACGGCGACATTGGATATAGTTAAGCGCATAAAAAATCAATGAATCAACGTTAGGCCATGTCGTTCGCGCGAAAATATGTTTCGATTCGAGACCCTTGGGCGGACAATGAAACCAAGGGCACCCACGCATTCAATGGAAGAATCAAATACATATCGACCGTTCTGCATTTGATATGTACCATTGGCGTAAATTCGCAAGGATAGAGGCAACTGTCGAAGTTTCGTTTTCTCGGCCCAGAGAAACCAACGGTTCTGGTGTCAAAGAAGGAAGATAATACCTAGTTTATGGGCTTAACCTAAGGGGATAAATGGGTTTACGGGTTTCAATTATTTTATTGTCTTGTATTGTCTTATGATTGATGATTCTATATCACCTATAGAATATTGTCATAAATTTTTAAGTACATCCGAGTAATAGTTTCGGAGAGACAGCCTTGAGAGCTTGTGCTTTCGGGGCTATCTAAGCTAAGTCTTTAAACGCGGTTTTCTCGAAACTTGAAGTCGGTTGGCAAGATTTCTCGAGAACTACTCACTTTAGATGATCCTGTAAGGAGTTATTCTGCCAACGCGGCACATATTTTTTCCTGGGGGACAATTGTTGAAAAATGGCTGTTTTCTCCCTAAGGAAGCCCATGGAACCCGATAACTATTTTGTGATAATCCTGTAAAAAATTCTGCTGTGGATCTTTTTTCCGAGGGACTGTCGGAATTCACGTAGTAAAGTGCAATTTTTGGATATTTTCCTTTGAAAGTTTCACCAAATCAAAGTTTGAATAAATATTGCCTCTTTCCGTTTTTGTTATGTGCTTAAACAACACTGAGCTAAGCAATCGCAAAACTGTCTACAAAATAATAGATTTCTTTTTAATACATCTATTATACAGTATGTACATATTATACCTGGATTAAATTCGAAATTACTAGTTACTAAAATCTATAACTTCTATAGCTCCACCGACCAACAAATTGTGGACGCCTTGCTTACAAATTTATTAAAAAAATATTTATTATATACTATTTCAATAATATTTGTTAAAACGAAAGTATTTACAAATCTTTAGTTTAATTTTTTCTATCAAATATATTTCTAAAGGCTAATATCTCATTTTTCGTGTTTTTGTTCACCTCAGTCGCCTAAAGAGCTGGTAATTTAATACATTTCCAGACAAACGATGCCCTTAAGGGGAAACGATAGCACCCCTCATTTTTTCATCATTCTTGCTGTGTTTTCTCCGCTGCGATCACGGAGGATATTCGATTTGGTGCCAACAAAAGCGAAAGCAGTCTTCACTCTCCAACTGCAACTTCGACCACGCGCCTCCAGGTGTGCCGTTTACTCAATGGAAACTAGCTCAGCGTAAATTAGCAGTTTTCTTTGGCTGTCAACGCTAGAATCGCAGGTCATTTCGCGATCGGGGAAAATAATACAAAACACGTAAGTAAAAAAAAGTTAGAAAAAACAATATTTTGTATTGTGTAAATTTGTGAAAGCAGCGCTTGCTGAATAATAAGTGAAAATTTGATTGGGGAATGACAAAAAATTTCTGCAAGTTTCTAGTGCAAATGTGAAGTGTAGAAATTGCTAAGTTAAGTGAAACATTAAGCGTCAAAGTTTAAGTGTAAAAAAGTGCAATAATAATATAAAAGTGTATATTTATTGCGTTCAAAAGTTAAATCTTAAATTTAATTAATACATAGATATTCAACTATAAATATTTATTGTTAACGAAATTTATATCAAATTGTTCTTCGTTGCGTCCGTTGTTTTTTGATTTTTTATTATTCGTTACTCTTCGTTCATGTGTTGGCCTTGCCACTTTCAGCAATGAAGTGTGGAATATTCTTAACAGGTAAGCCAGTTACAGGGTGTATAAATATGTACATACAATAAATAAAAATTTATTTTTAATTATTTGAATCCTCAAAAATAATCGCCTAAAATTTTCTTTTCCCAAACAACATGAATACATATTTTGTAAAGTCTCTAAATTATAGTTTTTTTTTTTATAAAAATATATGCAAATAGATATTTCGCAGATAGAAATCGATGTAGTCTTAGGTAATATTTAAAAGGTTTATATGTTTAGAACCTTGCAATGAAGTTCCTAGATTTTGCTCTTCTGGCAAATACTTTTTCCTTGCTTTCTTGTTTTATATAATTTAAATGAATGTCGTGGTTCCGTTTTAAATACCTCATGAAATTTTTAAGTTTACGAACTCTTTTGCTTTTTAAACGAATAGCAGCAGACGTCGCTCATAATCTACAATTGGTGATGTCAGTTGGGATAGCGCTACTTGGACCTCCTATTAGATTGTATGTATCACTTAAAACTACTCAAGATAGATAAGGTTATAAATATACCTATATATAAATGATCAGGATGACGAGACGAGTTGAAGTCCGGGTGACTGCCTGTGCAAGCTGTAACTTGAGTAAAAATTGAGATATTTTGTTAAAAGTGCATATGCGCGTTCCTTGGAAAAAAAGTTCCAGTTCGTAGATGGGCGTAATTCGACTACTGCTAAGTCCACAAATCGCCATCAATCTTAAACGCATAAAGTTCACAGAGCATCCTTTCCTGATAGTGGTGTGTCTGTGTGCTATAAATGGGTTGAATTGGATAATTACTTCCCTAAGCCTCCATATACCCGATATAAAGATTATCGAACTTCCGGGTTACTTTATACACGGAGTTTTCGAAAATCTGACTGACTTTACTCCATATGGTTTTTGATTGTATGTGAAGTACTTAATGAAGCACAGGGAACATTTTTTACTATGTGACATGCTAATATGGTATGGTATTTGCAAATAGAAAAAATAGGATTGATACTACTGACATAAAGAAGGAATTTTCCGTTCTTTAATTTTTGTATGTGTCTCCAGTTTTCTCTCAAAGTGTCGCAAACTCAATATAGCTTGTTCACGGTATAAAAAATGCAATATTCATTATACGAGGAAATTGTAAGTGGACTAAATTCATATTTGGCATGTTATAAAATGTATGAAAAAATATCATAGAGAAATAAGTGATAAAACTCAGCCAAAGGGATGAAATTTAATGTATGGGATGTAAAAAAATAAAATAAAATAAAAAAAAGGTTTCTTGACCTAAAGCCAACCAAAATTTATAAAACCCTTATATTATGTAAATAAGGCATAGGAAAAGTATTGACTAGATTTTATAAATTTTTGTCACTACGGCGGGCTATTACCTGAAAAATATATAGTCTGAGAAAATATTGCGTTTCATAATACACTTGTTAGATCTTCTTCATTTTAGCAGGCGGATCATGATGGGATTCATCAATTAGACATTTAAGAACACCAACCACTTTGAATGAGGAACTTTCTTTTTTAGAAAAATGTATGTAAGTCTTATTTTGGTATTGCCCAGTTTCCTTGTCGGTTTAGTCAGGTTTCTAACCAATGATCTACGGGTAATCTACGTAAAGACGTTAACCTTTATAACAATGTGGCGTGATGTATCAAGTCAAGTAAAAGCAAATCTATTATTTTCACATTAGATTGAAGGTTTTATTAAGCATAATTAGAATGATTTAGAAAAAGTGAAATCCGTTTTGTTTGTTAACATGTTGTAATTTTGCAGATAATTGTTTTTGTTCTGATGCAACACAATATTTCTCCTAGTGCCCAAGGTTGGCCACTTTTGAGTTTCCTTCAGGCGGTTCAGTAGTTGGCAATACCTCCCTAACCTTTAAAAATAGTGTGACCACCGTTGACGCCGATTCGACAATGACCTTTTTTCGCTTGACATACTTGTAAGTGACCCGGAAAGATGGCGGTATATCAAAGAAAAACTGTAAAATTTTGCGTGTTTTCTCTTTGCCAGATTCCATCTTTATCCCGTGGTGAAATCAAGAAATTGTCTGAAATAAACGTAAAGGGTGATCCATTTTGAGTTCCCTAATTCCACAGAAATTTCAAATTTGCTGGAGAATTTATATTATCATTCGGAAAAACGTTCTTTTAGTATTTATTTTTTTAAGATCATCTCCTTCAAATGTTGGCCGCGGCTCCGTCTCAAATGGTTTTTCCGTTGACTCCAATTTTTGATAACTCGTTTGAACATATCCGTTACTGGCGAATGACATGAGTGATGCTTTGCTCCAAGGCCTGAATTCAAGCGGGATTGTCCGCATAAAATTTAGACTTTACATATCCCCACATGATAATGTCTAACGGTGTGATATCACACGATCTCGTTGGCCAATCGAGTGTCCCAAAACGAAAAATTCTCTGCTCACCGAAATGTTCTCTCAATAAATCCAATGATTGATGCGATGTATGTAGTTTGTTGAAACCATACGAGGTATGACAATTAAGTAATGGGACTGATTCCATAAAAACCGTATATTTGAAAATTATTCTACAACTCTACCATCCCCTTCAAAGTAGCCCCCAGCTATATAGCGATTTAAGCGCGTTTGTCATGCTTCGTAACATTTCTGGAATGCTTCGACTGGAATGCCCGCGAGTACCTTCGTTACGGCCGCCTGGATGTCCGTAATCGACTCAAAATGAGTTCCTTTGACCACCGATTTTGTTTTAGGAAACAAAACAAATCACAGGGTGACATTTCGGGCGAATAAGGCGGCTGTTGCAACACGGCGATCCCTTTAGAGGCCAAATACTGGGACACGCTGAGGGCGGTGTGGCACGGCGCGTTGTCGTGATGAAGGAGCCAGTTACGAGCGATGTCTGGGCGCACCCTGTTGACTCGTTTTCGCAATCTTTCGAGTACTTGGCAATAGTAGACTTGATTCACAGTTTTCTCCGGTGGAACGAATTCTTTGTGGACGATTCCACGGCTATCGAAAAAGGCAATAATCATCGTTTTCACCTTCGACTTGCTCTTGCGAGCTTTTTCGGGCGGAGGGCGCGCGGAGACAACCATTGTGAGCTTTAGCGTTTGGTTTCCACGACTAAGAGCACTATCAGCATACACTCTTATAATTTTAGCGTACGTTTCCGCAGCTGTTTCGTCAAAAATTTTATCGCGACTCGTTGCTCTTGATTTCGTTTTTCCATTTTCGTGACGAGCACTACAAACACACGTCTACTTCAAGGTCACTGGTTTACCACAAGAGCGGCAGTAAAATCAGTCTCATTACTTAGTTGTCAAACCTCGTATATTCTGGTATTGACAAAACTTTGTAATTAACAAGAAATTACGTTAAGTTCAGTGAAACCGAAGCTGGAATATCCTTCACAAATTTCCATATAAGAATTTTGTTTTGATTGAGCCGTTTGTATGTCAGACGGACATGACTAAATAAACTCAGGTTGTCACACTGATCATTTATACGTAAGTTTTATACATAAGTGTCTCTGGTGTTTCCCTCTGAGTGTCGCAAATTTCGTAGCAAATTCAATTTAGGCTGTTAATGGTATAAAAAATGTTGTGCAAAAATTCAAAATTTAGTATACGATGAAACTGGCATACATGCTATAATCTTTTGCAGGCTGAAAGGGTACATACGATCGCGTTTTACAAAACAATTGTTAAATCTTATTCATTTTATCTGGTGGATTATGATGAAATTCTTCAATTAGACATTAGAGAATACCTACTACTTGGAATGAAACTTCTTGTTTTAGAAAAATATTTGAACGCTAAATTTTAGTATTCAGGTATGTGATATCTGATGTGGTTAGGGGTAGATAGAATTTTCAAAAAATATATGTGTTTTTGGCATTTTCGTTAAGTGTAATATCTTAAAAATATTCCCTAAAAATTTCACGTTGATCCGATAATTAGTTTTTGAGTTATTCGACAAATAACAAAGAGAGCTCGGGCACTTCAAAGCGCTAGTGTGAAACTTTAAACGCGTTTTTCTCTCAAAACTATGATTTCTGAATCAGTGACAACTGTAACTCGAAACCCGTTCAGTAGATTTTAATAAAATTTGTGCAGCTTAATAAACTCGGGCATGATCGAAGGATTTTTATTTTTTCGAAATTTTCGATTTTTTAAGACCAATTAACTGTTGATTTTTTCGCAAAAATTAAAAAAAAAAAATTCCTGATGCCACCATTTTGTTAATTTTGAAAGCAAAATAAAATCCTTCGATCAGGCCGGGGATTATCTATTTATAAAACAATTTTTATTTTGTCCGATTGTTTTTAGATGAATCTCCAAGGACTTATGCTTGTCACCGCAATTACTTTTTTTTGGAACAGGGTCAACACAAACAACTTTAACGTCGGAAATTAACCTTTTTTTTTTGAAATTTTCGTGACTTCAAGTCAACACATCCTATAATAATGCCATATTACTGCTTTTGTAAAATAACATGATTTAGTAGCAAAAAAAAAAAATACTAAAAACTTTAATTTTTTCGTGCCTCTGACTACCCCTAACCCCTTAGGCATAGTTAGAATGATCCAACACTTTTACCTATTAAATTAAAAAAATCGAGATTTTCACCCTAAATTTATAATTACATTAAAATGCTCTATCATGTCTAGTGACCATAATTAAACCTAACAGGTAAAAAGTTATTTGAAAAATCTGAAAGTGCGCAATTGCGAAAATTAACAGTGTAAACAACTGTTGTTGCCATCGAAGACGTGTTATGGAGAATAATGCAATTTCGGGTAAACGCAATAGCGCTTTCAGTCTCCAGAAGAAGGACAAGCAGACACACACAACAAGCACACGGTTGGCGCTTCTAGCGGCGAGTTGAGCTTTAAGGAAACAAATCACGGCGAAAGTGAGTCACGTATTTAATTAGCTTGCAACACGCTGCACATACACCAGAACACCAGCCAGCAGAGAAATAGGAGAGTGATACTAAAAGCTTGCTTCTTGCTTGTGAGAGCAACAAAATGAGTTGCAGTTAGCAGGTGGTACCTGGAATGACTAAATGTGAAATTAATTTGGTTTCGGCGCCATTTGGCGATTTACGAAAATTTAAATTGAAATTACAACACACACACCAATGCCATTCAAAACAAGTTAACAACAAAAACAACGTTATGCACCTTACTACACGCAGTAGTAGTTAAAAATAGCAATAACATTAATCGCAACAAAGACACTATTATCTGCCATGCGGAAGGAGCGGCAAGGAGACTATAGAGACTAAAGACGTGGAAGGCAGAGAAATTGTAAGGCATTCGTTACAACGGTATAGTATGTGTGTATTTGCGTTGGTTTATGTTTATTTCTTCGAATTTCAATAACAATGTTGGCGCAAAACTAGAAGCAACGGTGAAGAGAGCTTGTGCCAAGCGGGACATCGGCTACTAATCGGATTTTAATTAAGTTTTGGCATTTCCAAAAATCTCAACGGTACCTAAGAAGCGCTAATGCTTTCAAAAATGGCAAATGCAAATACAAACACACACACGCATACAACAGTGCTAAATGGCTGAGAGTGTATTGCATGCATTTATACCATTTGGCATCGTCCTTGTGCCTTGGAGATGGCGATTCTGTAATTAATTAAGCATTAGTCGGCCAAAGCTTATGAATAGCAGGCAGCAAAAGCAGTTAACGGTAGACAACAACATTAGTAGTTACACAAGTATTAATATTAAAATCCGCCAACAATGAAGGCGAGCAGCTGCTGCAACCCAAAAAGGGGAAAAACGGTAACACAATTCTTTCAGCACAGCGGGCGGCAGCGCGTCTACAGCGCCGAAATGGCTGTCAGCTGCAAGCAAATCATCGGTCAGTAACCGCCGACAGACACCTTGAAAACCTGACCAATCCTTGGGTGGGGCACAACAGCAGGGAGGCCGACTGTTAAATGACATGCCTGATGTGACGTATTGAGCCGAGTCTGGGCACACCAAGACGAAAAAGTGGCGAAATGCGCCACAAAAACAAAGTGAAATTAATGTAATTTAGTTGTAGTAAAATTTTGTTTGATTTTTTTTTGTGTTTTTGTTTTTTTTGGTTTTGAAGGAATGTAAGGCAGGCAGTAATCGATACCCTAAATGTCAGGCTGGTGAATGGGGTACCTTGCGTACACTCATGTGGAGGCAAGTAATAGATTTAAATAAGTAACGCTGGGTTTTTTATGCAATATGGGTTGGCTGGTTTTATAAGACTAATATGAAGCGAAGCCGACGAACAGAGGTGTGACAAACGAAAGTTTATTTTACAATAAAAAAATAAATGTTTTTATTCATCACTTTAAATCTGTATTTTTCTAAAGAATCAACATATATTTATCTTCTTCTTTGTTGTCGTGGATACCGCTTACGAATTTACAACAGCGCGCCAGTCGTTCTTCCTTTTCACTGTTCGGGGTCAATTGGAGATTCTAAAGGAGTTGAGGTCTTCCTCTGTTTCCCCCGGCGGGTACTGCGTCGAATACTCTCAGAGCTGAAATATTTTCGTCCATTCAGACGACTTGATCTAGCCAGCGTAGCCGCTCGCTCTTAATTCGTTGAACTATGTCAATGTCGTCGTATAACTCATACAGCTGATCGTTCCATCGACAGCGGTATTTGCCGTGGCCAACGCGGAAATAAATCTTTCAGAGAACTTTTCTCTCGAAAACTCGTAATGTCGACTTATATGTATGATGTTGTCATTGTCCTTGCCTCTGCACCATATAGTAGGACGGGGATGATGAGTGACTGGTATAATTTGGTTTTTGTTCGTCGAGCGAAGAGTTTACTTTTCAACTGATTACTCAGTCCAAAGTAAAATCCGTTGGCAAGAGTTATTCTGTGTTGGATTTCGAGGCTGACATTGTTTTTGGTGTTAATGCTGGTCCCAGATATACGAAATTATGTACATATGTACTTCAAAAAGACAAGTACATAGGTTAGTTCCAAAGTAAACAGGATCTACGGCCCCTGGTGGTGCCATCTATATGTCGACTGGTGCGTTCGAATCAGCTATACTTATCGATTGTGCATTGAGAATTTCATGACATTTCATCTATTGGAAGTGAAGTTAACGTGTTTTAAGTGTCAGTATATTTGTGTTATCGGTGTCAAAATGAGCTTCGAACAAAGAGCCAACATAAAATTTTGTTGTAAAATTGGTAAAACTTTACCGAAACGTTTCAATTGATAAAACAAGTTTATAGCGACGATTGTCCATCCCGTAGCAGAGTGCACGAGTGGTTTCAGCATTTTCAAAGTGGTCTTGAGGACATAAATGACGATCACATGTGGACCAACCAATCCGGGATCACCGGAAATTCCATCGAAGCTGTGTGTGAATTCATCAAAAATCAGCCGAAATCATCATTGAAATTCATGGAAATGAATTTGACCATCTTCGAAACATCGATTTATCGCATTTTGTCCGAACATTTGAGCTTACGAAAGGGCTTACGACCAAAAATTTATCAAAGTCCAACATTCGATTCGACGCTTGAGATGTGTGTCTGAAACTTATTAAAGAGCGAGACCACTTTCCAAAACTTTGTGCAACCATAGGTGCACCTTGCCAATGCAATTCGTTGTATCAAATAACAGTCTTAAATCATATTGTAGAACTTAGTTAAGACACTTTATGGGCATTCCTTTAATGACGTTTTGGCAAATCTACGAAATCATCCTCACTTTTTTGCCAAGAAACAGCTGAACCGATTTTCATCAAAATAATTTAATTAAGTTATCGCATGCACAGACGGACTGACAGAAGGACGAACAGACAGGCAGTCGGATTTCAATTTGATTCATCACCTTGATCCCTTGTTTATATAACCCTACATTTAACTCAATTATGAGCAGATACAATCGTTAGGTGAACAAAACTATCATACACTGTGAAAATATGTTGCCAGAGTATGAAAAGTTGTGCTTTAATTGACGTGAAAGCGTTTGTAAATCAAATTAATTGCGTACCAATATTCATATCACTCCAGCATTGAGTCCACAACATATCTACTTATACAATTGGCGTGAGCAAAAAATAAAGCAAATAAATAAAAAAGGGCTTTAATTGATGTTAAATTTATACGCAACGCCAGCTAATTGAGGCGTCATGAGAAACTAAAAGCTGTATAAATACCTGTTAAATGGCTGTGTACAAATTGTCCTTCCGAGTACCGTTAACATGCTAATTAAACGTGTCATTTGGCCTTCGTTGAAACGGCGGAGAACAGCAAAAAATATTAAGCACACGAAAAATGCTTTAAATTAAAGCTTCGTGAATGCATTTACGTAAATCTATGAAACTCTGTCTGGGCTCACACAAATATTCAAATTAAGAGAATTGTTTGCTGAGTCAACATTTTTTACACGCTTCTGCAAATACATACTACATACATATGTATGTAGCCATCACAAATATTTCATAGTTTTGTTGTTGTTTTTGTATTACTGTTACTTCATTTTTGTGAATGATTGCCAAGTGAGAGGCCTATATTAATTAGTGGAGTTTCGGGTAATTAGTTGAGAGGTTTCCGAAAAGCTGTTGGTCGGAATGCGTCACCAAATCCGGCTTATTTATCCTCAAACTTGCTATATTAATTGTTCACATAGTTACTGCCAAAAGAAATGTATTTAGTTTTTCTTGAGATCATGAAGTTTTATAAGTTTATTTCTTGATTGCCTTTATTGGGTGTAAAGTCCCCTTATTAGTCGAATGTGTCAATATATTGGTGTACTGTGTTGTACCAGCTCAATAAAGACACCTAGATTATGCTCCAGTTGATTCAGCGCGGTTATCGGTGCGGTGTGACAACATATTTTGTACGGAAGAGCTCTCTTTTCGGCGATCAGAATGTCGAATTACATTTTGAGAGAATCACTTTTAAATTACAACAATGGTTTTTAGATAATTTTTTAGTATTGGGTAATGAAACTTTTCCATTTTTATCTTCTTTAATACTAACTATATGGATTATCTAAACTCCTGCAGGATGTAGGTTTTTTACAGTAACGGCGTGACAGTTTTTTTAAGTATAGTTTTTTAAAGGTTCATAGCTGACTGATATGGATGGCGTGGTTTTGACAGTTTGTGGCGGCTATGTCTTTAACGGATTGTGTCGAATTTCATCATGTGATGGACAGAGTTGAAAATTGACCAAGATTATTACTCATTTTCTAAGATGAGGCACATTTCTGGCTAAATGGCTTCGTTAGAAAATAAAGTTGTCGCTTTTGGGGTGAGTCAAATCTTCTTGTGGTTCAGAAAATGTAATTTGTCCCCAAAAACTTCCAAGAACTTCCAGCCGAAGTGCTGCATTCGGTCATCAAATATTGGCGTGAATTGGCTAGAGATACTGTAAGCGAAAAATAGTAAGAATTCTTAATTAGAATTTGGTATGAGTGTCAATGACATCTGTGCCAAATGTCACAAGAGTTTAGTATAAGCTTGTCTCTCTGAAGTACATAAAGTGCATTTGGCGATTTTTGCAATGAGTGTCGTTGGAGAGGTGAGCCGAAGCCGAAAAATCCATGTCAGAGCTGGTCAAAAATTAAAGTTATATTCTCAATTTTATTTTATTAACGAAGTGTGGTGCACTCCGAATTCCTTTCGATCGTCCAAACTGTCAAGAAGGAATACTACTTGAATGTTTTGCGTGTTAATTCGTAAAAAGAGGCCGGAATTATGAGCTTCCACTCTTGGTTTTTACACCACATTAACATTGATCTTCTTGAGATTTTCGTCAATATCGCCCCGCACCCACCGCATTCGCCTGATTTAGCTGCGTGTGACTCCTGGCTATTCGCCAAACTTAACCCAAAGCTACGTGGAAACCGTTTTGAGTCAATTAAAGACTTAAACGTGAATTGCTACACTCGCATTGAAGGCTATTGTGGAAATTGACTTTAACAACTGTTTCTAGGATTGGAAGAAACGTTGGTTTTGGTGCCGAGGAGGATTACTTCGAGAGGAACGTCGTATATTTTGAAGTATAAATTAAGATTTTAAGAGTTGTAAATTAATTCCACTTTTTCTAAAGATGGTTATATGAGAAATAACTAAAAGTGAGATTAAAATTTAGCGCAAACCAAGTTAAATTCTTTTTCTAACCAATTTCCAACGATTCGGAACTACATGCTCATGTATGGCTCATGTATGGCCGTATGTCGGATGGAATAATGTGATTCTGTATCAAAATTATAATTATGTAGGTATTATATAAAAGCTCCAAAAAAATATGTACATATGTCTTCCAATTTAATGCAATGAAGAAACAGTCGCTCAGCTATTTTATTGTATAAACTCCTTGTGGCTTTTTCTTAAAACCGAAACTGTAACATTCAGGCGCAGAATCTGCTATCGGTCGATTGGAATTGAAAAAAGCCACTCCAGTTCTGGCGGTAGTGAGAAAACAATATGCCGCAGATGACAATGACAGTTTTAATTAAAATTCATACTTTGCTTACAGCTCGAGTCATGTTCACGGTAAAATATTGCACCAAAAGTAATAAAGGGTTATTCAATAAGACAACTCCAACGGTTTGTTTATATTGGGTGGGCCATCTAACGTTTTAAATTTGAATTATCTATATTTCGACATTGGAAACGTCAAATACCATTCGGGAAGTGACAGATATTCAGTAAAAAGTCTAAAATTTACGAAATGGGTCGTTATTCACTAGAAGACTGGGAAATATTGAAAACTTTTTTCCAAAGCTCGTTTGACCGAGTATGGTCAATTTTACCGAAAAATCATCTTTTCGGACGAGGCTCATTTCCACCTTGATGGTTACATTAACAAGCAGAATTGTCGCATTTGGTGCACAGAAAACCCGCACGTAATCGTCGAGAAGCTAATGCACCCAGCACGAATCACTGTATGGTGCGGATTTTGGTCTGGTGGAATCATCGGCCCATTTTTCTTCGAAAATGAAGACGGAACCGCCGTAACCATCAACGGTGAGCGATATCGCGCAATGTTAACCGAATTTTTCTTCAAGCAAATTGAAGAGGAAGACTTGGACAACATTTGGTTCCAGTAGGACGGCGCTACGTGCCATACAGCAAACGCTACAATCAATCTTTTACGCCCTATTTTCGAATTAAAAATTGTATATGGCCCACCCATATAAAACAAAAACGGTTTGGGATGTCAATGAAATTCTTTATTCTTACGAAAGTACATTTGATGCCCTTATGTATGGAACTCGAATTTGTAGAAGTCCAGATACTGAACCCAATTTTCGACGGTTTTCAAGCATAAATCGGCTGATACTGCTGCAATTTTACGTTCAATATTCGTACGAAGTTCATCGATCGTCGCTGGCTTGTTGGCATAGACTATAGACTTGATGTAGCCCCACAGGAAATAGTCTGAAGGTTTCAAAATGCACGACCGTGGCGGCCATTGGCTGGACCATTTCGTATTGCTAAATATGATTTTTGATGAAAATCCGGATCATTTTCAAGTTGTTGGTCAGCTCAATTCACGAACATACGACGATTCTGGTGGTCAAGCGGCTTCAGTTCTTGCGTCAGGTTGATCTTGTAAGGATGTAGGCCAACATCTTTTTCCAAAATTCGCCACAATGGCGTTACAGAGATGCCCAATGCTTCAGAATGACGTGCGAGTGACTGATTTGGATTTTCCTCAATTGATGCATTAGAAGCAGCAATATTCTCGACCTTACGGGCACTTCTTTGTCTCACTGGCACGTTAACATTTTGTACTGTGTCTGTGGATTCAAAACATTTTTCAACCATGTTTTTATTTGTCCTACAGGGTATCTCTATAGACATGTCTGTATGTAAACCACGCCTGCAAACACGCACACACACCGGCGCAAGCAATTACGAGCCTTACAATAGCATTACAAGCCACTTTCAGCCACTTTTTATCGCGGGTTTTGTGTTTTCATTATTCAGTGTTTTTTTTTTAGTTTTTTCTTTCTATGTAAATTATGCCTTGTACAGAGCGTTAATTGCGCCCCTATGCTCGCTGTATAATCGCACTAGGTGGCAACAAAAACTTAACGCATTTGTAACGAGTGACTAAAAGTATTTCACCTGTGCCGACATGGAACCATGCTACCTTAAAGCCTTATTGCATGTGTACATATGTATGTATGCGTGTGAGCACACACATTACTTAAATTATATAGCAAAGCTTTGAGTGCCTGCCCTGTCCTTCAAAACCCTTTTGTGCTACTCAATACTTGTGCACCACGTCCGTCCAGTACACACCTTCATAGCTCATTCTTCTTGCTCCAATTCCTGTCTCTGCCCATCCTACGTTTAGTTTGTTTGTTGTATGTTTGTTAAGAGGGTTTTGTAAGTAATTATGCTAAAAAGCTTCCCCATTGATTTATCTACTACTTGTAGTACTTCATGAACAAAATGTTTTGTTGCTTTTGTTATTATTCTTGTTTTTGTTATTTGCGCTTTTGTGGTCTTCTTGTTCGTCTTGTTTCAGTTTGTGTGTGTTTATTGCTGTGTCAGCTCAATTAGGTCGCTTCAACCGAATCAATTGTGCATAATTTCCCCATAATTATTTGCAACTCTCGGTCATACTTTGTTTTCCCCCCGAACCTTGCATGTATGTGTGTATGCATGTACGTGCATTTGTATGCAGGAGCGCGAATAAATTAGTATCTAATTCGGCTTTTTAGGAATATTTTTCATGTATTGAATTAAATTCATCGATTTGAATAAATTAGGTAAGTTTCAGACAAGGGTTGCCAAAGCACTTTTATACATTTTTTTTTTATTTTTTGTATGACGTGTTCTATCTGATTTAAAATAAGCCGCGTCGTTGCAGTAGAAATTTGGGTTCCCATATAAAAAGGAGCAAGAAAAAACGTTACGTTCGGTGACATCGATGCTACGAATGCACGAATATAAAAGTTTTTCGTACAAGAACTTAATTTTCTTAGTTTTTATCTCGTAGTGGCCCGATATCGTTAATTAGCGCTGGAAGCGCCATTGTGATGCAATAACGTGGGACCTAAAACCATTTGTTGCTCTTAATGAAACTAGATAACGGGTGATCTAAGTAGATACAGTTTTACCAATAGACTTTTTTTGACATTACGCTACGGATAGAGCGTAAAAGTTTACAAATCGTTCAATTTTATTACGAAAATTCACGATCTATGAGCGTACTATTTGCAACACCAACACCCATCTTGAGACCCATCCTCCATTATTGGATTTTATTCGACCGAATAGACCATGCCCAGCAGTGAAGAAAACTTTGCAGCGACAACTGGAGTGTACAGGAAGACTTTGGAGAGTCGATTCGGCATCGTTCGCACTCGGACTGAAATATCGAACGACTTGGCGCATTTTACGTTGAGATCTTAAATTAAAAAAAAAAAGTAAAAAATACAGCTTGTGCAAGAATTGAAGCCGCTCGATCTTCCCAAGTGACATTGCTTCGCTCTATGGGCTCTTGTAGGGTTCCAAGAAGATCCGACGTTTCAAGCCAAATTTTGTTGAGCAATGAGGCTCATTTCTGGTTTACATACGTAAACAAGCAAAATTTCCGCATTCGGAACGAAGAGATTCAAGAGCTGCTTTTTCATAATGAAAAACAACGGTTTGGTGCAGTTTGTGGATAGATGGAATCATCAGTTCATCGGTGAGAACGTAGCTATCGTAATCTCGGTGACATGGGTTTCACCAGGACGGCGCCACTTCCTTCACATCGCATCGATCAATGGGTTTATTGAGGGAACACTTCCGTGAGCAGATTATTTGACGTTTTGAGCCTGTCGATTGGACACCAAGATCACATGATATAACACTGTTAGACTTTTTCCTGTGGGGATATGTAAAGTCTAAAGTGTATGTCGACAATCCCGCTTCGATTCAGGTCTTGGCTCAGAACATCACGTGTGTCGTTTGCCAGTTAACAGTCGAAATGTTCGAACGAGTCATCGAAAATTGGACCGTCCGAGGCTTGGCGGCGGCAAACATGTGAAAAAACTAAATGGCAAAGAATGTTCTCTCGAATGACAATAAACATTTCCCATTACATTTGAAGGTTGTGTGCGTTTTCTTCAAAAAAGTAGGGAAATTTAAAATGGAAGATGCTTTTTGTGGACAACTGTTCAAAATTTGGTGCGTGACATGTTCCAAGTATTTTGTATCGCGTTTGTGATAGAGCTGAGTCATTCACAGAGAAAGTAGAAAACCGTTATCCTATTCCATACTAGCTTGCAGCTAGGTCAAATATTGTTACAAGCCAGGCCTACTTTTAGAGCATGCTCTGCAAAAGTGTTCCCCTCGTGTCCCGCTATAGTAGCCATAAATCTGATTATACTATTTCAGGACCTAATTTGCAGGCCCTTGGTTCTATTCCTGTTATTTTTGGATCATATCTGCCTTGTTAATAGCATCTTGTTATTGAGCTCTGCTCTGAGGTATGGTATTTATTCAAATTGCATATACCGAAATTGCCGAAAATTTTCCTCAGACCTGGAACCCAAATTATGGACATGTAGAAATGACCTGTTAGTGAGCTTAAAGCCTTCCTACAGTTAATAATAATGCTGGAATAAATATGTGTCGTCGACAAGACTAAAATTCAGCCTGGCTATCCGCGTATATGATTGCTTTCTGCACCTTTTCGTAGTTATTTAATAGAATACCACAGGTCTTTCGGTTGGAAGATATTGGCTGAGTTTGGTAGGTGGATAGAAAGAGAGATGTCAGAATCATTCGAGTTTACCTCCACCTCTACTGCTCAATCCATTTCAGCCGAAAGTGACTACTGAAATCTAGCTTTGAGAAGATATAGTCCGATAAACTTATGTTTATTTGGTTGAGGATGTTGTAATGTCCATAATCTTTCCGGTTCTATTTTTTTAATAATTTTATACTGATAGTAGATGTTGTTGCTACTTTCGAGTAAGTACGCATATGGTCTGCTGATGCAGGGGCATATTAATGGTCTCGGTCGGATATGACTTAATAGCCCCTGGAAGGCCTTTCTTTAATGTTCACCACCAAACCAGTGCTCCATAAGTTAGAATTGAGGTAATTATCATCGAGTATATCCACATCAGTCTTCCTTTACTGGTGTAATTGGCCTTATAATTTTTATTTATTCGTTTTCTTTGTTATTAATTTTCCAGTTCAGTTTGGTGTCGATTTTCTCCTAGGTATTTTGCCGGGACAGAGAAATTGTTGTACCACTGAGGGAGAAAAGATTAAAGCAAAGTACAGTGACCATAATATTTAAAACTTCCTTAACAACTATGTACTAAAGATATCCTAGGTTGAATTAGCCAAAGGTTTAAATTATTTCAACTGCATTTGTGATAACTACGGTCCGCCAGGAATCGAGGAACTAAAAGCTTCTTCTTCTTTACTGGCATAGACACCGCTTACGCGGTTATAGCCGAGTTAACAACAGCGCACCAGTTCTTTCTTCTTTTCGCAAGGTGGCGCCATTTGGCGATTCTAAACGATGCCAGGTCCTTCTCCACCTGGTCCTTTCAACGGAGTGGAGGTTTCCTCTTCCTCTGCTTCTTCCGGCGGGTACTGCGTCGAATACTTTCAGAGCTGGAGTGTTTTTAACGAATGGGACAACATGTCATAGCCTCTTATGTAATTCACTAAACTAAGTATGTTAATGGCGTTGTATATCTCATACAGCTCATCGTTCCGTGGACTGCGATATAATTTTTAACAATTTTATTCATATTATGGATATCTTAAGATGAATAACCCGGAAGTTTAGGAGTAAGAGTTTGTTGCGGTTTTCGTAGCGGTGGATATAATGGTTAACGAATGACGAGACGAGTTGAAATCCGCGTAACTGTCTGTCTGTCCGTTCTGCGTGCAAGATGTAGTATGAGTAAAAATTAAGATATCTTGATGGATGTTGGTAAACGCGTTCCGTGGCAAAAAGTAAGGACGAGTTCGTAGATGGGCCCAATCTCCTAAACCACTAAAGCCTCAACAGCTCTGCCGACAGTGTGAAAATTAATGAAATCGGATCCCAAGCCCTCTCACTCTCCATTTAATGATACAGTTAAACACTACGAAAAGCGGGATAAATAAATAACTATATACGACATAGATATAGAATTTTGTCCTTACTTGGTATGAGAAAACCTTAAAGTTGGCGTGGTCAGAACTGATCGGTGGGCGTGGCACCTCACACATTTCTGTGAAAACCCTTACCTCAAGACCTACTCGACCGATATCGACCATGTTTGGTATGTAATATTACCATGGCTACAGACACGTCTATTTCGCCAATACCACAATTTTAAAATCCATTTTATTCTTTCATTTCAATAATCAATTAATATATCAGGATAAAACTTTGTAGGAATAGTACTTTTAAATTGTCCCACTTTATGACTAAAAATTGTTCAAGTCGAACCAAAACTATCCAACGTCAGAGAGGCACTGAACATGTGGGCCCAGAGTTAATAGTTGATCTTTGAACGAAAATATCGCCCAATGTGTATGATATATACTAGAAATTCAGAGAGAGTCCTTCCTGATAGTATTATGTATGTCTGTGTGTTATAAATGGGTTGCATCGGGTCAATCCTTCCCTGAGCCTCCATATAATAGGTTGTCAAAAAAGTCTTGCGGTACTTTCACTAGTTGGCGCTGAAAGCGCGTAGTTATAGTTTTATTCGTCGCATCGGTTCATGCTATACCTTTCTGGAAAGCTCATTTCACACGTTAACACGTGTTTGATTGATTGTCTTTCTTTTAAGTCGTTCTTGAGTTATAGCGTCGCAAACATGGAGCAAAATAAAGAGAAAATGCGGCATATTTTACAGTACTACTACGATAAAGACAAAAATACATCTCAGGCCGCCAATAAAATTTGTGCAGTTAATGGATCCGATACAGTTTCCATTTCCACCGCACAACTATGGTTTTAACGTTTTCGTTCTGGTGTAGGGGTGGTCGAAGATGCGCCACGCTCCGGAAGGCCTGTCGTCGAAAATTGCGATAAAATCGCTGAATTGGTCGAAAGAGACCGGCATAGTAGTCACCAAACCGTTATAAACCATTTGAAGAAGCTTGGAGTCACTAAGAAGCTCGATGTATGAATGCCACACGAATTGATTCAATAAAAATACCGCAAGACTTTTTTGACAACCGAATACCTTATACAAATATTTTCGAACTTCGGGGTGACCTTATGCTGCATATATTGGCCAATATTTGAATTATCTTTATGAAATGGAGAGAACATGTTTTGCTCATAACGGTGCATCTTTATGTTTAGATTAAAAAAGTGGGTAAGAACTAGGCCTAGACACATGTAACTAGTAAGCCTTATGTAGCTGAAAATATTACTACAATTTAATCCTTGTAAGTTTCAAGATTATGAAATGTTCGGTTATACCCGAACCTAGCTCTTTCTTCCTTATTTTAATTTTTTCAAGTTTTTCGGTAAATGGCGAGCGATAAATAATTTTGTGCATTTTTAAATAGGATCTTAGCAAAATGTCAATCAAACAATCGGCTTGAACCAAACTGGTTCAGAAACCAATTTCGTCAGTCTTATCTATAATCTGCGTAATCGTGTTGGTGGTGCTATTTACGTCCGTTAGACTCCTCTGTTTGATCATTCGTATGCGTTGCCGAACAGGTCTGGGAAAACTAGACTTACTATTTAAATATATTAATGAACGTAGGAACTTATCCTAACTGCCCGTAGTATCTATAAATCATGCTTGGGAATTGGAAATACAACTTGAATAAGAGTTTATTTGTTGACACTAACTATTGACAGAAAACATTAACTTATTAATTGTTTCTCTTACTGGAATAATTTATTTTTTATATTAATAAAAAATTAATTCATGTTTGCTATTGCCGGATTCGAACCGCATTTGCAACAAGTGCAAAATATTACACGCAGGACTGGCATATGTACCTAGTAGTTATACATATTTAACAGCTTGGTGTTTACACAACAGTCAACCGCTTCCTGCCTTGCAGGATGAGTGTTCCGATTCGTTATTGTCAGCAGTAGTTGGCTTTTGGGTGCTTCTTCATTTAAACTTGGAAGAGTAGTATTATTCTATATTGCTTCGATACATACCTGGTCGATACAATGGTCTGGCTGATCTTGGAGAGCTAATATTGAGTTGAGATTTGTTTAGAAACTAAACCTTTTTATGAACATAAGGCATAAGGCAAAATTTTAGTTTCTTCGAGAACAATTTAGAAACTCCATCTGAAACGCTTTCAACACTTGTACATATGTAAGTCGTTCTCAATCTTTATAACTATACGCTGTCATATGGCGTCAGATGATCTTTCGTGTTTCCACCTTTTGGAATGGTGGCAATAGAATCAAGAAAGACTAAGACTCACTAATCGCCTGTGATAAGTGCTGGTTAATAGCAGGCTAGTATTTTTGCTTTCCCCGTGCTTTAAACGACATTATCTGCATATTTTCTTACAAACATAGATATACCTACAATGTAATAAGAAATTAAGTAATTTTCGACTTATTGAGTCAATTGAACTGCCAACATAAAGACAGAAGAAATAAGCAATTAAAACGTTCAGACGTGTCTCCGTTTTATACGAGCTTCAATTAAAAGACTTTGTGAGATTTTTGGATAAAAAATTGCTGTGAATGCACTGTTACTTGTTCTTCTAAATTTCAAAAGAAAGGCAGAGCCAAATCCAAGAAGCGACTTTGAGAAACTTTGTGGATCTCGACAAAGCAAGTTTACACTCAGAATGCATAATCGGCACTGCGAAGGAAGAACTTTCTAGTGCGAAAGAGGAGTTAAGCTTCTTATAAGAAGTAGAGATTTTAAATATTGCTTAAAGCGTCCACAAGAAAATTTGAAATGCGTAAAATCGCCGATTTATTTTATGGCCGCGGCAAGGATGACTTCGAGACCACCGAATCATTTGCACTTTTGTTTCGTAGTTGGGCTGTAGTTGGTTTTGTACCAAAAATACCGAAACGTATTGTTGACATAATTCATCAGATTATTTGCTGGTGCTGCATATTCACCTGTCCTGTTTGGTATTTCGCGGGATTAATAGATATGTTGGACAATTTGCCCATAACACTCATACTGTCTAACTTGGGAGTCGCTATTAATTGTATCGCATTGCCATTGAAAGCGATTTACATCAAAGTCAATATGAATTATTTGTATGACATCAATTTGCAGTTCAAACGACTGGATGAACGTTATCAGACGCCCAAAGAAAAGATACAAATCAGAGAGTCGGTTAAAATTAGCACACGGATCTTTGCAGCCTGTTTCACTCTGTATTGGTTCTACGGTATTTCAAGTGGATTGGTACCGCTTTTCGCACATGAATATCCGCATGGCAATAGATTTCCATTCATTGATTGGCTGCCAGAAGGGAATTTTCAATATTGGCTTCACTCCATTGTGGAGATGCTCTATTTACAATATTTGCTGCATTTACAAAGTACAAACGATTCATTTCCGGCAGTTTATATACGTAATATTCGTACGCATATCAGACTCTTGACGAATCGTGTGAGTCGTTTGGGCTTAGATCCCGATTTAAGTGATCAACAGAATTTTGAGGAATTAGTCGATTGCATTGTTTCACATCAGGAAATACTTGTGTGAGTATCGGTTGTTTTGAAAAAAATCTCTACGTTTGTGCTGTTTGGTCCTCTCCCGAAATATGCATTTAGTATCAGCTAACTTCATATATATAAAATAGATAGTTTATGTACTCTATTTTTTTTGGTTTGCTGATTTCTGCACTCTAAAGGATTTCCGATACCGTTGGATCGATCCTTTCCCTCACAACGTTCTTTCAATTCACTGTATATGCGGCCCTTATCTGCGTCTGCATGCTTAATATGTTCATATTTGGCGATTTGAAGGTGAAGGTGAGTACGTTGATATATCTCGTACCTGTCATCTGGCAGACTGTGCCCACCTGTTATCAAGCTTCGATGCTCCAGACGGACTGTGCTAAATTACCTGAGGCAATTTTCCATTGCAATTGGTTGACTTTGGATAAACGTTGCCACAAATTGATCATCTATTTCATGCAACGCACTCAGGAAGAGATCTGTTTTACCGCAATCAAATTGTTTCAAATTAATCTGGGAACTAACTTGTCGGTAAGTGAGAAAGTTACTTTAGAATAATGCCATGCTTAAAGAAATAATTTTGAAATCGTTCTCTTTCAAGATTGCCAAGTTCTCGTTTACTTTGTATACCTTCATAAAGGAAATGGGTTTAGATACACACTATAACCAGAAGTGAAAATGAAAATTTACTAATTAGAGTTACAAGAGGAAACGACAAAGTTACAGTTATTAGTAGTAATTCACAGAACAACACAATACAATTTTTTAAAAATATCAATTGCACTGTAGTGATGTTTAATGGCAAAATATATTAGAGGCACAGCCATCAAATTTTGGCTATTGTTTTATTGAGGGAAATTATTAATCGCCAATGTTTAAAATGTCGATATTTATAATATGTTATATTCTATATTTAAGCTGCAATGATTTCAACACATTTCTCGATCTACTCCTCTACTGTTGAAGTGTAGTTATAACTTTGAAACTGAACCCAAGTGTAGTTTTTTGAAATAAGGAATCTTCACAACGTCGTCACTATTTGCGTTGCTGATTTGTTTTAGCTATTAGAAGAGTCTACCGTTTGTCCAATTTACTTCGAAAAAGATGACTAAATTGCACTCGATTCTCTTTTCGGGCAGATAAATATATGTATAACGAATTCCAGGCAGTTATAATAGTTATTTTAATTTTAACCTGAATTATTCAGACAAATTATTTCATACTTTTTATGGTTTGAAAGTCATCTACTAAACGATCGTTTATTTGTCCCATCACATTGACAAAACAAAAAAAAAAAAAAGAAATAAATAAGGAAGGGTGTAACCGACAACTACGCAGAAATACTTATACATATGTGATACCTACATATATATGAGATATAAAGTCAACTGGAAGTTCGTAAATCTTTATATTAAGTACATGACGCTTAAGTGAAGCATTAATCCGATTCAACCCTTTTTGACACAAGAGTATATTATCGTCAAAGAGACACTTATATAAATTATGCTGCTTTGGATTTCGATGCTGATGTTTTTTGTCGGTTATACTGGTTCCAAGATAGATGAATCTATTTACAAGAATTTATGACTGTCAAAAGTGACGTGGGGGCCAAGTCGCGAGTGTGACAATTGTTTGATGAAAGGAGATATTTTGTCTTTTGCCCGTTCACTACCAGACCCATTTGCTTTGCTTCCTTGTCCAGTCTGGAGAAAGCATAACTAACGGTGAGAAAGTTGATGCCAATGATATCAATATCATTATTTTCTCCAGCAGTAGATTGAAGAAGTCGCACGATAGAGAGACGTTTTATCTAAAAGGGCATGATCCTTTTCATGCAATCAAAAGCAGCAGGTGGTGTGTGTCGATCGTCTTTTCACGGGTTCTTTTCAAGATTTGGTGCACGGTGAATATCTCTTCAGTTGTTGATTTTCCAGATCATCTAAAGCCATACTGATAAGGTCCAATCAGTTTGTTGACGGCGGGCTTTAATATTTTACAAAATGTGCTCGATAGAACCTTGTATGAGTTGCTGAGAAGGCTTATTCTAAGATAGTTGGCGCAGATTGTGAAGTCTCCCTTTTTGTGGATTAAGCACATTAACTTAGATTCCATTCGTCGGGGAAAGAAGCTGATGCATGCTCCTTATTAGTTGTTCTCCGCTGTATTCGAAGAGCTCGGTAGTAAATCCATTGGCCCATTGCGATCTTCATGTTCGGGCAATAGAGCGTCTGCTCCACCGTCACTGTTTGGGGAATCGGATTTACCATCTCCTAGTGTTATTTTCACTGCCATTCAGCAGGCTGAAGAAGTGCACCTTCCATAACTTCAGTATTTACTGAGTATCAGATACTAGATCACCACTTTGGGTCCTACTAGAGTGTGCTCCGGTCTTGAAACTTTCCGTTATTCGCCGCATCTTTTCGCAGAGTTTTCGAACATTATCGCTGTTGGCAAGGTTGTCAAGCTCTTCGTACTCACGCATTTCGACCTCTCTCTTTTTTTGTCTGCAAATGCTTGTCGATGCCCTCTTCAACTCTTGGTATCTATCCCATCCCGCAATTGTTGTGGTCGAATTTAACTTTTTGAGGTAGTCTGTGTTATAAAAAGGAGGTCTCTCATCCGAGGTTGTTGTTTACTTTTCATTGGGGGCATTTTTTACGTGGCGGGTGCCAAACACAGCCTACAACCCTATGGACGGATGGTTCGCCTTTCCACTTTAGCTCGCCGTTAATTACTCAGAGGATATTTGGCCTAAGACCGAAAGTTGTGAGCTGCTTGAGCCATTTATAAATAATCGTTTCTGGCCACTCGCAAGTGGCGCTCAGAGAACTTTTTTCACTTACTTGAACTTATACACATGGTTCCATCCACCCAAAATAATACGAGACAAAATTTAAACGTCCACATAAGGAAATATAAATAAATGAGAATTATCGTATAAAATACCTGCCCTAAAGGTAGTTACGTAAGATTTGAGAGTAAAGGGTTGCTATAGTACCTATGCGCTTTATTTTGTAAAAAAGTTGACTTTGTTGAATATATTAGGTTGTCAAAAAAGTCTTGCGGTTTTTTCGCCAATTTGGCGCTGAAAGCGCGTAGTTGTAGTTTTATTCTTCGCATCGGATCATGCTATACCTTTTTGGAAAGCTCATTTCACGCGCTAACAAGTGTTTGATTGATTGTCGTTTCTTTGGTCGAAGATGCGCCACGCTCCGGAAGCCCTGTCGTCGAAAATTGCGATAAAATCGCTGAATTGGTCGAAAGAGATCGGCATAGTAGTCATCAACCCGTTATAAACCATTTGAAGAAGCTTGGAGTCTCTAAGAAGCTCGATGTATGGGTGCCACACGAATTGATTCAATAAAAATACCGCAAGACTTTTTTGACAACCTAATATATATGCTTTAAATGTACCATGCTTTATAGAGTCGTTGACGTTTCCTTTTGGGTGTTAGAAACTTTCATGGCAAATACTCTTATGCTAATAGCAACCTTGACAATAATAAATAATATATAACCCGATATCAAACTCGAGTTTATATCATATTTTTGTATTGTAATATATATTTATAGTTACTATTATTTTATCAGGCATTTACATTTATTTATTTTATGTTATGAAATATTAATTCTAAATTTCTATTGCTAAATTCACACCACATCGACAACGAGTGCAAAATTTAACATGCAAAGTGTAACTTTTTGTCTACCCAGCAGTAAAACTAACAAAACAAAACTGAGCCGAATAAGAGATGTTTCGTCGTATTAAAAACACCTTTGGGCTATAACACAGTGTAACAGCTAATCTGGGAGGTGAGAAATTCCAAGTCAGGGTGATGGTACTAGGTCAGTATAGTAAAACCCTCAAAGAGTTTGGCGTTCGTAGGTGTCAGTTTTTTTTATGACTGTCTTAATTTCAATTGTATATCTTGCACATTGAATTAAGTAGGCATTGCTGTAGTTCCATCTCGCCCATTTGCACATTGTTATATAGAAATAAAGGAATGCTACGTACTAAATGTAGTCGAAATCGGTTAGTCGAGTTCCGAGATATGGGATTTTACCAAAAAGAAAGCAGTGCCACGCCCTTCGTGCAAGTTTCGTAACGGCTCTCATAAAGCCCTCTCATACCATCTCGGAGGTAAAATTTAATGTCTCTGGCGTATTTAGGTATTGATTTATTGTCCTTTTAGTAGTTTTGAATAGTACCGTTATATGGGGAGTGAGCGGTGTTGTCATCCATTTTTACACTGCCGGTAGGAGTTCTTATATCATTGGAGCTTAGAAAATTTGGTTGATGCAGCTTCAGTGGTTTAGGAGTTATGTACATAAAGCATATTAAAGGGCGGGGCCACGCCTACTTTTCCAAAATTTTTTCACACGCCTATGCCAAATTACAGTTTTATATCTTATTTTGGTGGTTAGTTATGGTACTTTATAGGTTTTTGGCAGTGGTTCGGCTACGCCCATCTCCGAACTCGTAATATTTTTTGTACTAAGGAACCTGAATACCAAGTTTCATCAAGGTATCTCAATTTTTATTCAACTTAGAGCGTGCACAGACGGACAGACAAACAGACAGTCACCCAGATTTCAACTTTTCTTGTCATTCTGATCATTTATATATGACCCTATATCTCTCTCAATCAGTTCTAGGTGATACGTACAACCGTTAGGTGAACAAAACTATAATACTCTGTAGCAACTGGTTGTAAGAGTTCAAAAATTTACAAGGTTCAATCAATAAACTAGATTTATTGAAGTGGCTTTTATACCCTTGCTACATGTTGCTCAATACATTAATTGAAACTATTCGTCTTCTCTCAGAACTTCTTATATTTGATAAGTTATGAGAGCGGGGCTTGTATACTTCAGAAAATAAATGACAAGTTATAGAAACTAATTTTATCTGTTGATCTGCAGTGACATATGTTTGTTTAGAGTACAGTTACCAGCCGCTGTTTAATTTCTTCCTATATTCTAGATAACAGGCAATTTATTGCTTGGATTTTGTTCTTGAAGAATTGCCTTCCAGAAGTAACGCTTATCCGCTATTCATTATTTTTTCTTAAATTTCTGTAAAGTCATGAAAGCAAGTACGACATCCAATTGTAGAGAGCATACGTATAAATTGTGTTGCAGTGTCGTGTCAATAATCCCGAGAACGGACTCAAGTTAGTTGAGGTAATAAAGTGTGGTTTTTCCACTATTTCTCCATTCTAAAAGGAACGACCCGAAATCATGTGAAGCGGTGTCTGCGCCAATAAAGAAAAAGAAGAATGAGAAGCATACTATCGATTTCGCTTTATATTTTCATATGTTTATCACAAATATGCTCAGCAAATAATGCATTTGTCATAATAATTGCTTTGACAATGAGCAATTATTTTCCAATATAAATAACAGTTTACAACAATGTTTATATATAATAATTTCACACCAATTAGAATATTTTATTTTATACATAAATAAAATATGCATTGAGTTTTCAATTCCCAGATTCACACGGCATTGGGAACCAGTGCGAAAATTTACTTGAAAACATAACTATATATGTATATGAAAATCCTGGTATTTTCAATAAGGATGATATGATTTCTAAGTGTCGTTTCGGTCAATTTTTAATAAGTCATGATCTGTAATTTTTGGCGTGGTTTTTGGTTAGGAGGAATCATCAGTTCGTGATTTTTTCGAAATGAAGCGTTACTGTCCATGGAGAGCGCTATAACATCCGGTTTGGATACGACAGCTTTACTTCACGGCGCTCAAAAGCACAGCGGATCAAATAAATGCATTAATCAGCACCTAGAAAATATCAGGCATTTTCAGTGCCAATTGGCAGTGTGGAATGGACACACTAATCACCTTCGTAGGACTCGACGCTCATCTAAAATCTCTGCCGTACTTTAAGTTCGGCAATCGGATGCAATGCAATTCCACATTCAACTGACAAAGTGCTAGTTCTACCTGCATTCAGGTATTAACCGCAACCACCTCGGTCCTCCCCTAGGGGCCAATCCGCATGAGCAAGTACGAACTCCAAGGGCTCCTGTTCATCGCGGTACTAAAATTAAGTCTCCGGTCAGACTTTGTAGGCGAAACTGCTACTAGTTGAGCTTCCATACTGCTCTGGACTGATGACCAGGACTTGACCCCACACCCACATTAAACGCACACACCATTCGCACAAGAAACTAACCCTACTCCGCTTAAACAATTACCGCTCAAACAATCCCAACTGTTAGATATTCCGATTGGTGGAGATCACACTCCTAACATCTAAACATCCATCAGTCCAGCTAATTCCCATACCACCCAAATCTCTAAAGTCCGAGTAAAACGGGCATTCTGCAGTTATATGGACCCAGTCCTCTACCCGCGCCACACAAAAAACAATCAGACCTGACAGATAGGTGCCTCTGATACAAAAATGCATTCAGAGCTCCATGTTCGTAAACAGAAAACTCAGACTCAGACAAAATCTGAGATCTGGTTTACCCTCAACAAACTCAACGTCGCAAATGTACTCATAAGTCGCTTGACTGTTAGGACTATTATCTCAACAGTCTTGTCACCTACACCTGACCCTATCGTTTAGAAGCCTCCCTAGTTATACCTCCCTTTTCACATCAGCGGTACAGATCGATGATAACCAAACTTTTATGGCCGCAATAGGAAGAAGTTGATCTTGACAACATCTGGTTTCAACAAGACGGGACTATGTGCCCCACATCACGTGCAACAAACAAATTATTGCGAGAAAATTTTGTAGATTCGATTATTTCAAGAAATTGTGACATTGATTGGCCTCCAAGAAGATCTAATTTAGGGTTGTTTGAAGTTACTGGTTTTTAGCTATACGAGGTTTGTTCAAAAAGTATCGCGAATTTTGTGTTTTTATCTATATTATCTATTTTGTCCCTTTCAAAGTAATCTCCATGAGATATTATACACTTGTGCCAACGGGTTTTCCAATCTTCGAAGCACTTCAAAAAATCGTTTTTTTTATCTTCTTCAGATCCTCCTCCGATGCCGTCTTTATCTCGTCAAGAGAAGGGTAACGTCGTCTTTTCATGGGGCTCTTCAGTTTCGGGAACAAGAAAAAGTCACAGGGAGCCAGATCTGGGGAACACGGTGGCTGCGGCATCATTAGTGTGTTGTTTTTGGCCAAAAAGTCGCGTACAAGCAACGATGTGTGTGAGCTGGGGCGTTATCGTGGTGCAAAAGCCAATTTTTGTTCTTCCACAAATCCGGGCGTTTCTGGCGGATTGCTTCGCGCGAATTGCGCATAACTTGCAGGTAATATTCCTTATTGACCGTTCTTCCCTGTGGCAAGAACTCATGATGCACCACGCCCCTGCAATCGAAAAAAACTGTCAGTTACGATTCGCGATACTTTTTGAACACACCTCGTATGTATGTCAGACTCTCTTCAAGCTTAAGAAGTCCATATTAAACGTGCTATTCATTTTTATTGGAAAGAAATGCACTACTATCGAACTGAATGAGGTTTCTTCTACTAGTTGAGGTTTATTATCATTTTCATGCAGACTCCGGCCTACGAGGAATACCAAATTTCTATTTCTGAGATTTGGTTGTTTAGTGGCGGCACTATTAATTTTGGTTCCACTGATAGCTTTCTGTAAGACCTTTTCAAGAATATCGACTGATTTATATTTTTTGGCGAATACGTGCGAATAATTCTCCAGCTGAAATAAGTACTCTTGGGTTTAAATTCTAACAATTATTTGTGATACATATCTACAGCAATTAAATATTATGTGAAGACTTCGCAGACTATTTAGGAAAATCGAATCGCAAACTTAAGCGCAGAAGAAATTAGCAATCAGAGCTTGCAGACGTGTTTCCGTAAAGTGCAGACTTGAACGGGCAGACATTGTGGGACTTTGCCATTTTGAATAATTTTTTTGTAGGATTAAACAAAATTGTTGTGAATATGTTCAAAAAATAAAAGAAGAGTAGTGAACATCAGTATTTGCTCTTTAAAATTTCGAAGGAAAGAAGGAAAACCTCAGTTCACCAAGAGATTATAAGAAACATTGCGTCAAAAACGCCTGATCAATTCAAGGCGTTAAGAGAAAGTAGAAGCAGCAGTACAACAGAAAATATTTCATTTTCTAACAGGTTTTAGAGATTTTTTCAAGCTACCGAAAGAAGCGTCGAAATGCGTAAAATCGCCGATTTATTTTATGGTCGCGGCAAGGATGACTTCGAAACGACTGATTCATTTGAACTCTTGTCGCGTAGTTTTGCTGCAATCGGTTTTGCACCAAAGAGACCGAAACGTTTTGTTGACGTAATTCATCAGCTTATTTGTTGGAGTTGCATTTTGAGCTGTCCTTATCTCTTTTTTTCTGGAGTGGTGAAAACTATGCACTCCTTACCGATAACAATCGTGCTTGCGCATTTAGGAGTCGCTATTAATAGTATTGCATTCCCTTTGAAAGCTATTTATATTAAAGCCAATATTGACCGTTTGGATGACATCGGAAAGATTTTCAAGGTTTTGGATAAACGTTATCAGCGACCACAAGATCAGATGCAAATCAGAGACTCGGTCAAAACTTGCACACGCATATTTGTTGTTTTTTGCATGGTGTATTGGTTGTTTGGCACATCAAGTTGGTTGGTAGCGCTTTGCATACATGAATATCCGAATGGCAATAACTTGCCATTCATTGATTGGCTGCCGGAATCAAATTTGAGATTTTGGCTTCACTTCATCTTTGAGGTAGTATTTCTGCATGAACTGCTACAAATGAGTTTGACAATGGACTCGTTCCCGGCTTTATATATACGTGCTTTGCGTACACATATCAATCTCTTGACGGATCGTGTGAGTCGTTTGGGCCTTAATCCCGATTTTAATGATCAGGAGAATTTTGAAGAATTAGTCGATTGCATCGTTTCGCATCAAGAATTACTGCAGTGAGTATCGTGTAATTTATATCTAACACGTGTATTACACACAATATATACTTTATTTTGACTTCTTCAACTCTAAAGGATTTCTGATACTGTTGGCAAGATCCTTTCTCTCACCACCTTCTTTCAATTTACTATATATGCCGCTATACTCTGCGTCTGTATGCTCAACATGTTCGTATTTGGCGACGCATCGACCAAGCTGGTCACGTTGGTTTATCTGTTACCCGTATTTTGGCAGACCATTCCTACCTGTTATCAAGCTTCGATGCTCGAGGCGGACAGCGCTAAGTTACCTCTGGCAATTTTCCATTGCAACTGGTTGGCTTTGGATAAACGTTGCCACAAATTGATCATCTATTTCATGCAACGCGCTCAGGAGGAGATCTCCTTTACTGCAGTTCAATTGTTTGTAATTAATTTGAGAACCAACTTGTCGGTAAGTAGAAAAGTTAGTCTTTTTTGTACAGTTAATTTTCGAGTCGTTCTCATTCAAGATCGCCAAGTTCTCGTTCACTTTATATACTTTCATAAATGAGATGGGCTTCGGAGAGACATTAAAGGATAGACTGGAGTAAAATTTAACATTTTAGAAAGGACTTACAGAAACAAAAAGCAAATGGCACAACAACAATACCACTTATCTAGAGGCTGTTGCTTAGCTGACATATTATTTTAAACACTTCACGATGTAGATGTAATCTCACTTTTCACTGTAGTCATGATTGAAGTAATAATAAAATAGTTTCACTATGCTTTTTTCCGCATTTTTGTTTTAACAGCGCTGATTGTGGGGTGGGGATAGTTAGATTGAAATATATGCTTTTCTTATGGTCACGAATTGTAGAGGTAAATAATATTACTTAGAGGGTATTCTGGTCTAGACGCATGAATTTTTGCCATTTTATAAACTAAAATAAAAAAAATTAAAAGCATTTTTACTATCCATTTTTTATATGTTTTTTATTGACATTTTAATAATATAGAAAAAATTGCAAGAAAAAAAAAACCAAAATTCGTCGAGATACGTGGAGAGGAGTACGGGCTTCAAAAAAAAACGGTGCGTTCTGGTTGACGTGATTTCAACCCTTGTGGAGATCTAAAATACAAAAAACAAGAAGATTCTTCATTAGTAAGGTTGTCGTTATCGGGTTGACCATTTTCAAAAAAAAAAAAAAAAAAAATAAAAATAAAACAAAATGGCGTCGATTTGAAAAAAAATTTTTTTTACCCAACTTTTCGGCCTTTTCGAATTTTTTAAAAATCTTCAAATAAAAATTTTTGAAAATCCAAGGCAGACACGATAGAGCATTGTATAGAGAAGAAAGGAATCGGTTCAGTAGAACTTGAGATATCATGTCAACCACCTCAAAAAAAGTAGTTTCGAGAAAAACGCGTTTAAAGTTTAGGAGACAACTCTAGTGAACACGGACGCTACGTCGCAAAATCGGCTGTGTCTCTGTAAATAAGCCGAATTTTGAAAAATTTTTCCAAGGTCATATTTTTAAAATTTTTAAAAGTCTAAACTTTCAAAATATGTAAAAAAAAAATTGATTTTTTCAAAAAAGTCTAAACTTTTAAAAGTCTAAACTTTCAAAATATGTAAAAAAAATTCGATTTTTTCAAAATCCTAGACTAGAATACCCCTTTAAGGACTATATCGTAAAGAAACTCTATACAATATTTTATTTGTAATGCAACGGATTTTATTAATTTTTGCTTGTAACATTTAACAAATAGAAAGGTTTTTATCCACTTTTAATTAAAACTAGTGAAAAAAGTTATTCTCTTTATTTATGCCGAATTTTTCGTTTGATTCCCTTCATTACATTCTGCACACCCTCTTTTGTAACGGCTCGACTTGCGACTTTTTCGGCAACTCGAGGATCCATTTCCTATTTACGTTTGATAATTGCCACATACTTCTCTATCGGGCGAAATTCTGGAGTATTTGGAGGTTTCTCCTCTTTTTTTAACAAAATTGACATTGTTATCCTTCAACAAAGCCAAAGTGGATTGAGCGTAGTGCACTGTGGGTAAATCGGGCCAAAATAATATGGACACAATGTGTTTCATATAAAATGTTATTAGGCGACGGTTTCGACACTCTTTCTTATAATTGTCGGCCGATATAGTACCCTTTGTGAAAAGTGGAGTAGTCTTAAGGCCGGAAGAGCAAATAGCCTACCTGAGTATTTTCTTGCCAAATTTTTTTATTTTAATTGTTGACACTGATTGGTCGACAGTTACCATCTTTTGGTTTTGTATAGAATTGGAAACCTGGTAATGTTCTTGAGTCCATTTTGACGTATGTCTCATCGTCCATCATAACAGACTCCCTATTTTTATTTGTCGTTGACTTTTTTTGTGGAAATCTTTTTTTTATTTTTATAAGTTTTTAGGTTATTTTTTTCTCTTTGAATCACAGCTGCACTGGTTTTAGCTTTTTTCGCCAAATCGCGCACAGACATTGATTTGTTTTGGTTTATTAAAGCAAACATCTTTGTCAAGATTTGGATCACTAGGGCCTTTTTTTCGCCCACTTGTTGATAATGCTTTTTTCAATGCAGTAATTATGCACAATTTGCCTACGCACGTGTTCTTTGATTCGAGCCATCGCGAAAATGTTGCTAAAAAATAACGGAGAAAGAGAAAACAATAGAAGCAAAATTGATCACGCTTTCTAGCGGTACTTACCGCAATGTGATCACACGGCTACTTCATTAGAAATATGAATTCAAAGTGTGCAGTTTCTTTTCGGTACAGTCCTTATGGACCCAATACCAATTTTGTAATTACAGATTCTGACACTTCTGAACCGAGTTATTTTAATTTGAATGATCTTAATTTGAATGAAAAAAAAATCTTTATTGGGTTTTTTATAATTATAGTTATGATTCCCTTTGATACTGGCTAATAGGGTCTGGGTATTTAGGCTTTAGTTATTTTCAATTCTAAAATACCGTTCGCAAATAAATAATTTGGTTAATGAACTCTTGGATGGTAAAGCCCGAATTGAAAATGGACGGCTCAGACAACAAAGGAGATAGTTAAATGGAAAACCGGCTTTATCTACTACCACAAAGCTCAACACCTCCAAGCGAATCGTTTTAATGATTAGATTTCTCTTCATATATTTTAAATAATATTTCAAAGATTTTTTTTGTATAAATCTTGGTCGGGTTGTTAGTACAGGAAAATACGCTGTTAACATCGACATATTCATATCCATCCAATACTTCTCTAGAGAAGCGCGTCTTCAAATCATGCTTTGTCGGTAGGGAATTTCCCCAATTTTCCTCTTCTGAATCCGCCACTGATAATATAGCCTACAAAATAGGCTCCTGAGCCAATACAAACATGCAAAAGTTCAGTTGCCAAACCCTTGTTATAAGCGTCGGCTGCGAAGACCTTAAGTGCTTTTGACTAAATTTCGATTTTTTTACTTGTATGTATGTTTGAAATATTTTCGTTGCTTAAATTCGTTGTCAGCCGGACAAAAATATATTAGTTCGTAAAATACAATAAATAAATCGACTTAACTTAAATCATAACTTCAATGTAAAAATGACTTCAGCAAGCAAACTGTGGTAAATCAAATATATTGCTAAACCGAAAATTGCTCTTATAGTATTAAGAGTCTTCTTAATAAATGTAATCACTTTTATACTTATATGAGAATAGATAAATACTAGATGAGAAGCTTTGCTGTTTTCACTAGAATTTGTCACAATTCAATTTATAGTTCATAGGAAAAATGTTTGCCTTAAGTCCAAAAATAAATTTGTAAATATTTTAAAAATACTGTTGAAGTTGCAAAACAGGGTAATTTGACATACAACCGACAGTGGCGGCTAATAAAATATTTACACATTTGCCTTGACTGGGTGAATATGGTGCAGTGCGTAGTTCTTATTTTTCTACATTTAAAAGAGATCCTCGAGACTCAAGTAGAATGTAAAGCCCCAGTAATTTATGACATCTGAGTAATTGATGTTTCTACAGAAATATGCTAGCGGACCTTTCTTTCCATCGCTTTAAATTATATAAAAAATTTTCTAGTAAAAAATCCCGAAACAAAATAACAAAATTTACTGAAGGCTCACGATGTTGATATTCATGTGACATCGGTCTATATTAGCTACACGTCTCAACTTATATATCCTTGAGATTTTATATGCCCATATTGTAAGCCAGTATCTCATTGATTTGCATGCTTAGTGGCATTTTCAAAGCAGGCCCGTCCGTTTTTGTTTCTTCTCAATGTCACCACTTTTGAATAGTAGATGTACGTTAGGTTCATGTTTCGGGATTTGGCAACCATAATGTTGCAATTTGGCAACAGACAATACCTTGATCATAAAGTTTGAGATTTTTGATCTTATACATACTCAGGACGTTTTGGCATACGGCCACTACTTGTATTGTTTACAGTAGCTTGAAATATTCATTTCAGCCAAAACGTGGAAATAAATCGTAAATATTTACACGCGATTATTTTTCACAACTTTCGAGGTGGATTATCTGAGCAGCAGTACCTTAAATCGATTTTTAGTTATGAGGCCTCAACAATGGTCAGTGTTTAACGATGGTATGGTGAATTCGTTCAAAATCAGTTGTTCCTCCGAAAAATATTGATGTTGTGCGTAAACTAATATCGCTAGATCGTCATGAGACCGACCGGGAAATAGAGACAACTATAGGCATTAGTAGGATCAGCACACATTCAGTATTGAATAAACATTTAACTGCAAAAAAATAGTTGTTCGCGTTGGAGTCCACATCAGTTGCCGATTGCGAGTGATGTGCCTATGAAATCGTGATAGTGAAGATAGTGAAACGTGGGTTTACGCGTATATGCCTGAAATTGAAAAGCGATCTATTGTATGGGTGTTGAGCTTCCAAGCTAATGGTTGCCCTTTTTTTTAGAACCACTGGACATGTGGCAACCATATCACTGGAACAGTATAGTGTATGGTGAGTGGTACAACCACTGTTTTACTAGTTGTCTATCAAGAAGTCAGGAAAACTAACCGCAGAAGATGAATCTCTCTCTTTATCACCATATTGCGAGCCTTCAAATGTCGACAGAAAAAATTGCATTTTTTATCACTCGAACCGTCACTTAGATGAGTAATCCACCGTATAGTCCTGACAAGGGTCCGAATGACTGCTTTTTATTTCTGTTCGTAAAAGATAAAGTTATTGTTCATCGTTTTTCCACACCAGAAGATGCGGTCAATCAGAGTGACAAAAGTGCTTCGAAAATTGGTTCAAATGTCGGCGAATGAGATCTTAGTAAAGAATATTTAGAAAAACAAAAAAGTAATTTTTGTTGATTAAAACGTGTTTTTTTTTATTTAATCCCGAAATATAAGTGGCTACCTATGTACGTATTAAAGAGAAACTTCAAAAATATTTTTTATATGGATTCATAGAGGTTTTTATGCCATTATAATGAATCCTAACGATCTTTGTAAAATCTTAACTTTAACTTGCCAAAGAATTGTGAAAAAGTTGGAAACCCTGGAAAAGGTTTTAATGTTCGGACATTTTCTTAAAGGCTTTAAGCTAAATTTTATAATATAAATAAAAAATGTAAATCCAAAGAATTCACTGTAGCCGAACTCCAGAAACATCTCTTAGAAAGAGTGTCTGGGGGGTCTGGAAAAATTTTCTGCTTGAAATTGGTATACTATAAATCCAATGACTAAAAAAAAATAAAAGATATTTTCATAGGACGACTCTCCAAAGACTTGCCAAAAAATAGTAAATCAATGAACAGATTTATACTTCAGAGTCGCGTGTTAAATCTAAATTAGTATGACAAATTTTATTTCTTCGATAATTACATGACAATGTATATCGTTTTAAACCCATTTTAAAGTCCTAGCCGAGTCGATTAAATTTATCGACTAATAATTTTTTTTTAACTGGTGGCAACCTTCTACAAAAAATTGTTTTATGTAAGCTTTTGGGTTCGTGTACTTATTTCGTTGAACACTACTTTATATCTAAATGCATGCATTTTTAAGCTGAAATTTCAACTACATAACTGTTGAGTATCCTTCCAGTTAACGGAGCATGACGCATTGTCAAGTCGAAGGACGAAAAATTCGTTCCGTATTTGCTTATCATATATTTCGAATTTATTTTGTATATTTGTATGAGTAAATACCCTTGAGAAATCTTCTTTGTATTGGCATAATCAAGTATCGGAGATATATTTAAAGTTATGAGTATTCGTTTAAGTAACATTTTATTTAAGTCACTCACCTCCCACTGGCACGATAACAACAACAAACAATGGCATACACGTTTTTATGTTATCCATTTCCCTTTCTTTTATTTCGATTTTTATTTATTTTATATACATTTTTCATTTTATTATTTAATTTCTTCTGCGACATTGGCCAAACATTTTTTTTATTGATTTTCTTCGTATTCTCTTCAATTCATTCAACAATTGTAAAGGGTTTTGTTTTTGTAGCTGTCAAAAGAGATACTTGTATAGTGTGTATAAAATAACACTGACAGCGCAAAAAAAGCAAAAAATAACGGGACAAATGCACAAATAAATGCCCAACTGGTGACGACTGAAAAGGTTCGCGTGAAGCGTAGCAACAGCTTTCAAGTGTGCAAGCATTTCAGGCAAAGCGCCTAAAAGTATGCGTACGCATGAGTGCTTACAGTAATGTGTGAAAGTATTTGCGGGTGTCCTTTCTTGTTGTTTTATTCGTTTTTTCTTAATTGGTTAAGGATGCTAAGCACATACTTATTTTGCAGCTAAACCCAGTAAAGTGAAAAGGTACAAATAATTTATTAGCAACAGCAGCGCCATCTATGGATCACACGCTAATTATAAAGATGTGTTAAGTGTGAGGAAAAGAAAACCTGCGCTGGAGAATACCAGCTGTTACCAGAGCAACTTCATGTGATATAGTTTATTAGAGATTCGTTTCTGAAAAGAAAGCAGCCAAAAGTAAAAAAATGAATAATGTGAATTTTGTGTTTCACTCGTGCTTTCTGAAATATACCGGAATCTTGATGCTTAATAGACATGAGTTTATTGTTACAATGAGACCCTTTTTGAATCCGATCTTTGAGAAATTTTTAGGACTAAATATGAAAATGTTTTTCAAGATATTAAAACTTAACCAAGATCTGCCAGTGCATTGAAAAATAAAGTTTTGAGCTTTTCTTTTTTATTTTTCCAGAAATGCGTTCAGCAGGCTGTAGAAGTGTTCTCTCCATAATTTTAGTATGCTCTGGGCATCAGTCGTTAGATCACCTCAGGGGTTCTACAAAAGTATGCTCCGGTCTTGAAACTTTCTGTTAATCGCTGTCGGCCAGCTTGTTACTATTCGTACTCACAAATTTCGGCCTCTTTCTTTTTTGTCTGCAAATACATACATACGTCTCGCTTCCCTCTTCAACTCTCGGTATCTATGTCATCCCGCACGTGTTGTGGTCGATTGTAACGTTGCGAGGTAGGTCTGTTTCTCTCCGCTACGACACGGCACACCTCATCGTACCAGCTGTTCTTTTGCATTCTCCGAAAACCAATGGTTTCTGTTTCAGCTGTACGTAAGGAGCTTGAAATGTCGTCCCACAGTACTCTTATACCCAGTTGTTGACGAGTGATCTTAGAGAACAGGAAATCAGGTGGAGTCGAGTCATACAATTATAGTTTGTTAAAACTCGCCTCAAGCGCATCCTAAAGGATGACCATTTCGCATGGGCCTAGTAACTGAAGCCCATCTAGTATCGCAAAAGACCAAAAATGGTCTGTGAGTGACTTATTGTCGTACCAGATTAACTTAACATAACCTTAATAAAATATCTTTGACGTTGACTTCTTAGCCTTAGCCAAGAAGGAGTTATTCGGTGCCAAGTCAAGTCAACCCGGTGGATGACCCATCAAATCGATGTTTTGAGTGAAAAATTATGTTGTTTCCGTCGACATTTGAAAGATCGCATCCATCTTCGGCAGTGCTGGATTAGCCACGTAGTAAGAGTAGCAAATGCTATGGACCCCGGGAATCTGGAAGCCCCGCGCTCCAACTGACCGTGATTAAAAACATTTCAATCAAAATAAATTTAGATGGGGCGTAAAATATCCTTGCACGCTTTGAACGCGAAGCGCTTATGCTATGCTTCACTTCCATCTGAAAATCTAAAACTCGATTTCGTCACGTTAAAACATAAAAATAAGTAGGCATTTTACGAACTTCTTAGCTTTAGTGTTCCAATGTTTAGTTATAAATATTATACTCGATATATTTAGTCAAGTATCTATACTAGTTACATACATTTCTATACTTCAAACGTCCAGATTTTTTTTTTTTTATTAATATCCATTAATTTTTATATCAAAATAAAGTTTAATATCTGCCGAATACCGCTATTGTGAATTTGTATTAATTAAATAAATATTTTCATAAAACAAAATAAAAAGAAAATCATTATCGAATATTACTAGATTTTTTATGCTTCATGGCGGCAAGTATAATTATTAAATTTTTACAATATTTTTATTAAAAGTAATTGTTTAGCGATATTCTTGTGACCTTCCATTTTTTAGTTAACTTTTGTTAAATAGCTCTTTGGAATCGTGTTTCTCAAACTTAGAAATTGCTTTGCGAATTTACTTATCTCTCGGGATTACTAACTGCAGTGGCGAACGATCTTTTTCAACATTAAGGAACACGTTGGGCAAAGAACGTCTTAATCATCTCACTTTGTTTAAAATAGAGCATGACTTTATAAAGAAGTCGATATTCATCTCTAAATTTGCCCATAATAAATCCAGAAAACTTTATTTGTAACAAATTTGTTTTATTTAATACCCTAAACTTGAGAACCTATAGCAAACCAAGGGCCCCTTGACAGAATTTGCTGCAGGCCCCGCGCTAGTTTAATCCGGTACTGATCTTCGGCGGTGTATTTTCCTGATTTCTTGAAAAGCAACTGGAAAACAAATGGTTGTGTCCTATTCAAAATTTACTGTTCTGTCGTATGTTTGCGGCATGTGCAGTTTTTCTAAAACAGCAGGAAACCATTTGTTTGGAAGTGGTTGCACGAACAACTCTTGTTTTGCCTATCTGGAAACACGCATACATTTAACTGCTGTTTACTTTGGGGCTTATACACCTACATCCTTACTTACTTACGAAGCACCACTGGAGTGAAGCATCGCTATTGTATTGTTTCAAAATTTTTCACGAACAATCGGCAATAGCCTTATTTTGAGCAGTTCACTAATTACATGGGATCCACCGTGAATATTTTTTTTTTACTTTCCGCAACAACAACTGATTTTGGACGACCTTCACTAAATCCCTCTTGGGGTGATCTGGGACTTTGGTGGAATTCACCATACGCCATAAATACCGGCCTTTGCCAAAATTTTTAAGATCATCGATGCCCTGTGGCTGAGATAATCCACGTCGAAAGTAAAAGGGCAACATACGTAGATATTTGATATTATGAAACCAGGGATATTGCTTTAAGCCACGGTTGGGTGACTTTTGTCTAATTTGCTGGAGCAGAACCTATGGAAGCTCCAATGCTCTCATCAAAGAGAGGTCTTTACCACGCCTTCTGATACATCCTGCTAGTTTTGCTTAAGATTTGAAACCTTTTTGCCGTAGTTAAAGTTAAGAGTAAGTAAGTTGTTTTTGGTTCATTGGGTGAAATATTCTGTACAGCATATTTATAATACCAAAATGTAACACATATGAAAGTAAAAAAATTATTGAAAACATATTTGTAACGCATCAGTAAACATTTTATTGCTTCGCCAGCCTACTCAGCCCTCGACGGCAAAAAGGCAAAGCTATACGGGCCATTTGTAAGAGCGCTTAAAACGTGCATGTGTACATATGAATATGTGAAAGCATTTGCGGCTTGTCAGAAAGGGAATTGTCATTGCATTTGTGTGACACCTTATCTTCGCACGCATATAACACTTGTTGTAGATCGTGTGGAAATATTCATGTATAGTAGACATGTCTCTCCTACGAGTCGTCATTTGAAAACTTGTGGAAATAATAAAAGGTAATGTGCGAAAATAACCCAGCCATTGGAGATAAGTGTATGTATATAGGCGTGATTTTTTCAGTTCACCGAAAAGGGATACAAATGTTGGGAATCTTTCGTTTGGGCGGAATGTGTTGCTGTTTTGGGGTGACTCATTTTATAATGACCTGAGAGTCAACTTGGTAGTCTAAAAGTCTTTTGTCATACAAGAATATGTTCAACGAAATTTTGCCTGAGTCTGGCCAGGAATGCACTATAAAACTTCGGAAAAAGCTGAAGGTCTTTTGAGGTTAATCCACTAGTTCCGGTCTATTCACTAAAGTTTTAACAGAGGACCAGTCGTTCTTCCTCTTCGAGCTCGAATTATTTTCTCCTGGAGTAGATTGGAGAAGTCGCACCATAGAGAGTTGCCTTGTCTGAAACCTCGTTTGGTATTGAACGACTCGGAGAGGTCCTTCCCGATCCTGATGGAGCTTTTGGTATTGCTCAACGTCAGCTTACACAGCCGTAATTCAATTTGCAGCGATCCGCGTTAGCAATTTGTTTTCAAAAAGGATTTTTTTCAATATGGAGGTCTGCGATCCGACTGTAAATATTGGGTAGTCGGAAAAGCCTTTTCGTATTTTTATTAATAGATGTTGCAGTCGTACATCTCTAGTTCTACGAATCACATTTTATCATACTATATAGTGTTGGAAAAGTGAGAATCATTTAACCAACAAAAAAAATTAAATTAGCAGAAGTTGAAAAAAAAAGTTTCAGCTGTTCAAAAATGAGTGAAAATAATGAAGAAATTGGCTATATTTTGAAATTTTTGTATAAAAAACCAATGAAATTTGTAAAGTTTACGGAGACTGTATTAGTTCGTGTAGCACAACAATGGTTCGCTCGATTCCGTTCTGGAAATTTCGATGTGAAAGATGAACCTCGCTCTGGTCGATCTGTCACTAAAAAAGTCGATGAAATTATGAAAAAGATTGCCCAGGACCGTCACATAAGCAGTCATGATAAAAACGGCTGGCTACAAAAAGAAGCTCGATGTTTGGGTACCACATGAATTGTCTGAGAAAAATTTAATGTACCAAATTAACTTCTGCGATTCTTTGCTGAAACGAAATGAAATCAAACCATTTGTGAAGCAAATAACTGTAACAGCAGACGAAAAGTGGATCATGGTTAAGCTCAACATATGGCCGCAAAGACAGGATTGACGCTTCGAAAGGTTATGCTGAGTGTTTGGTGGAATAGGAATTATCCGCTATGAGCTGCTTCAGCCTGATCGAACGATTGATTCTTCATTTTACTGCCAACAACTGATGAGATTGCAGAAAGCGATCGAAAAAATGCGGCCGGAACTGAAAGGGCTTCGTCTTTCATCAGGAGAACGCTACACCACACACATCTTTGATGACTTGGCATATATTAATAAATTCTTGTAGATTTTTTCGCGCAACTCCTTTTCGTAATTTCTCCATACACTGATAAAAATAAGCGTTTCATAAACAAATCTACAACATCTAATACGCTTTTGCTTTTATAAAATAAAATGGCAACATAAGCATTTCTAATTAAGATTCTTAAACGGTGCAAGAAACATTTGTTTTCCTTCACAAAAGAATGCACAGCGGAACCCATACATCTGAGTTAAAATAACATTTATATGTACACATACCGAAGCGTGTGCGCCGCTTAAATACGCTGGGATTTGTGTAATGCGAAAGCGCGTCTTTGCCATTTTATTTAATTTTTGCTTTATTCGCCTTTCGCGCCACAATGTGCATATGTATATGTATGTGTGAGTGAGTAACATAACAAACTTTGGCCGAAATCGCTATAACACTTTTCAAGTGTTTTTTAATACCCGCAATGCATCCGCACATAGCTACACACACACACACGCATTTACACACACATAATGGCGTTTGCTTAATGCTATTTGCCGTTTGAATGCAATGAGCACATTACCCACCTCACATGGCAGTCGCTACTATGAATTTCTGCTAAATCTAACACATAACAGTGTTGCCATATATGTGTGTGTGTGTGTGCTTTAAAGTGTTATGTTCATGGCGCGCATACGCAACTTCCATGACCCGCTTTTAGCAACCTTAACACACTAAATATGTGCGACTCTGCTGCTGAGCTGATGCCCTTCGGGAGCATCTTAAGCCACGGCGACATTCAAACGTGCTGTTGCCGCCGTGGCAGTGATTTGACTTTGACGTAGTGCACCCGGCATATAGTACATACTTATATACTATATATATATATGTATGTATATATATAAGTAGCATTGACGCGCCAAGTGAGTAACTCGTTGCGGTAATTTACACATTTTGTTTGCTTGCTGTTGCTGTTGTTGTCGTTTTTTTTTCTGTTGATTGCTTTAGAAAACCGTTGCTTCAAATGTCGCATAAATGTTTGCCTTTACGAGCCATTAGCAGTAGTTCTATGCAGCTGTATGTTGGGTATTAAGTTTTAGTGCTGCGTTCTTATTGTCGTTGATTTTTGCTTATACTTGTATGATGCTTCGAGTGGAATTTAATTTGACGGCATTAATGTTTAAGTATTTTTATTTCCTTCACCGGTTTGCACTCTGCAGACGCAGTAAAAACGAACATATTTTTCTAGAGCATAAGTAATGCAACATGAAAGGGGCTTCAAGGGTTTAAGACTCTTGAAAATACAGCATATCCCAGACCATTATTAAAAATATATCCCATATAGTTCATATAGCTTATCCTTGCCGCCTCCTCATTTTCCTTAATACTTCTTTGACCATTTATATCGATCAAATTATAAGGTCTGCAGTTAGAACACCTAACAATATGATGAGATTGTACTATATATTACTAGAAGCAACTAGTTCGGAGAACCTTTTCCGTTTCGCAAAATAATTTTAATCCCTCCATTACTTGACGAGCTGTCGCAGAATTATCGCAGCTTTTTATTAATGTATGTTATATTTGGATGCTTAGCTCTACATGTTGAGATTTGGTTCTGAAAATGGGTGGCATTGGGGGTTAAATTAAATTTTTCAACACGTCTGGAATATGCATCCATATTTGCATCCATTAATAGTTTCGGAGATAGAGTCTTGGAAATTGTGCGCTCGAGGCTAGCTATGCTAAGTGCGCCGTTTTTAAAGGTGTTTTTCTCGAAACTATGTTTTGGAAGCCGGTTGGCAAGATTTCTCGAGTACTACTAAAACGATATTCATGAACTTTTACACAGGACTTTGAGATATAATTTTAAAGACTTTACGATTACAACTATTTGAAAAAAATTTTGCGAAATTTTCACTGAAATTTTATTTTATTTTTTCAAAATATGTCTGCTAAAAGTCCAATTTTCAGTTTTTTTCTTCTTTCAAGTTCTAACTTAAGGTTTTAATTAAAACACGTATTATTTTTACTTTAGATGATTCTGTAAGGAGTGTTCCTGCCAACGCGAGCCCATTTTTTTCTGATGGGTCACGTTTTTCAAAAAATTTCAGAATTTCTATGTTAATATTGCATGTTTGTAAAAATAAGAAAATTTATTAAAATATTAAATTTTTTATATAAAAAAAAAAAAAATTTGAAAAAGGCTGTTTTTTACCCGACTAAATCTATGGAACCCCTTAAGTCTCAACCTGCTTCTAACCAATACTTTATTAACTCAAAAGACAAACATTTACCTTCATACTTAAAAAATTCCAGACTTAGAAGTTATATTCAACAACACTCCACCACAATAAATATTGGTGGCTTTGGAGATGACTCTTCGCAGAGAAGTGTAAACACAGATTGCCTTACCCATCTTACTTCTCAGCTTAGCAGTTTTCTACTTATGTTAGCTGTTAGTTTTATTACACTGCAGACTCAGCATTGAAATTATAGATCCTTGTCTCATCTACAAGTAATATGCCAAACAAAGTCTTTCGAACATATTGTTCATATCTGACTGCTATAAAATATAGTTAACCTTTATGCTCTAAGAAATGCAACTGTGAAGAGTATTATTATTTCGAATCAGCCGAATTTAAAGTTTTTTTTTTGTCATTTATATTAATTTCACCTCCTTTATTCTTAACTACTTGAAATGGTAAATAGAGCTTAAAGGTGACAATTTCATTCAGCTAATATAACAATAATATTTACATATATTAATACAAAATGTTCATACATTTACCTTTTTTGCTTTCAGTTTCTCAACCTCCCTGTATGGACATATATGTATATTACATTGTATATACATACGTATAAACGATTGTAAAATATAATCAACAAACCAATGCAAAGAAAAATATTAAGTCGAATAAGGTACGAGCTGGCAACGCTGTTGGGAGCTCTTTTATTTGGCACCTCAATCGCCAAAATAGCTGCTAATGTAGTAAATTTGTAAACAAAGCAACATTTCAAGGAGAAACAGCAACTACCGTAATTCATGTGCAAATGCATTACACCTACGCGAAGCGAAGGAGTGTGGACAATTACGAGTGCCTTCCCCACATGCACATTCTAGCACATACAACAATCACCACAGCATATATGTTGGCGTGGGGTACTCTCCACACTCACTTCACATTTGCTCAGAGTCAATCAATTGGAATTTTTTACTTGCGGTCGGTCAACGGTGGAATTGCGCGTCGGTTCGCGTTGCGGGAAAAATAGTAATAAACGAGTTAGAAATTAATAGTAAAAGTGCATTTTCAATTTTTTGTAATATTTAAAATTATGTGTCAGAGTGGTGCAAATTAAATAAAGTCAAAATTGGGTGAATAAAGCAAAATTGTGCAATTTGTTGTAAGCAAAAACAAAATGTGTTAAAGAAAGTAAAATATCATAGTTATTTATTTGTATTTCGTGTTAAACATTGTTTTTAATGGTGCTAAGAGTGAAGTGTATGGAAATTGTGAAATGTTAGTCACTTCCAGTGTTGTGGAAAGTTAGTGAATTATTTTCTATTTCAATGTAGTTTTTTGCATACGTAAATGTCGCAAAGTCAAGCGTTCGTTCTTTCGATGTTCGTTTGTTGCCGATTTCTAATTAACCAACACGGTCGTTCGTATAAACAAACAAACAACAGCAATGAAGGAGAGTAATGATTTTCTGTTTTAAATTCTGAAGGTGAGTACAGGGTGTTTGTATAGAAATTACTTTATATTTTTGGAGTAAATTAAATGGATTTTATGAATTTATTGTTTGCATATTTTTAATAATTTAATTTTTATTAAACTGATAGCCGACTTAATATTTTTATTAATTTTATAAATTAGTTAAATGCATTTGTGCATTATTTATGGTTAAGTAAGTGAGTAAACACTATTTAGTAATGTTTTGGTGTTGATATAATGTTGAGTAATATACTTGTAAAATTCATAATAAATTCAGAAATTATATATTTTAATTTGTGAATTCTTGGACATTGGAGAACATCCTCTACTCACCCATTTTCATATAATCCCCAAATTCGAGGGATATTATACTAAAGCCATACATTACATTACAAACTTTAAAAAACATTTTTGTTATGCTTCGGAAAAATTTTAAATTCCTTAATTCTAGTTTTGAAAAAAATTTAAATTTTTTAATTTTTGGAAAGAGCCGTAAAATTATTAGTTTTTGCCATTATAAATTCAGAAAAAGTTTGCTTTGCTTAAGCTTTTGGGGTTTTATCCCCTTACAAGAAAAAAAAAAACGTATTTTTGTGAAAAGGCATTTTTTTAATAGTTAAATCGAGAAAAATTGGCATTTACAGAATTTAAATGGAAATTCCAAAATTATTAATATTCTTACTCTTACGTTACTACAACAACCGTGGAAGTATTCTCCAAATTGCTTCCACGGTTGTTGTAGTAACGAGTACCTGATCCCGTTAGGATGATGAGGATTAGGTGCTTCGACAGGGTCGGACCAAAGGGAGAAGGGGGTCAGATGTTTGGGGTTAGCAGGGCATGCAAACAGATGTGTCATGCGGGGACTAGCTGCACGTTACATTTATGTGTGAATTCTCAGGGTCCATTCAAGATAGGTAGAAGTTTAACCTGCTAGAGTATCCAGAATGAAGCTGCGCAAGGGTCACTTGTTTCTCGCGGCAACTCGAGCGCTTCACTGGCAATGGTTGTTGGCTTGCCTGCAAATACGCCATCAATGATTTCGGAGACAGCACCCCAGCAGAAGCTGCTTTAAGAGGAGTTCATTATGCTCCTTAACTGGAAGCATAAAGATCTCACAATGCAAGTGTTTGATGGGAGACATCAAGAGGCATCCTGTCGTTGTCCGGAGTGCAGTGTTCTGACATGATTGCAGCTTCCAAGTCTGCGTTTCACTGCATCTACTATACCATACATATCATATTGGTGCGGCGTAGTTAAGTACCGGCCGGCCGACTGCCTTGTATGTTGCCAACAACGTTTCTTTGTCTTTTCCCCTTATGCTGCCGGCAGATGCTGTGGTTCCAGCCTTCTCCGTCGATGAAACTAAACAAATCTATGCTAGAAGACGTTGTCCGTACAATGAGTTACCGTTGAAAAAACTAAAAACTTAATAAAATGAAAAAAAATTTAGTGCCACTGATTTTTGGGTTGAAAAGCTTCCATTTTGCAACTGAAAAAATGAAGTAATAATCAGATCATTTGTCTCATAGAAATCATTGAAGCAAATTTGTACTATAAAATGAATAAATTGATTGAGACAATTGAACGGGGCGATTATATTCTAGAAGGCTGTGACTTAACTATTAGAGATATCGATTAAAAAATAAGTTTGTTATCGAAATATTAAATTTCACTTTATGTGTGCCTTTTAAGAGCATGAGGTTATTTGCTGTAAGGCGTTGCTGAGTAAAGTCCAGTTGGATCGAAGATGTGGCTTTGTTGAGAGTTTGCCAACTTTCTCATTTACTGCATATATTTATACCTTTATTGGATGGGTTTGTAAAAGTAGTATTAATTAAATCGGCCATAACGAAACTACTTTTTGGAAGCAAGATCTTAATGATAGATAATTTTAAGAAATCACAATTTTAATTACACACAAATATAATAAGTTGACCAGCTTAAACTGGGAACAGGGTTATTAGTTTTTAAAACCGTTTATGGCATTCAATCGAGAATCTACTAAATTTCATTTGCTTTAACATTTTATGCTTCTCATCATCATCAGCGACATAATTTCGAACAAAACATATTCTGAGTTTATTTATATGCTCCTGTTTTACAAAAGCTTTCGGTAACTGTAATTATAAGCGTGTAATGGATGTCAAAGTGTTTTTGTGCAACTTTTGCTTGCGTGCCTGAATCATATTAGTATTAATATTAAATACAGCAAGCAATATTAATTACAAGAATCACTGGATTCTTCCCACGCGCCAGCAAAGTCAGCTGAAGCATTTGGACTTAAATTCATTATGCTTTCATTGCTTAAGAATTAATGCTCATGCAGTTTTGATGACCTTATGAAATAATCATCAATCATAATAATATAGAAAAAGTTTGCAAAAAAAAGAAAAAGATGAATAAAACTTGTCTGTCCAGCGTTAAGCTCTCAAGCATTACAAAAAGTTATATATTTCTCCAACAAACAAGCACAAATTAAAGAGATGCTTTTATGCTGCATGGATGTGTGTGCATTGAGAAGGGTAGATCAAATCACGCGAACAGTCTGATGAAGAAATTTTCTCGTTTATTTCAGTGAAACTCACAGCCAAGTGGTGAAATGCGTAGGAGCGAACGCGCGTTAGCCGCAAACCATAATAACCACAAGGTAACCACAAGGAATGTGGAAGGCATCGAACCAATAACAAATAGGGATGAACCAAATTTGCACGGATTCGAATATGAAATTATTTTAGGGAATTGGGCGAAATAGATAAATGTTCTGATAATAAATGTGTTTTCCAAAAACTGTATTCGTCATGACTTAATTTTTTGTATCTGATTTATACGCTTTGACCTGTGTCATATATTCTAAGTTTCATTAAGCTGTATCACTCATTATCTCAATTATATTGGAAAAGATAAACACTGAACTCAACTATAAAGTCAAGTAGGAGTGGCCCTCATTCTGATTCCTGAATCCATCCACAATTATTTTTATATTTATAAGAGACATCTTCCCTATTTAGTTTTTGGTAATATACTATATGTTGATATGTTGTTTTAAAAAATTCCGTTATATGATATGAGATTACATAGGAATATTGTTGTTATAATCGAGTTGAGAGTGTTAATCCTTGCTTGTTGCCATTACTTATATTTGGTTTTTGGGTTTCTAGTTTGAAATTAAAGCCGACACTTATGGTTAGGGGCAATCAGAGGCACGAAAAAATGAAAATTTTTAATATTTTTTTGGTATTAAATCGTGTTATTTTGCAAAAGTAGTAATATAGCATTATTATACTACTGTGCCCAAAAAATACATTGACACATGACATTGTATTTATTTTAAAAATTCTTTATTTATTCTTCCAAATCAAGTTCATCCATCCCCTTCAAAGTACTACCCTCCCGATGCAATGCACTTATGCCAACGGATTTTCCAATCTTCGAAACACAGGTTGTAGTCACTTTCCGGGATGGCCTTCAGTTCCGTCTTCGCTGCGGCTTGAATCTCCTCTATCGTATAAAAACGGTGTCCCCGGAGCGGTCTTTTGAGCTTGGTGAACAGCCAGAAGTCGCACGGCGCCAGATTAGGTGAATACGGTGGTTGCGGAACGATATGGGTTGAGTTTTTGGCGAAATGATCACGAATTCCGATGGCAGTATGGGATGGTGCATTATCGTGGTGTAAAAACCAAGAATTGTCTTTCACAATTCCGATCTTTTTAGGCGAATAGCGTTACGAAATCGACGCATAACGTTCAGATAATATTCCTTGTTGACTGTTTGACCGGTTGGAAGGAATTCATAATGCACAACACCACGATAATCGAAGAAAACAGTCAACATGACCTTGATTTTTGAGCGACTTTGGCGCGATTTTTTTGGTCTCGGCTCTCTTTTGGCACGATATTCGCTCGATTGATCGGTGGTTTTTTTTCCAAAAAATTCAATGTTTTCGGTACCAGTCGAGATTTGACCCGCTTGAGGCCCAAAACATCCTTCAAAATGGTATTGGCTGAGCCTTTCTATATGCCAACTTCATCAGCAAGGTCTCTAATTGTTAATCGACGGTTTTTGAACACCAAATCTTTGATTTGTTGAACGTGAGCTTCGTCGGTTGAGGTTGATGGTCGCCCTGGACGCTCTTCGTCTTCGACACGTACACGGCCGGCTTGGAACTCACTATACCACTTGTAAACATTTTTTTTTTAGACATAGCCTCATCACCAAAGGCTTTCTGCACCATCCTCAACGTATCCGCAGCAGAAAATTGATTCCGTAAACAAAATTTAATGCAAATTCTTTGCTCAACAAATTTCGAAATCGCAAAAAACGAAAAACTCACTTTTAGCAGTTTACAAAACGATACGTATCTCAAACACTAATGAATATTTAACCATGAAACTTGACATAAATGTGACTGACAGTACTACCAATTTAAAAAAAAAAAAATAATTCTTCAAATCGTTCGACGCGCACAGTTTAAATTCAAATTACTCACCTTATTTTTGGGCACAGTATGTACTATATGTGATTTCACCTAAAAGGCCAACAGAGATTGTATCAAAGAGGCCCCTTTATGGCTCATTGATACAACATCTGTTGTTGTTGTTGTAACGGCAGAATTCTGCCGGGTTGACCGTTCTTGGCCGGATCAGAAAATTCGGGTCCGTTCCGGTTACGTAGACCTGACTGTTGTGGGAACGGTCTACAATATCTGTCTCAGTACTGTTATATAGGTAGTGAGAGGGGTTATCATCCGTTTTCATTCATTTTCACACTTTTCACATTATTATTGCAAACGCACACTATTAAAAAGGAAATTCTGAATTTCAGGGCACTCCTCAAAAAAAAGATGCGCCCGCGTTGGCCAGATAACTCCTTATAAGATCATCTAAAGTGAAAAATGCGTGTTTTAGTTAAGGCCTTAACCTAGAAATTGGACAAGGGAAAAGAACTGAAAATTGGAGTATTGGCAGACATTTAAAAAAAAAAATTAAAATTTTTTTCAAATAGTTGTAAAAAAAACCCTTCGTTCAAGTATTTAAGAATTGTATCTCACAGACCTGTGTAAAATTTCATGAGTATCAGTTGAGCCAATCGATTTTAAAAACACAGTTTCGAGAAAAACGTGTTTAAAGACGGCGCATTTAGCCTAGCTAGCCTCGAGCGCACAAGCGGTATCTAAACTATTACTCAGATCAACTTGAAAATTTAGGAGAGTATGTGATGTTGAATTTAAAAATTTGTTTTTTATTGTATTTTTTTTTTGTGTTCTTGTGAAATGTGTGTAATTAATGTATAAAAAATATCAGTTGCACATTTTTTTACAAATTGCTCAAAGAACGTTCGAAATTTATGCCCCTGGACAAGACTACTTACTACAAATTTATTAAATATGTTACTCATACGTCATGTTGAGCGAAAAATAAAGCATTGACACGCGGCGACTGGCTGTGGGCTTGTATGTGCCTGCTCGAGCACATATCTAGTTATTAATTAATTACTTTCAGCCAAACCACTCATTTATTTTGCTCAAGTATCTTTTGCCGTCTGCTTTGTCTACATATTTATTTGTGCGAGCTCAAAACTTTGGCTTGATGTCTGCATCATCAAAGCTTTTCGCCAACTTTGCTTCGCCTCCACCATGTACGCGCAGCAACTCGGTGTAACGACAGCAATCGCAAATGTAATCAAATAAACCAGTTTTTGCTAGACACGCACACACATTTTTGCTTACATTCCTGTATATGTAGATATATATATACAAACATGTAACTACTTAAGTTGCCATGGCGTGCGCCTGTGAGCGTGTCTTAATGTTATTACTGCACAGTGATTAACATGTGTGCCCACCACATTCTTCATTTCTAACATTTGCAAGATTAATTTTATTCCTCGCACCACATGCTTTCGCTATTTTCGCTTTCTTTCTTTTCCCCTTCGACGTCCATAGTTGCCGTTTTTCATTCATTATTGTTGTGTTTGGCATTCTTGACCAGCTGCGCAGAAACCAATTTAGCCAGAACCTACAAATTCGCTTATGTGTGCATGTACGCTTGTATGTGTGTGTGTGTGTGTTAGCATTTAATTAAGCACAACAACAAGTGTAATGCCAATATCATCGAGTTTCATCGCCCATCGCCATGCGTCATTGCCTCCTGGCGCAGCGGGCGTGCTGCGGGCATGTTCGGCTTATCATCAAGTATACACATGTGTTCACACACACCTACACACATACATATGAATATAATGTAACATCAATACATTGCATATCTGCACACGGCTTAATACAATTAAGAATCAATTCACGCAGTTAATTACAATTTTATTGCGAACAATAACAATTATTTTGGCAGTAGTGCAGTGTGCTCGCTATTTGTATTTGTGTGTGTGCTGTGTGTGTGGTTTCATGCTTGATTTCCTCTGTATTTGCTCTGCTTGCCCGTGTTAATATATGTGTGTAGATTTAATGTCAATAATCAATGCTCGTTGACCAGTCGGTCACATGTATTTATTCACTTAATGCTCACATGCTCACCCATACACACATAAATACACATGTGTATGTGTAGGCAGGTCAGGGTGGCATAAGCAATCTTAATCTGTCAGCTTTGGAATTTATTTCGTTAAATTGCCAAAAACAAGCGTTTACATGCACAGTCTTACGAAAGTGGAACGCTTAATGACACTATTACGCCGCCAGCTACACCTTGTCACTCCCGCCCCTTCACATTTCCTAGTAAAATAGATTATACAGAAATCTTTCAGAAATGCAGCACTGTCCTAATATGCTGAATTATGTATTAATTAATTAGTTTTTTTTGTGTAAGAATGTAAACATATTTCCTTTTAATGATAAATCGCGCCGATCAAAAGTCATTATTTCACAAAATTTTTTGTTTGCAAAATATCAAGGATATATTAGTTTTGGTGACGGTACAAAATAAATTATTACTTATGTATGTATGTCAACGTGTTTTATGTTTTATTTTAATTTTTTTTTATACTCTTACTGTCAAGAAAAAGCGCCAAAGCCCTTATAAAAAATATGATAAGACAAGCTATGCCAATTATTTCTTACTGCGGGTGAGGGAAATAAATTGCTGACTTGTCTTTGAGAATTATTTCAGATTTTTTTTTTATTTTTTTCCTTTTATACAATTCTTAAATCTAATTTATCCATTTAAAAATATGTGTACATGTGTGTGTTTGTGTGTGTATGTTGTCAACCGACTTGGGGTTTTTTTAAGAGAGAGGTTAGGGTTTTAAGGTAAAAAAATCCTTTTTTGTGAATTTATTTCTTAAATATGGATTAAGTAATTTTATTTGGGCCTTTTTTACAATTTTGAGCACACTTTTGACAATATAGGATAATTTTTTCATGCAGAAATATTTAAGCTTAAGACGGTAACAGAGTTTCCCCCAGAACGTCTTAGAGTGAAAAATAATCTGCGGTGTTCTCCATAACTCGACTGGAAATTATTCGAAAATAAAAAACCAAAACAAAAAAAAAAAAAATCAAGTTATAGTTCTCTGATAATTTTTTTTATTTAAAATTTTTTGGTGGCCATTTAAAGTGTAATTTTCTTCGTAAATGGTAGTAATCTCAAGAAGTACGCTTACTGTTGCACCGTCTACTTGAGGAGTGTATGCTTGCTGTGTCTCGATTCACAGCTGCTGAATATTTCTTTGGATAGCAGCCCAGTTAAGGGCCTCAAGCGCGTCAAATCTCGACTGGTACCGAAAACATTGAATTTTTTGGAAAAAAAGGCGTCGCATTGAAGTGTGTGAAACGATGCTTTCCGACTAGCAGGGTGTCATGAAACGCATTGTAACTGGCGATGAAACTTGGATCTATGCTTACGACCCCGAAACAACGATCAATCGAGCGAATATCGTACCAAAAGAGAGCCGAGACCACAAAACTCGCGCCAAAGACGCTCAGAATCAAGGTCATGTTGACTGTTTTCTTCGATTATCGTGGTGTTGTGCATTATGAATTCCTTCCAACCGGTCAAACAGTCAACACGGAATATTATTTGAACGTTATGCGTCATTTGCGTAACTCTATCCGCCTAAAAAGGCCGGATTTGTGGAAAGACAATTCTTGGTTTTTACACCACGACAATGCACCATCCTATACTGCCCTCGTAATTCGTGATCATTTCGCCAAAAACTCAACCCATATCGTTCCGCAACCACCGTATTCACCTGATCTGGCGCCGTGCGATTTCTGGCTGTTCACCAAGCTCAAAAGTTTTTATACGATAGAGGAGATTCAAGCCGCAGCGAAGACGGAACTGAAGGCCATCCCGGAACTGTGACTACAACCAGTATTTCAAAGATTGGAAAATCCGTTGGCATAAGTGCATTGCATCGGGATGGGATTACTTTAAGGGGATGAAATTAATTTCGAAGAATAAATAAAGAATTTTCAAAATAAATACAATGTCACCTTATTTTTTGGGCACACTCGTCTTACAGTTTTTTTTTTTTGTTTATGTTTATAACTCAATGTGGTTTTTTGAAATTAAATATCTTACATTGAGTGAGAATATTTCTATAACAGATCAACGTGATGAGCTGAGTCGGTTTCTATGCATATATGCAAACTACTCGCTAAGTTTTTAAGATATCGAGCTAAAATTTCCAGACAGCCCTTCCTCAAGCTGCATTTTGTCGGAACCACCGAATTTGTATCACTATATGATATCGCTGCCTTTCATTCTATCAAATTTAAATCTTCATGCAGCAAACTTTTTAGTTGAACCTGATTTTCTCAGGAAGTTGGTATAGATCAATTTCCTAGGCAATGCTACTATATCAAAACTTATTTGTCGAAGGAAACATGAATCCCCTGGTGCACACCTGAGACCATTAATCAGTGGAAACGGGGGACTTCACGAGCCAGCTTCGAATAAGTCGAAGACTGTTCTATTCATCAGAAAGCTGAGGCCTACGGCTTTCTCCAATTCAGATGAGAGAAGAAGTGAAGAGAAATATAGACACAGGTATCTACTATGCCGAATCATGGGCCCCTGTTCGAATTAGTGTTGTAACAGCTCATTATATTCTGGTGCAACAAATCTTTGAGATCCTTGGCCTGCTGCACAATTGTTAGCCAAAAATGTCGATCGTGTGGCGTTCCTTTATAGTTACACATGCCAAGCTTCATTATGTCTTCTTTGTACATTGATAAGGCGTATGACATTTTCACATTGTTCAAGCTGATCTATCTCATCGTTCCACCTTTTACACCATTATCTTTTATTCTTCCAAATATTTTTCTTGAAGTTTGTATTTCGATAACTTGCAGTTTGGTCAGTAGCGTTCATGATTCTGACGATATCGGGTCCGCGTGTGCGAATATTAGCGTGGTACTAATTAATAAGATAATAAGTTCTCTTTGCGTCACTTATTTTATAGATTGGTCAGCACAGTATTATGTAAAGGATCGTTCTTGTTGTTGCATTATCGGATAGTATACACTATAATAAAAATTTTCTCAAATTTTGAAAGCGAAATTCAAATTATTACTGTCGCTGTTATAGCGTTTATTGTAGAAAGGATACAGAGTGTGGAACGTAGTAACTCTAATCTTTAAACGCTTTTTTCAGAATGGTGCTTTTCAAAACATTTTCCATTCTTAAAATAGATTTTTAACATTATTCTCTATCGTGCTATAGATTTTTTTTTTTAAATTTTCCTATTTTTTTCTACGACAAACTGTCGAAAAACCGGGCCAAATTCAATACGTTTTGTTCAAACCGCCGCCATTTTACCAAATTTCAAACAAAACAAAACTCTTCATAGCGCGATACACTTTCCTAAAGATTAATAATCTTTTGGGAATTTTTGTTTTAGATCAAAATTTCGGCCGCAACCGTGGATATCGTACAGGACCTTTTTTTACGTGTCGTTTCAAGAAATCGTTTTATATTAATTAATCTTCTGGCAGCGATTTACTGTTCCAGGTCAATGTCATTAGGTAGTGAATTCTTTCAATGAACACGATGTTTACGATTCTTACGATCTTCCCCGCGTGACTTGAAGTTTTTCGTGTATTTCTTGTTTAATTTTGTCGCCATTTTTTCTTTTGCATATGTTTAAACTCGTTTGAAATCCATGTTTTTCTATCTTTAATTTTTCTATAAAATTTGCGGGACTGCTTGTCGTTAACTTTCGAGAGTTTATGTCGCAGTATTACCTCTATTAAAAAGTGATCACTGTCTCACTTGGGTTCTTATAGACTGCTCACGTCGCACATACGAGCATTTGGTCTCAAAAACTGGACAAACTTATTTAAATTGATTTTATGAATGAAAATTAATTAAAAATAAAAGTGCATATACTTAATTATACAAAATATTAAAATAAAACAAGTAAAGAAGGTCTAATTTCGGGTGCAACCGAACATTTTATATTGAATATATTTGAGTAGGAGGTAGTGCTGACCAGATTTTATCTATTTTTGCTCATGCCACATACTACTAATATGCCACATACTCAAAAAATGTTAGATCGGTACCAATGAACCTTACATACAATCACTGATCAAATGGAGCAAGGCCAAGTAGATGCCCGAAAATCAAGTTTCAAGTTTTCGCGCAATTTTGTCTATTTTAGGCGCAAAGAAACACTGTTATGAATAAAACATGTTCTGCAAGTTGAGTTGGCCCATATATTGGCGGATATATTAAGCATAAAGTCACCTACAAGTTCTAAAATCTTTATATTAGGTATATGGGGGCTCAGGAAAGTATTGACCCGATTCAACCCATTTTTGACAGAATGAAATACTATTACCAGAAAAGGATTCTGTGTGAATTTCAATTTCATATCTCACACATTGATCGATATTTTCGTTCAAAAGTCAACTATTGGCATCGGGTTCACATGTTCGGCACCTAGGGGCTTGAAGAGTTTCGGTTGGATTCGGACAATTATTGGTCAAAAGTAGGCTTACTTTAAGGAAATTATTACCACAAAATTTTATTCCGTTATATTAATTAATTCTTTATTTGTGTACTGGAAAGTGAAAGAATCAAATGGAATTTTAAATTGTGTTATATGGAAAGTAGGCGTGGTTGTAGTCCGATTTCGCTCATTTTCACAGAGTAACATGGGAATATGAAAGGAATGTTACGTTCCAAATTTTGTCGAAGTTGGTCAGTCCGGTCCCGAGATATGGGATTTCACTAGAAAGTGGGCGGTGCCACGCTCACTATTCAATTTTCACACCGGCTGCGGTAGAGCCCCCTTATACCATCTATATACCACCCGTATATAATAATTTAGCAAGATTTGAGTATTTAAATAAAAAAATAAATAAATAAAGCAGTACTCATTTTATTCAAGTGACTAACCTAATTAAACACTCGTTTTTTAAAGGGGGGAAAGACGGGGAAAATGAAACCCTGTAGTTTACTAAGAAAAATATTTCAAAGATCGAGCTCGCCCGACACTATAACAAAAACACTAATTTCTAAAAAATTAAAAAAAAAAAATTAGTTTTTTTTAATGATTTATTGTTTTCCCGAAAAAAAAAATAATAATACATTAACTAAATTAATCTTTATATCATTAATATTAAACACATACCATGTTGTCCATAATCCATAAAAAATATTTTCCAGATTTCATTTCACGCAATACAAAAAACCACTTGCAATTTCGAGAACAATAGAGAGAGAGAAATCCGTCCGTTCCGACTACTTGTGTGGCAATATAGCGGGCTGAAGGTCATTCATTTAATCGGTTCATTGTACAATGGTTACTTAGGTACTAAAAAAAATCAATTTTGTGTAGCATCGCTGAAGTTTTTAATTTTCATTTCTGTCCGGTTTTTGAAGGAAAATGCTCCTATGTGCGTCGGTTATTCAGCTGTTCCTTCGGCCTTCGATAAGAACGTGGTCAATTTGATTCATTTCACTGCTTTCAGGTATCTTCCACGTGCCTTACATAAACAAGTCGTTTTTTTGTTAACGAATTTCTTCAAAATCCTTTCAACGTATGTTTTTGAACGGCCACGATGTCCATCTCCCATTTTGTAAATTTAGCCTCGATTTCATTCATTTTACCAGCTTGTAGCATCGTCCTTATATTTCATTTATCGATTTTTCATTTATTATAATTTTTTTCGAGTTTTGTCGTCAACGTTGTTGTGGGTTGTTCTCCGAGGCGGATGTTTACTTTGCAGACCTGCAGCAAACGTATTCTTCAGATGCGTTAAAGTCTTATATTGGGGCAATCCAGTATATCGATATTGGGTGCAATACGTATTATATTTTTGTTGTGTTATATTTTCTACAAACAACGTTGTGCATATTTAACTTTTTTTAAAAGTCCGCCATTTTGCGAAGCTTTCAACACTAAAGCACTGTCTAGTCTTATGTAGATTAAAGTCTCTTTTCTTATATTGTTTCAGAAGTTCTTGATGTTTTATAAAGTTTTGGAAAACAAAGTTGTCCGAGATTAAATTATCAAAGTAAAGCTCCCAAAGCCCCAGGACTGGTCTCACCTCCAAATTATTAACATTACAGAATTTAAATACTAAGTAAAATTTGTTTATGCAGTTGGTTAATTGCAAAGAAAATAACCCATTAAATAAAATAATCTAAAAAAGTTGAAAGCCAATTAATAGTATTGACTTTAGACTCACTCCTCGTAGGACTACATGCTTATTTTTCACTTTGTATTAACTTTAAATGCTTTGTAAAAACAGCGGCAACATTGCCACAAACGAAATTACATTTAAAGTGCTCGATGAAAATTAATTAAGCACTCGCAAATTTACGTTCAATTTAATGAGAGTGAGCGAGCACATGAACAAGCACGTAAACGCTTCAATTGATGTCATGAAAAAGCCAACGCAAAGGGATTCGCGCGTAAAAATGCATATTATGAAAAAAGAAACAGCTGCGGGTGGAAAAAATAAATGAAAACAAACGAAACATTTGCATTGTCGCCCAGGGAAACGATTTACACGCGCCACGAGGCGTATGAGTGACACTGAATTTTTATGATATGGCGCGCAAAGTGAGCTTATGAGAGGGAGTGGAAGAGAGAGAGTAAGAGAGACAAAACATTAAAAACAACGCACACACACATTAATTTTTTCATTGTCCACGGACAACATTAACAAAAATAACCAGACCACATTCACACGGACATATCCGCTGCCTCGTGCTCGTAAAAAAGCGAGGCGCATGCAAATTTGTTGTGTCAGAAATTGTCGCAAAAATAATAAAAATTGAATAAATGTAAATAAAGTGCGATTGTAAAAAGTAAAAAAAAAAAACAACAGAAATTATAAAAAAAAAAAATTAACTTTACATTAATTACCTGCAGCATGATGTGGCAAATTGACGCCGTTAAAGCTGTTTGGATACGCTGTCGTGCGGGTCCTTCTAGCAAACAATTACAGAGTTTCAGTAAAAATAACAAATTCATAGTTCGAAAAGGTAAACACGCGTACGGTATACATATGTGCACATACTCCGGAATTTTTCTCTGTTAGTTTTGGAAGTATGCATGGCCTTATTTCTAGAGAATTTCCTAATTTGAAAGATTTCTGCAAGGAATTTTGATCTTTTTCTATGGTCTCCGAAATAAGTAAGCCATTAGTGAGACTGAACTAATTTCAGTATTGTGAAGCGTGCGAAACTGTTAAGCCACATCTTAAGATATGCAGAAATGGTTTTGATAAAAGGTTTGCTGCGAGATGTTTTCTCCTTTGAATAGTTCTTAGCTTAAGGACAAATTGGACTGCGGTCAGTTGTGCGGTCTTTTCTGCAGATACCTTTCAACAATTATCGTATGAAGACTGCAATAGTTGTTGGTATTTTTGCCAAGCTTATCTGGAATGAAGGTAGAGACGAAGTGCATAAATTATTGAAGTGTGCAAAATTGCTGTTTTTTACGTCTGAAATTAAGTAGGCCGTAAAAGAATCCTAAACTCAGTTTAAGAACGGAACGTTGTTAGGGCCATAAAAAGTGACAAGAGCGAAAATGCTGTGGAAACACGGCCACAACCCGGAAAATAATAATAATGAAACCTTTGGCCTGTGCATAGATAATTCGCAAAAGTTGAAATTCCTCTATTCACTTACACATACAGAAAGTTCCGACTAAATTTTGCGAAAAACGCAACCCCTAGAGTATAAGGTATTGGGAGCAGGTTCTGTGGTCGGACGAGACTAAAATAAATCGTTTGGGATCGAATGGACGTGGCTGGACCTGGAGAAGTAAGGTGTAATATTACAGGTACACCACGTAAACCCTACGCTGAAGTTTTGTTAATAGGTTGGCGAAAATCGAAGGATGAATGAGCGCAGGGTTGTATTATATTGAAATTCTGTGCAGTCATTTTCTTGGCACTATAGGAGACTTAGACGGAAATGGGGCGGACATTGTCTTCCAATGGGATATTGATCTGAAACACACAGCAAGGAAAATTCACAAATGGCTTCAGGACATTAATAATATAATCTCCAGACCTTAACCCCATCGTGTACCTGTGGTGTATATACAAGGTGCGTTCTAAAGTAAACAGGTCTTTTTGAATCTAGCGCTCTCTGGTGGCGCCATCTACATGTCGACTGATGCGCTAGAATCTGCTGTCTTTATCGATTGTTCAGTGAGAATTTCATGACATTTCATCGAGTGGAACTGTTTTAAGTGTCGGTATGTTTATGTTATCGGTGCGAAAATGAGCTTCGAACAAAGAGCCAACATTAAATTTTGTTTCGAAATTGGTAAAACTTTTACCGAAACGTTTCAATTGAGGAAACAAGTTTATGGCTATGATTGCCTTTCCCATTTTCAAAGTGGTCGTGAGGACATAGTTCAGTTTTGTTGGATCATACGATGTTTGTAAATATCAAAAAAACCGTAGTATTATTATTTTAAAATTAACTGTAATTTAGAATTCGTGACCTCCAAGACGAGTCTGAGTTTCATGAATTACTTTATGAACATTTTTTTTTATACTCCCACAATATATTGTCAGAGAGTATAATAGTTTTGTTCGCCTAATGTATTTTGCAACACTAATAACTAACCAATATGGATATAAGGTTATACGAGGTTTGACAATTAAATAATGAGACTTATTTTTTTGCCGCGCTTGTGGTAAACCTGTGACCTTGAAATTCCCTTTCTCTTTTTCCGGCATTTCTCCCCTCTCCATTGATATATGTACCATGGCTCTAGCTTGTTTAGTTCGCCTGCTGCGTCAAGTTGAGTAGATGTGTGTTTGTAGTGCTCGTCACGAAAATGGAAAAACAAACTCAAGAGCAACGCGTCGCGATAAAATTTTGCGCCAGATTGGACGAAACAGCTTCGGAAACGTACGCTAAACTTGTAAGAGTGTATGGTGATAGTGCTCTTAGTCGTGCCCAGGCTCACAATGGTTGTCTCCGCGCGCCCCCCGCCCGAAAAAAGCTCCCATGAGCAAGTCGATGGTGAAAACGATAGCCGTGGAATCGTCCACAAAGAATTCGTTCCACCGGGGAAAACTGTGAATCAAGTCTGCTATTGCCAAGTATTCGAAAGATTGTAGTTGCCCAAGGGGATTACTTTGAAGGGAATGGCAGAGTTGTAGAATAATTTTCAAATATACGGTTTTTTGGAATCAGTCTCATTACTTAATTGTCATACCTCGTATATATAATATAAACCATCAGTATGATCAGACGAGTTGAATTTCGAGTGGCTCCATCCATTCATCGGCCTGTCCGTGCAAGCAATAAAAATTGGGATATCACGATCAAACTTGGTACACGTGTTCTTTGGCAAAAGTCTTGCGGTATTTTTATTGAATCAATTCGTGTTGCACCCATACATCGAGCTTCTTAGTGACTCCAAGCTTCTTCAAATGGTTTATAACGGTTTGATGACTACTATGCCGGTCTCTTTCGACCAATTCAGCGATTTATCGCAATTTTCGACGACAGGCATTCCGGGGCGTAGCGCATCTTCGACCACCTCTACATCAGAATAAAAACGTTGAAACCATCGTTGTGCGGTGCAAATGGAAACTGTATCGGGTCCATAAACTGCACAAATTTTATTGGCGGCTTGAGATGCATTTTTGCCTTTATCATAGTAGTACTGTAAAATATGCCGCATTTTCTCTTTATTTTGCTCCATGTTTGCGACGCTATAACTCGAAAGACTTAAAAGAAACGACACTCAATCAAACACGTGTTAGCGCGTGAAATGAGCTTTCCAAAAAGGTATAGCATGACTCGATGCGACGAATAAAACTAGAACTACGCACTTTCAGCGCCAACTAGCGAAAATACCGCAAGACTTTTTTGACAACCTAATATATCGTAACATCAACAGAAAGCCTAACATTGAATATACAAAAGTTTAATATCGAAAATATATGAAACTATATAATAGTAAAGGGTGATATATTTCGAGGTTCCCTACTTTTTTTTAAAGAAAATTCAAATTTAATGGGGAATGCTTATTATCATCAGAATTTCTTTCGAATTTATTTTGTAAGATAATCTCTTTAAAATAATGGCCGCGGCTATGTCTCAGACATTTCGACTGTTAACCGTCTATTTATATGGCAGCTATATGCTATCCTGGTCTGATATCGGCGCGTTCGACCATCGAGCAGCTTCTTGGCGAAAAAAGGAAGTGTGCCAAAACTCAGATCGATATCAGATTCTGGTTTTTGCAAACTTCGTGGCAAACTGGGTATTGTTATCGTCCATATAGTTGGACGGGACCTGTTGTCAAGAGATATTCTGAGTTGGATTTCGAAACTGACGTTATTGTTAATGTTAATGCTGGTTCCAAGATAAACGAAATTTTTTACGACGTCGAAATTATGACAGTCAACAGTGACGTGTCAGTCAAGTCGCGAGTGCGGCGACTGCTTATTTAATGACAGGAGATATTTAGTCTTGCCCACGTTCACCACCAGACCCATTTTTGTCGCTTCGTTATCTAGTCTGGAGCAAGCAGAACCTTCTTTATTCAGTTTTGCAGCTGAAATTATTTTTTGGAAGAGTAGATTGAAGAAGTCGTGGGATAAGGAGTTGTCTTGTCTGAAGGCTCGCTTGGTATCGAACGGTTCGGAGAGATCCTGGCGGAGCTTTTGGTACTGCTCAACGTTGCCGAGTGTTTGAGTATTTAAAATATCAAACATTATCATTGTCTTGAGTAGAATACCGCCTTTATTTCTGGTCTCTACAAACTTAGTCTGTCCTTTCTTGATTTGTAACCATTCTGGATTCTGTAGCAAAAAATATCATACTTATACCAATTATAGAAAGATTTTGTAATGGGTTATTTTCTAGACTTAACAAGTTTTTTCAATAATCCAAGTAGGAAATAATTCAGTTTTTGCTTTAGTATAAAGTTTATAAACTGATTAAGTTTCTGCACAATGGCAGCTTGTGAAAACCTTTAAACGTTAAACGGCGGTTATTTAACCAGTTAGACATGTGCTTCATACTAGTTAAAGAGTAGTGTATAACTTATTGATTTGCCTTCAGGGATTACACACTTGAATGTTGAATTACATACCAACATTTAAATAATGTTTTACATGAAACAGTTCATTCAAAGTTTTTAAATTTCGCAAATTGAATAATAAACCTTGCGATCCACATACGCACACTTACGCACACATACTTACATATGTATATATGACACATATATGCGCTCAAATATAAAAATGCAAATGAAAAATGCCGCCGGGTGTCAAAATATTGAGAGTAACGCGGATTGGTTTACTTTTTTAAAGACACACTCGCAGTTATATATGTATATGCAACTTATATGTATAGACTTGCATGCATTTAAATGCATTGGGTGTTTTTCATAATTGCATCAAAGGCATTGAGCGTGGCAATGGTCAATTAAATCAAAATTAATTGCAATGCTTTCAATTAAATTGCCGAAAGTGCCCGCAACAAGCGCCGACTGTTCCACAGTTCCGTGGACTGATGGACTGCCTGACTGCTTGTTGCTGAATGTTGCGTTGGCGAGCCAGCTGATTGACCGATTGCATAACCGATTGCCGCTTTCAGCATTTTAACTGCGGTTGTGGTGTGTTTTTTATGAGTTCTTCCTACAACTTTTTTACATGTTAAATTATGAACATTTCATGTTGCGTTTTTTTGCATTGTGATGGAAGACAACAACATACGTTATTTATGCATATGTTATACAAGTTCGTAAATATTTATATATAGGGTGCTGTTTTAGGGCTAGTTGTGTGTGTAAACCTCAAAAGCATAAGCTGGACTTCTTCTTCTTCTTCTTTGGAGCTTCAACCGTGATTGGTCAGGGCCGAGAACACAAAATTTCACCAATAGTCTCTATTCATTGCGAGGTCATGCCAGTTGTACATCCCAAAGGCAGATAGATCGCTATGCACTTGGTCCTTCCACATTGGATGCGTTGGCGCCTTTGCTTCGGTTGTCCGCTCATGGGTTTCAAATCGAAGAATATTTCGCTGAAGAATTATTTTTCATGGGAACGACAAGGCCTAACCAGCTCGTTCCTTAGACTTTTATGCAATTAACTATATTAATGTTGCCGTATACAGTTCGTAGTTCTATTTTCTTTGATATTCATTGTTCACCTGGACGGCCCCAAAGGTCGTGTGGAGAATTATTCTCTCGACTGCTCTAAATACTTTCTCATCTCGGTTCGCCATCGTTCATGCGAAAGCTAAACAGTGGAGGAGGAAGTATTTAGATGTTTCCACCTTACCTTCCTCCATACAACTTTGACAATTTGCGTGAATCCTTTTGGACTCAACGCTGGAGTCGAAATTGGACAGCGTCCAGTTAGATTTTTTATCATTGCGACAAGATGAACTTGGCTCAGAGCATGTAGTTCAATGAACTTCATTCATTTTACTCTAGGCCAAAATTTTACATTGTCCCACAGATGCTTGTTACTAACACTGATTATTGACCTCACACGAGGTCCACAGAAATCCAAAAATAATTCCAGTATGTTGAGATACCCTTTCATGTGGTGATTTGCAGTTTCCAAAGATTCCACTATGACCAGCCACCCAAGCATGTCTGATAACGAAGTAACATGATGCTAATACTAGTGCGGTTAGGAATTCTCTGAGCTTCGACCCATCCGTGAAAAATGACTTAAGTTTTTTTCCAAAAACTTAGCTCTCTCCACATATACCTCTCAGGTATTTGCGCAGAGCAGAAACCACCATGTTAAGGTTTCACGAAAAAAGTTAACCAGATTATCGCGGATGCCGTCGAATCTACCAAGGAATTCGGAATGTTCCTGTATTTCCATAGCAATGAGCAAGCTGGATATATGGTATCTAAGAGTGCGGAGTATATAATAGCATTCAGTGCCATTGAACTACACCAGAATAAATTGTTGGCTTAAGTAAGAGACCATCATTTTCCGCTAGCTTCTCGGCAGCAGTTTAGAGCATCTTTTGCCTTCCTTACAAATAATTGTAACATATTTCTTTTTTATTTTTATAAAAAATTGAAACCTCTCAAAGCACCCTTTATGTTTATTGAATATCCATAAGAAATGGAATCTCACTTCCATTTACTACTGCAGTTATTTCATTTCACACGTTTTTTTACCAATAACAGTTACTACCTGAAACTGCAAAAAATGCACATATTTATTTTTAAAAATTCATTCATTTTATACTTTCCATCATTGTAATTATTTCTAAGTAGTGTTTTAATACTTTTGTAGGGAAAAAGCCACGAGGATTTTCGCTTATAGTCTGTTGCATAAATAATATGGCAGCAAAAAGTTTTCGAGATAACTGCGGGGTTTCGTCATTAAGCCAATTATTCGTATGTACTCGTATAGTATATATCATCATAATAAAGCAAGAATTTGTCTTGGAAGTTGAGTTTACAGAATCGAACTGAAATGAACCCGATTCCTCTTTGATTCTCATTGTTATTTAGAGAGTTATTGAACATTTGTCTGAGCGGTAAGACAGATATTTAGTCTAAATAAGACAAAGACAAAGACAAAGACAAATTTTGGAAACTGGCTTTTTAGTCCTTAACATAGTATCCTTTTAGATCGTTACTCTGCTTCTGTAACCTGTCTGAAATGCACTTAAGATTTCGTTGCCGTTAAAACATTTTTAATTCCATAAACCGAAAGCCATTACCTTTAAAAGCGATATGACAGCCTTCTTCGAAACTACTCCTCTTAGGTGAAGTCAACTATTTCGAATATTTTTTGATCTTTGGTCTGTACCAGTTGAAACACGTTTTGTCGACGATCACAAAATAACACAGAATCTCACATGAATTGTGCTTAAACAGCGTCAATTACTGCTGAAAAAGAGGCTCGCGACTACACTTTTGTCGCGAGTGAGCAACCGTCAGTAACGAAAGTTGTAAAACCACTTTTTGACGGTCCTCAACGTTGAATAATAATCACCGTATACAGCAACTAAAAACACTTAGACTTCACTGTACAGCGGTTCTTCAAAATAAAAGATTGAATCACCAAAATTTCCGATATGAGTTTTCTTCTTCTTCTTCTTTACTGGCGTAGACACCGCTTACGCGATTATAGCCGAGTCAACAACAGCGCGCCAGTCGTTTCTTCTCTTCGCTACTTGGCGCCAATTGGATATTCCAAGCGAAGCCAGGTCCTTCTCCACTTGGTCCTTCCAAGGGAGTGGAGGTCTTCCTCTTCCTCTGCTTCCCGCGGCGGGTACTGCGTCGGATACTTTCAGAGCTGGAGTGTTTTCATCCATCCGGACAACATGACCTAGCCAGCGTAGCCGCTGTCTTTTAATTCGCTGAACTATGTCAATGTCGTCGTATATCTCATACAGCTCATCGTTCCATCGAATGCGATATTCGCCGTGGCCAACGCGCAAAGGACCATAAATCTTTCGCAGAACTTTTCTCTCGAAAACTCGCAACGTCGACTCATCGGTTGTTGTCATCGTCCAAGCCTCTGCACCATATAGCAGGACGGGAATTATGAGCGACTTATAGAGTTTGGCTTTTGTTCGTCGAGAGAGGACTTTACTTTTCAATTGCCTACTCAGTCCGAAGTAGCACCTGATGGCAAGAGTAATCCTGCGTTGGATTTCCAGGCTGACATTGTTGGTGGTGTTTACGCTGGTTCCAAGATAGACGAAATTATCTACAACTTCAAAGTTATGACTTTCAACAGTGACGTAGGAGCCAAGTCGCGAGTGCGACGACTGTTTGTTTGATGACAGGAGATATTTCGTCTTGCCCTCGTTCACTGCCAGACCCATTTGCGTTGCTTCCTTGTTAAGTCTGGAGAAAGCAGAACTAACGGCGCGGGTGTTGAGGCCGATGATATCAATATCATATATATGTGTTTTCTGCTTTAGGTTATTTAAGGTTATACTGGACTGTGGTCAGTGTGGAAGTTACGGATCCTTCGTAATGTAAGATGCTCAGTTGAATTTGATTAGAGGTATTTGTTCTATAGGACCTCCACATTTTTAGATAACTGTAAAAGCCACTGATGTCTAATTTTGATATATCGTCTAGTTAGTCCTTTGAACTGCGAAGCTCCTAGATGTTTAAGATATGTTCTAAATAAATTTGAACTGAAGCAAAGGGGATCTCGCGTACTTCCTTGCTTTTTCTGCATGTATCGTCCTTACTAATGATCATCCAGCTCGCAAGTGAGTCGGTAAGTCGCAGTGGAAAACAGCCCTTTCTTCTGGACTCTTGAACGTCATCTTGGTGATCCTGCATGTCCTTAATGAATTTCATCTTACGCTGATCTATCTTTCGATGCAGTAGTCAGATGGATGGGATGGTTTCACAAAGATTTTGCTCACATCGATCCATCTTACCAGAAAATAGTAAAGCAAGTTTGGCGTGACTACCACTCTGTAACACCAATGAGTAACGTCAGATAATAGGCCTCATGTAGACCTTGGCATCTTTTTAAATGTATAGAGGACACCACTGTCATTGTTATCTCTCTTTTCCCCATTGACTTTCTATAGCAGTTTGCTATTCAAAATTACTCCCAGATACTTGGTATACTCATTAATTGTTAACTCAGCCCCATTGAGTTTCGGGGGTTTCCATTTCGAGATTATGTACTACCTGGTGAATAGTACCACATCCCTCTTATCGGCATTCACCTCTAGGTTTTCTGCTTTAATTTATTTTCCAATCGTCTGGATTTGCAGTTCCAATATACGAGTACTTGGGGTGTAGAAAACATTCATGCCGAATTTTTAAAAGCAAAAAATGTAGAGGTACAAAAATATCATCTTATCGTCACCCATTTACGTTTCAAACCATATCATTCGATGAGGTAGTTAGAGCAACAGCAACGAGTACGTACAGTATTAAGTTGGGCATTGATGTATGCAAATGTGTTTGGATCAAAAGTCAAAAGTAATATGGGACTTAAGAGTGCGCAAAATATGAGGCAAAATTCTCAGTATTGCTTGACAGCCACAAATGTTAAATTTCACGTGAAAACCAGTTAATTTAAATGAAAAAATCTCGAGAAAATCAAAGAAAAAACTCTGAAATACAACTCGACGACAAATAGAACCAAAAAAGAGTATTTTTTTCAACGAATTTCCCGAGCATTGCTGAGATTTTGTTGAGCGCGTTAAATGCCATCAGCGCAGCAATTTAAAAATTATCACGTTCGTTGAACCAAAAAATGTGCTCCAGATTCCTCCCTCCCAAAAAAGGACTTTTTAACGCGTTTTATTTATGTTTACTTTCGTTTTTTCATTAGCGCTTATCAGTCTAGCTAACTAAATTTGTGTTGTTATGCAGCTTGTTGTTGCTTAATTTTCCTCATTTCTGTTTTCTTTCTTTTGCGGTTTCGCTTAGTTTAATGCTTTTTGCTTGCCTGCCGCTGAACTCCGACCATTGTTGTGGCAAAATTTTGAATTTTTTTTGCTTTTCTTTTCTGCGTTTTACTCCAATATTTTTTATTTATTTTTTTTTCATTTCTTAAGCTTCTTCTTCCCGCAATTTAAAGCATAACGGATGCTGCTTTGAGTGAAGCACACACAAAGCTGTAGTTAACTTGTGGGTTTGAGCTTGAATTGCTTGGCGGTTTCGTCCTTTCGTTGCCAGCTTTCTTCTTAACTCATTAATTATGCCGCGCGGGACTGATTAAAGAAGTTCGTAGTATTGAAAAGTATGTTCCGTTACTTAGAAACTTGGTGGGCAATATAAATTCACTTCATCTTTTGTGTACGAAAGAGTTTAAGTCATTTTAAAATTTTTGCCAACATAATTAATTGATGTCCTAATTCTATTCATTTAGTTTTGATTTGGATCCTGGTAGGTGCTTAAAAGGATTATTGAATCAAAATTTTTTTTTAGCGAAAAATATGTAATATGTATTTTGAGAAAAAAAAATGAATGAAACTTCAATTTGTAAGATGATTTTAGGTCGGAGATGGATTTTTTTGACGAGAGTCTATTATGAAGAACTCTCGATAAACTTCTTCAACATGTCAAGTTGTTTGGAATCAGAAGATGATGAGGAGAAATTCCAGAACTGTTCACTGTCTAATTGAGTGATTAAAAATTCAAAACTACAGCTGGTGAGATACTCATCATCAATCTCAAATAAACTGCTTGAAAGTAGCATTCATTACACTCGTTTTTATCTGGTTAGAAGCAGACCTGATTGCAATGGTTAGCTTAAGTCATGAAATTCTTATTCTAATTTAGATTTAGACCTTGCTTACTCTGTAGCCTGTCATCGTCTTTGATCTCGGTTTGATGTGTTATATAGAAAATAGTTATGTCTTGACAACTGCGCCATCTACCGGAGAGTTCATTTATCGGGGTAAAAACGTGAATACAGCAGAGGAAACGGACTATGGACCATGGACTATACTGTACTCGTAGCAACATATGTATGTATATGTGGTACCATATATGGGAATGTTCTGGTGAGGTTTATGACTTTTTAGTCTTCAATTGCTTTCAAACTGAGGAGCTTAGGTTGCCCCATATTGCATAATTTCATTAATTTTATCACTTTAATTGAATAAGAAATTAAAAATGTGGCAACTCTTATCAATTTATTTTTAGCTGTAAAATTTCTGTAATCACCTTAAGACGATACATGCTAAAAATTATATAGTATAATTTTATCATTTTAGTTCGAAAAAAACCTAAAAATATGGCAACGCTTCCGATGATTTTTCAGATGTAAAATTTCTTTTATCTCATTAATTACTTGTAATGTAATAATTAAAAGATTTTGCCACTTTAGTTCCACAAAAAAAAATTATAATATGGCAACTCTTCTTAAATTAATTTTTGCCATAAATTTTCTTTCATCACATTATATCGATACGTGTAATTTAATATATATTTACAATTTTGGAAGGATTTTTAAAAATTCGACTTAATTTCGGAGATACTGCCGATTTTGTGAGGTGGTTTCCGTGTTCACTAGAATTGTCTCCTAAACTTTAAACGCGTTTTTCTCGAAACTACTTTTTTCCACACGGTACCGGCATTATCTCAAGTTCTATACAGCCGATTTAATTCAAATTTTGTGTGAATCTTCTTTATATAATCCTTTATCGTGCCTACCAGCATCGTGTAAAAATTTTTGTTTTTAAGATTTAAAAAAAAAATTCAGAAATTTCAAAAAAAAAGCGTAAAATATGATTTGTATTTTCAGGCAGTCGCCATTTTTCAAAAAAAAAATTTTTCGTGTTCCCGGACTATAACAGCATCCTTACTGATTAAGAATTTCTTTTGATTTTTTTTTTTTCAGACCACCAGGAGAGTCAGGATCAATGTTACCAGGATGCGCCATTTTTTTACACCTGTCTCTCCCTCCCCCTCTAATTATTTTAATTTTTTGTATTTTTTTGTAAATTTTTTTTTCTGTATTCTTAAGATATCAATAAAAACACCGTAGAAAATGGATAGTAAAAAAATTTTTAGTTGTTTTTTAAATAAAATTCAAAAAAACTGCTCACAATTTGATTTCTATAGTGGAATAGCCCCTTAAAAAATTTTGTAATTTTAATTGTACATGAATTGAAAAATGTGGCAACTCTTCCAAATTTATTTTTAATTGTAAAATTTTTTTAACCTCATAAATTCGAAACATCCAACGTAATATTTAAACGATGTTGTCACATTAGTTCAACAAAATATCAAAAATGTGGCAACTCTTTTTTAAATTTTGTTTGGCTGTAAAATATTTTTAACTTCCTTAATTAGGTACGTGCAATGTAATAATTATTAATTATATTAAATATTTTAATTAAATAACTTTAATCATAATTTTCATAAATAGGTGGCAGCTCTGTTCAAAAAATATATTTGAATACTGTTCAGTTTTACACTTATGTTATAGTATTTTTTGCCTTTTAAATTTTGTTGCCTTCCGTTTTTCAATCAGGTGGCAATTTTTCACCTTTTTAAATAACATGGCGTCTACTCTAGCGGTAAATTATGTAATAAATTTTGTAACCGACATCTTTAATAATGTAAATTACAATTACAAACCGTGACGAAGAGCTATCACTTAGCTTATTGCTCAAATATTTAAAAATTGAATAGAATGTAATGATATTTAATACTCGGTTATGAAGCAACTTGTGTTGAAAGGAGGTCTTAGGTTACCACAGAAATGCTTGCAGAGATGCATATGTTTGTGTGTAAAGTTTTTTATTTTCAAACACATTACTTCACCACCTATGGGTATTGCCATGCGAGCATATTAAATTACCTAAAGTAGCGCGAGTTCACGCACCTTTGATTGCCTTACGTAACACTGGAAATTATACACTCATACATACATATACTTATTTGCTTGTTTATATTTGTAGGCAAAAAAAATTATGCGGGTAAACCTATAGCCGGCAGCTAGACAATGTGCAGACCCACATACGCACACATACTTGTATGTAGATACGCATGCATACATTCATATACGGTTGACATTATATAACTAGGTATGTAATGGAATCCACCTGCTTTGGAGCCTACCAGCATATTTGTGTACTACAGGCGATGACTTTTTCATGACATGCGAACTTACATGCGTACATAAATACAAGGGTCTCCTTCACTACCTTGTATTAATATGTATATACAAATGTATGTATGTATGTATATATAAGCTGTATGTATGTCCCACATTTAGTTGCATATCTGCGCGATTTTAACGTTTAGAAAACAATTTCGCAATGATTCCATTCAACTTGGCTCCAGCCATGCCATCTGGTATCGCCTCCCTCTCCTCTGCGCTCCCTTCATTTTCCTATCGGCGCGTTTAGATGATTTCCATCTATCTGCTGCTGTTGTTGTTGTTATTGCTTCGACATTGGCTGTCGATGTTGTTGCACAATTTATTTGCATTTAAGCGATTTTCACATTAATTTCCTGTGTGAATTGGGTCATGCTGGTGGGACAGCCAACTGCAACAACAAACTACAACAACTATGCAAATAGAAACCGGAAATATTTTAATTACGTGAGAAATTCAAATCTCATAGCTAGAGAGGCCGCTGTGGACTTTCTATATTTGTGAATGCTTGTTTTCCGCATTTTCTTTTAATAAAAAATGAACTAGTTCCATTTTATCTAATCTCAGTGAAGTCGAACTGATTGGTTCTCTGATTGAATGTGATTGCTTAGAATTAAGTTATATTTGATACGGAGTGCCAGTTAAGAAATACGATAAATATAAGCAAAAAATTGTAAAATTTTGTTCATAATTTCAAATTATTAATTTATTCTTCAAAATCTATGTCGTCCCCCCAAAGTAATCCCGCATCGACGTTTTTTCGATCCTCACAAGCAGTTGTTAAAGTCAATTTTCGGAATAGTCTTCCATGCGCGTAGCGATTCACGTTTAATGTCTTCAATTGAATCAGAACGGTTTCCCCGGAGTGGTCGTTTGAGTTTTCAGAATAGCCAGCAGTCACGCGGAGCTAAATTAATTGAATATGGTAGTTATGATACGATATTGGTTGAAAATAATCAATGCAATATGCAACGGTCCTTTATCGTGGTGCAAAAACCAAGAATTGTCGGCCTATATTGTCAACATAACCTTGATTATTTACCTGCTCTGACGTGGTATTTTGGCCTTCGCCTCACCTTTGCCACTAAATTCGGCCGATTGATCGTCTATTTCCGGATTGTAAGCATAGATCCAAGACTCATCGCCAGTGATAATACGTTTCATAACATCCTGGTAGCCGGAAAGCATTGTTTCACAGACGTTAAAGCGACGGTGTTTAAAAAAACAAAAATTATTGATTTTGGAATCAATTTCGCTTTAAATTTTCTTAGACAAAAATGATCTTTCGAAATTATTTTCACTGATCCTTCACATATTCCAACGATGCCAGTCAGAGCTCTGACTGTTAATCGTCGATTTTCAGGCACCAATTCTTTTGTTTTATTGACGTTTGATCATCAGTTGATGTTGATGGCCGTCCTGGACGCGGATCGTTGCCAACGCGTTCTCGACCCTCTTTGAAAAATTTGTACCAATCAAAAACACTTGCTCGCGACAAACTATTATCATCGAAGACCTTTTCCAACATTCTGAACATTTCGGACCAGAAATTGGTTTCCGGCGTTTGGATTTTCGCACGAAATATTATTTCAAAAGTCTTATCTTACTATTTTTTTCCACGGTATTATATGATTATGTATTTTATTTTATTTATCATACAAATATCGCAATTATTATAGCGGGACTGTCATCAGCGCAAATTATATATCACTGGAATAGTTGTTTTTGGTAAACACTCTTTAAAGTATTTGGAAGAACTCTTCAAATTTTTGGCAAATATTTGAAATTGAATCTTGACAATCACAAATCTGCAGAGATATTTTTTTCTCATTGAAAATATTTCACCTAATTCTCTAAGTAGACGATATGAGATCCAAGGTATCTGATCCCGGATCTGGCAAAGGCGGGACGTTTCGAAAGAAGTGTTGAGATAGTTCTATCCCATTTGCTACCAAGCAGCGTATGCAACTGACATATAGTAAAACTTGATCATCTTACTGCGTGAATACTTATCGGAGGACAGTGTCCAATTATAACGTCTACAGAAAAAAAGTACAAAATCGTTCGGCTGTCTATTGTGGTTGCAACTTCTTCACGTTGAACCTTCCTTTTGTATGTCGACATGCGTCTTTTGAGACGGGTGCATATCTTCGCTGCAACAATATAGTGGTCCGAGTCGATTTTAGTACCTCGGAGCGTACACACGTCTAAAACACTGGAGACGTCCCTTCTGTCTATCACAACATGATCGAACTGGTTAGTGGCTTTAGTACCACAGATAATCATATTTCGGGCCTCGGCGAAGTTGATCAGCCTTAACCCATTTACGGAGGGTGAATTTACCCGCTGTTGTGCCAAAGATTTCCTTGCCCACCCTGCTGTTAAAGTCGGCAAGCACGATTTTGACATAGTGACGGGGGCAGCTCTCATAGGTGCGCTCTCATTTTCCTTCTCTTCCGTCAGGGCGTGGGCGCAAATCTGCGATATGTTGAAGAACTTCGCTTTAATGCTGAGTGGTTAGAAGAATTTGCGCTCCTTTTTATGACCGCTGTAGTAAATGCCACAAGGACCTACTGGCCTCAGTCCTTGCCCCGTCCATCGCTTTTCTTGGACGGCGATGATGCCAGCCTGTCAGGAGGACATCGACCAGCTGGGCAGCGGCATCTTCCCAATTAAGAGATCGGACATTCCCTTAAATCGTAATCCTTAAAATATTTGCAGGGGTCTCTCTTCAAAAGTGGGGTCTCTCATCCGAAGTTTTTGTTTTCTTGGTAGTGTTTTTTACGTTTCGGGTTCCAAATTTGGCGAACAACCCTGTGGGATATTGTTATACATATATTGAGCTATATGTAAAATAATCGTTTTTGGCCACTCCCAAGTGAATGGCGATCAGAGAACTTTCCTCACTTGCGTGAACTTCTACACATGACTCCATCCTCAAACACAGGAAATATTCTAATAAAATTAAGAGAAAGTTTGTCGATGACTTTTGAGTGGATGGACCATTGGATTCGAACTGACAAGTAAAATTTCGTAATTGTTAAAGATTGAGCAATAAATCCTTCACTTGAGAAAAATATTTTAGGAAACAAGATTGGAGTCAACGGTGAAAACTACTGAAGGGTGCATATATGAACACCATGCAGCTTCAACTCTTAAATTTGGTAATCGTGAAATCATATCATTATCAAATCTGTCACTGAACAGGGTATACGAAGTTCGCCTCGGTGTTTGTAACACCCAAAAGCAAACGTCTGCAATCCGTTAAAAAATATAATTTAATGGTCAGCGTGACGAGCTAAGCCGATTTAGTCATGTTCGTCTGCCTGTCCGTCTGTCTGCTTATGCATACGCGAACTAGTCCTTCAGTTCATGCGATAGCGATCTGAAATTTTACACACATTCTTTTCTCACCAAGAAGCTGTATGTTTGTCGAAATCGCCTATATCGGACGACTATAGCATATAGCTGCCATACAAATTGAGTGGCCAGAATCAAGTGCTTGCATGGAAAACTTTTTCTTTCGACGAGGCATCTTCACGAAATTTGGGGTGGATTACTATAGCATATACATAGCTGCAATACAAACTAACCGATTAGAATCCAGTTCTTTTAAGAGAATTTTTATACCTGTAAAGGGTATTATTAGCTACGGTGCAACCGAAGTTAACGTTTTCTTGTTATTACTAAAATTTCATACAAAATTGTCCAATTACCTGCCTAAACTACAGACTCTACATAAATTTGGTTATGTGTTTTAATTTTTTTATCTTTATATATATTTATAGATCATTATAAAACACAAAAAATTCTAATCATTTTATTGTTTCCTTTGCATTGATTTGCTTTTTATTATCATTTCCCTGCCTTGCTGCAGCGCTCGCACCTATAATTACCTAAAAGATACCAGTGAGACCATCACAATGACGGTTGAAACTTGGCGATTTTTTTTTTTTTTTTTTTTTTTTTTTTTTTTTTTTTTGTATTTTTGCTTAACACTGTTGTTGTTTGTTTTAGCTATTTCATCACTTCTCAGTGTCATGCGAATACTCGCATTTAGTTCGCGAGCCCTCACTAAACAAAGTGGTCATGGAAATGTGTGTGCAAAACGAAAAAGACGGAAAATATACTAATTTACAAAAATAAAAACAATACGCGTTTATTTTGCCATGTTCGTATAGTTTATACTGTAGCTACATATTACCACTCTAATTAACATATCTGAAGGCCAATGTGGTCAGTTGCGTGGCAGCGCTTGCGAATGTGGGCGCGTTCATTCTACCATTCATTCAAGTATCGGTTGCCGACAATGCCCGCATAGATACACATCACTGCCCATGCTATGAAATCTGTGCCAAAGACATATGTACATATATGTATACCTTATAACTGCCAGTGTAGGTTGGCCATCTGATAGGTTCGTGGGCGAAAACCACTGATGAATAATCATTTGATGCGTAAATGCGATGCGCTCTGATATTTCGTACATTTTGCCTGATTAATATTTCTGTATTAATTAATTATTTGACATTTGCATCCACTCTGATAAGTTCAATGCGAATTAGGGAAGGTTTTCCTTTTGAAAATAGCAAGGCCAAATCAAATATGTGTAGGCATATGTGTTTTACATTCAGAATTAATAGGGATTTTTAAGAATCCAAAGTGGTGCGAATATGTCCTTAAATATTTTAATTTTCAGCGATATTCAAGGCTACCTGTTTTTTCAATTAAGCCAGTATTGACTTGATTTTATCTATTTTTGCAAATACCACAAACATTTAACATGCCTGATACTTATGGTTAGGGGTAGTCAGAGGCACGAAAAAATGAGAATTTTCAGTATTTTCTTTTTTTGCTACTAAATCATTTTAACTTGCAAAAGTAGTAATATAGCATTATTATAGGACATAGAACGCGTTGACTTGAAGCCATGAAAATTTCAAAAAAAAAAAAATTAATTTCCAAAGCTATAGTTGTTTGTGTTGACCCAGTTCCAAAAAAAGGTACTTGTGACAATCATAAGTCCTTGGAGATTCATCTAAAATCAATCGGGCAAAAAAAAAAAATAGTTTTATAAATAGATAAACTCGGGCCTGATCGAATGATTTTTTTTTTTCAATTCAAAAATTAACAAAATGGCGGCCTCAGGAATTTTTTTCTAAATTTTTGGGAAAAAATCAACAGTTCATTGGTCTTAAAAAAACGAAATTTTTGAAAAAAAAAAATCCTTCGATCAGGCCCGAGTTTATTATGTATTCTAAAAGCTGTATAAATTTCATTAAAATCTACTGAGCAGTTTTTGAGTTACAGTTGTCACCAGTTCAAAAAACATAGTTTTGAGAAAAACGCGTTTAAAGTCTCACACTAGCGCTTTGAAGTGCCCGAGCTCTCTTTGTTATTTGTCGAATAACTCAAAAACTAATTATCGGATCAACGTGAAATTTCCAGATAATATTTTTAAGATATTACACTTAACGAAAGTGAAAAAAAAAAATTATTTTATGAAAATTCTAACTACCCCTAACCCCTTAAAGTACTTCGTATACCGTCACCAATTATAGGGAGTAAAGTCAGCCGGAGGTTCGAAAATACTAATGTTAGTTATATTGGGGCTAGGTCAAGTTTTTGTCCAATTTATTTATTTTAGTTACAAAGGTACAGTGTTATGAATAAAATACGCTCTCTTATTTTAATTGGAATCACTCACATATTGGCCGATATTTGCGGCATAAAATCACACGAAAGTTCGAAAATATTTATATTAGATATAAGAGGGCAAATGGAAGTATTAGTCCGATTCTACCCATTTTTTGGCACACAGACCATACTATTATCAGGAAAGGATAATCCTTTAATTTATAATATATATTGCACACATTGACCGATATTTTCAGTCAAAAGTCAACTATAAGCACGGGGGTCCAAATTTTAGGTACCTATGGGCTTGAACTCTTTTAGCTGTATTTGAACAATTTTTGGTTATAAGATGACATACTGCAGAGCTATTATGTCGCTATAGTCAGCGTATTACCCTTAAAGGGACTACGTTGAATAGAAAAAACGAGTCTTTGTGAAACAATGATTTCAATTGCGGTATGCCGGGGGATTAACCTGTTATTCTTAACTATACATATATACTCTCGCTACATATGCAATTGCAATAAAATTTTTCGCAGATGGTATGGCCCCTCGAGTCCATCAACTATCTTAAGAATTCATTTAAGGGGGTATTCTAGTTTAGATGCATGAATTTCAGGTAATTTTTAAAGTGTCGTAAAAAAAAGGCAATTAATATATTTACTATACATTTTTTCAGTTATTTTTTAATTTTAGAAGAGTACAGAAATACATAAATATAGTTTAAAAAAACTAAAAAACGCTTTTAAAGCATATCAAACTAAGGTGAAAAATAATTCTTTGTATAAACTAACAATAATAATGAAGAAAAAATTCCTGCATTATTGTGAGAAAAGCGTGGCATGCTCGATATATGAAAAATATGTCACAAAGCACCCCAGATAAATTACTGCGTGTTCTTCTGTACAACCTTGCATCTTATCAACGGTCGACACCCAACTCAGTATGTATGCTATTTAAATGTCACCAAAACTAGTTTTAAATAGATGTTGCATACTTTTAAGCGCATCATTTTGGTGAGTTGCTTAAACTTACTATCGCCTTCCTACAGTGTCGCTCAAGTATTCTAGGTTGCAGTACCACTTAAAAAAGTTACAAACATACATACATAAAAGTGAAGCTAATAAAAGCGTATTAAAAACATAAAAACTAAAAAAAGTAAAAAATTTCAAAAATTATGAGCTGACGAAGTGAGGGGTTTCTAAAAATTTCCACGTGACCATGCCCATGATTTCAACCCTCCTAGTTATCTGAAACCAAGAAAAAAAACAAAAAAAGATTATTAATCTAGAATAATGAAGCAATGGTCGGAACTACGGAAAAGTGGGAAACATTTTTTTTTCACAAAATGGCGACTGCCTAAAAAAAAAATTTTTTTTTGATCAATTTTTCTGACTATTTCGAATTTTTTAAAAGTAATAAAAATAAGAATTTTGGTATGGGGCTAGTTCCAACCATAGACAAGCCTTTAAAGAAGACTCTATAAAAATTTCAAGTAAAGCGGTCCAGTAAAACCTGAGAAGTCGTGGGCGTCGTTCCGAAAAAGTCAGTTTTGAGAAAAACGCGTTTAAAGTTTCGCGTTCCGGCCGAACCAGTTTGGATTCCGGGTCAGAAAAATGCCTATATCTCCGAAAATAATTTGAATTTTGAAAAATCCTCTTGTACACATATTCTTGAATAGTTAAACTTTGAAAATGTAAAAAAAAAATAGATTTTTTTTTTTTAATTTCTAGACTAGAATACCCCCTTAAATAACAGCTGTGAGTTTTGCTTGAATTTGATCAGGTGGTTGTCAGATGAAGAATATCCGTCCTCCGTACATATGTATATCCAAACAATGTATTGAATATCTGGAATATACTCGTATGTATGTATATCTTTATATTTTAGTGAGAAAATGTTTACCCATTACTGCATCCTGCTGGCTGTTTGTACGGTCATTAGTCTCCTGTCAACTCTCTGGAAAAAATAATGTACCATATGTAGGAATATCTGAAATTGATTTTTAGTAGCATAAGGAAGTCCTATGACTGAACTACTATTACGCTTTCTTGAAAAAAAAAAATAATAATAAATAAATAACTGATGCGTTCTTCAATAAGTAGTTGTATATATTTTTCTTTCAATATATTTGTATGTAAGTATGTTGTATGTTAGCCTTCACCATTGACTTAAAACACTTGTCCATCATCATCAAAGTCTAGCCTGATATTGCTAATACCCCTTGACAGCTAATGACATATTAATTATGTGCGCAATAAGCCGTGAGCGTTGTGCTTGTTGAGGTCACATGTGAAGAACACTCTGAATGCTGCTAGTTCAAGAGAGCTGCAAAAACGTTCTAATTTTTTCATTAGAAACACAATGCAATAGCCACTTTAGCGGTAAGTCAGTTATTATTTCTTGTATTTAATCAGTATTTAAGGAATAAGCAGTTTTCGTGGAGCGTTTCTAAGAAATGTTCAAATGACAAGTACGGTGAGCTATATGGCGTTGAAAAAATTCCGAAAGAATTTAAAAAAAAAAATAAAAAAAAAATTTAAAAAAATTTTAAAAAATTAAAAAATAATTAAAAAAAAAAATTTAAAAAAAAAATATAAATATTTATTCTACCAAAAAAACAACAGCAAAATTTTCGAAAACTAACGACGTAAATATTTCTAAAAATAGTCTTTTAGGTACCACATTCTTTTACCCTCTGAAGTATAAATTTTCAGCACGTCGGGAAAACTTCGCTGAAAGTAGTTAAATCTAGTTTAGATAGTCGCCGTCGAGGATAAAGAAAAACCGTAAATTACCAAAAACAAAAACGAATCACCGATCGATTTTGCTCTTTTTAATTTATTTTTGATCCGAAGAAAGGTTAGTCGATTTCTCTTGCGATAGCTTCGTCATCGGGCGATAAGACTAAATATCTATTGAACCACTCTCGTATAAATAAACAATATAATACCTTTCTGAATTGCGATTACCTAACTCTGTGTTTAGTGTTGCTTCTTAAATCTTCATTCACTGAGCTCATTGTGTTTTCTCGAATGCTAATGAACTGATTAGTCGGCAAATAAACTGCAGTCTCATGTATTTGTATGCATAATGCTGACAAACGTGGCAATTTGCGAACGTATTATATTTTATCTAGCCAATTTATTAATCTGTACACAAAACGATTTCTTAGCATAATAAATTGGTAGCCAATATCAAGAAATAGTTAATACCATGAGGATAGTCGCGTCGCAAATCGTTTTATTGAATTGAGAACGATGTTGTGACTTTTATGACTCCAGTCGTTAGTGAAATACAGTCTTTAAAGATATTGTTGGGTTGTTAAGCCCCTATTTATTAAGAAAAACCTTGCTGAAAATTCTATATAAATTCGCGAATTCGTGAAATAAATTCCAGCTCAGGAAAGGCATTTATAATGTAGACATTTGCTTACATTCTCATTACATGATTTATTACTACTGTAAATGATTTTCAAAAATTTTTATGCGGTTTTTTTCTTCAAGATTCTAAAACTAAAATAGATATAATAGTATTACTTCAAGTATTGTATAACATTCTCCTATTTTTCTAGTCTCTTCATTCCATACGAATTTGTCTTGGTGGCCAGGAATGAAAAACCAAATTTTTCCAGTGAAGTTCTGTACCCACCGCAATAATTTTTTGCTAGAGGTGAGGTTTGGGCTCTAAGACGGGTGATGCAAACTTCACGATCACTGATTTTCAGATAGTTTTTAACTGGTAAATTTTTGGTGTCTCCAGATTACGATTACAGTCAACGAGATTCGCCCATTTACATAATAAATGGTAATCCATTTCGAGGTTCCCTACTTTTTTAAAGAAAAAAAACAGAAACTTCAACTTTAATGGGGAATGTTTATTATCATTCACAAGAACTTTCTTTTGGCATTTATATTTTGAAGATTATCTCTTTAAATGTTGCACGTTGTTCAATTTCGATGACTCGTTCCGGTATTTCAACTGGTAACTGCCAATGACGCGCGTGATGTTTTGCCCCAAGGACTGAGTCGAAGCGGTATTGTCCGCATAAATTTGGGCTGTACATATCCTCACTGGAAAAAGTCTAATGGTGTGATATCACACGATCTAAGTGGCCAATCGACCGGTCCAAAACGTGAAATTACCTGCTCACCGAAGGTTTCTTTCAATAAATCCATTGGTTAATGCAAATGTGTGGAAAGTGGCGCCGTCTACTCGAAACCAAATGTCGCCGAGATCACGAGCTTCAATTTCAGGCATCCAAGAGTCGGTTATTATGTCGCGATAACGGTCGCCATTGACGGTTACGTTCTTACCAGCTTCATTTTTGAAAAAAAAACTAGATCGATGATTCTACCTGTCCATAAACCACACAAAACCGTAGTTTTTCTGGATGAAATGGCAAATCTTGCTCTTTGTCCCAAATGCGGCAGTTTTGCTTATTTCTATACCCATTGCGCAAGTAATGGTCCTTATCGCTGATCCAAATTAGGCTCGAAATCATCGGATCTTCTTGGAACTTTTCAAAAGCCCTTAGAGCGAAGCGATGTTGCTTGGGAAGGTCGAGTGGCTTGGGTTCCTGCACAAACAGCATTTGTACGATTTCAGTTTAAGGTCTCAATGTAAAATGTGCCAAGTCGTGCCATACATTAGTCCCGCACCGATTCGGGTATCCACGGTCTTGGTACACTGTCAGCTAATTTTTTACATTTTTTTTAAATAATAAATTATTATTAATAGAAAATATTGCAAATTGCCGTTCTGAAATTATCTGGCACTAGTCGATCGCCTATTTTGCCTGTATGGACGGGCCGGCTCTGATTTAGAGTTCATATTTATGAGACTTTTTCTAATGAGAAAATAATTAAAAACCATAACTTTTTTCGGAAAGTTCCTTATTTGCATTTGTAGCTTTTGCCTGCCAACCTACATACTTATTTGATTTCACCAAATCTGATTACTTGTGATTTAAAACAAAGAGAGCCTCAAAGCAACTTCTGCTTATCCAGTAAGGCTGGAGTTACTATTGTCAATTATATTGAAGTATCCAACATTTGTCTTCCACCACATTGACTTCAATTGAATTAAAAAGCTTGCCATCACAAGATCACTGAACCGTAGCAAGTAATTAAGTTCCACATTGTTAATAATTCGACAATTCTACATAGCCTTCGTGCTCATCGTGAGCTCATCAAATTACAGACCGAATTACTTACATACGAATAATTGTAATTAAAGTTAATCCACAGCTGCAATTTAACTATTTTAGATAATTTCATTTCGGGTGAGAAAAGTCAATTCCAAAAGCCAAATTCATTTATGGCCGTCTGTGCACGTGGGCTCAACTGTAGAGAACTAAAATAATTTTCGTATTAAATCACTGACGAACATTTCACACAAAAATGAGCTAACCCATTTGACTGACTCTCAACTACTGCATTAATGTTTTATTTTATTTTCGCCAATTTGTGTGAAAGTGACAACGCAGGTTGAATGGGGCGAGAGCTGCAATGCTTTTGGGCGATAGTCTATTGGCAGAATGGTTTGATTGTGTAGAATAGAATAAAATAGAATTCATGTTAAAGACACCGTGAAATACCGACAAAAGGCATCAGCGAATCAGTCAACGGTACAAGCAAATACGCAAATCACAAGTAAGCAGAAGGTTTGCGAAAAGAATTGCTGCAAACAAGTGCGGTGCGATCGGTTACGGGCTGAACGCAATGTTGGAAGCTTCAGGTTTAAAGATTCGCGGATGATTTATTATATTTTATATGAAGTCCTGGACCCGGCAGCTAACCGAACTGAGAAAATAGGTAGACAATAAGCTTATTTCCCTGTCTAATACTACTATAAGCAAAAAATAGTAAGTCGACTCCTCAAAGTAAACCCCATTGTCTTCAATATATTTGTTCCAACGATTTTTCCGATAATCGAAACAGATATTAAGTCAATTCCCGGAATAGCCTTTAATGAGCGTAGTACTTCACTTTTAATGCTTTCAAAACGGTTTCCTTGGAGGGTTCGTTTGAGTTTGCTGAATAGCCCGAAGTCACACGGAGACAAATATAGCGAATACGGTGGTTGCGACGCAATGTTAGTTGAAAATTTGACAAAAAATTTTTGAAAAGTCAACGACGAGTTGTCGACCCATAATTCCGGCCTCTTTTTGTGAAAAGTTTGGTGCAAACGACGCATAACACTGAAATAGTATTCCTTGTTGACAGTATGTCCGGTCGGAAGGGATTCAGAGTGCACCACTCCGCGATAATTAAAGAAAACTTTCAACATAACCTTGATTATCGACCTGATTTGACGTTGTTTCATCTTCATCTGTTTCCGGTTCCGGTTCGTAAGCATATATCCAAGACTCACCGCCAGCAATAATACGTTTTATGACATCCTGGTAGTCAGAAAGCAAGCTATTCCGCTATTTCGTGTTAGATGACCTTAGATGACGTGTGTCTAAAGCTCTTCTGCTAGTTCTCCTTAATAGTTTGAGATCCAAAGTGTTTCGCACTTAATTTCGCTAAGAAGTGACAATCGAAGTGGAAGTGTTGCAATGAAACTACGTTATTTTCTTCAGTACGATTTCTAAAACAGACATCCGATAAAATTTTAACCTTATCCTTTGAACTTCGACTGGACAATGATCTGTTAAACTATCTGCTTTAAGGAATAACGAATCAATATGAGAACGAAGAGCCGCTTAGGATTGCGCTCGAGCCAGAAGGATTTGCAACTCGCCAAGGAACCAGTCATTCAGTAGTAAGACGCAAGAAGACAACAACATACATACGTCCTTTAAATTGACCATGTGATCAACGGAGTATGCGCTGGGTTCAGGATCCATCACGTATAAAACGTGTACACTAAAGAAGAAGAAGATCAAGGAAATATTCCTTAAAACATATTAAATAATATCCGCCACCCAATCAATAAGCACCAACTAACCGTCTTGATGGATAATGGGATGTGATGGGTTAATAAGACCTTCTAAAGCAGTGGCTCCTGAAGCGCACCAAACGTTCATTCTGAACTATGCTATATTCGAAGATGGTGTTCAGTTCAGAAATACTATGAGCTTGTTATCCTTCCTGCCGCTATTGTTGGCAGACGCATCTCTGCGTCTTCTTTCTAGCGAGTTCAACACAGCTTACGCTGTTATAGGCGAATTTACGACAGCGCGCCAGTCGTTCTTCCTTTTCACTATTTGACGCCAACTGGAGATTCCAAGCGAAGCCAGGTCCCTTTCCACCTGATCTTTCCAATGGAGTGAAGGCCTTCATCTTCTTCTGCTTCCACTGAATCGAAATTTGAAGCTTTTCGAACGTTCTGAACGTTTCTTTTCTTCCGGTATTCGCTGTTGCCAATGCGTTAAGGACCATAAATCTTCCTCAAAACCTTTCTCTCGAAAACTCGTAACGCCGTCTTATCAGATATGGTCATCGTCCTTGCCTCTGCGTCATATAGCAAAACGGGGATGATGAGTGATTTATAGAGTTTGGTTTTTGCTCGTCGTGTGAGAACTTTACTCCCCAATTGCCTGCTCTGTCTGAAGTAGCACCTGTTGGCAAGAATTATTCTGTGGTGGATTTCGAGTGTAACGTTGTTGTTGGTATTAATGATGGTTACAAGATAGACGAAATTATCTACGACTTCAAAATTAAGACCTCAAACTAAATAAAAATGGAGATACAATAAGTTCAATGGTATTGAGAACAATTTTTAAATTTTCTTCCAAAATACTGCCTTAAAAGCCATATTATGTTTCGGAACCCGTAGTGACTCATAGCTTTGTAATTCTTCATAATTTTGCGTTGGGTATAAACGGCAAGAAACCAATGCTTGCAACAGCCAGAATAGTAGCGCACTTCAATTGTAGATGGTGATTTACACTACGTGAGGATGATGAGCGGGAGTGAAAAGCAACGAGCGCACGCTATGCAGCTTGGGTGCGGCTCATCCGTTAAGCCTATTAAATATACAAAATCACTAGCACTGGCAACAAACTGTGACAATGAAGTGATTTGCACATTATCATGCAAAGAAACGACAAATAAACACACACACAGACACATAATCCAGTGAACTCGACCGGCCGCTCGTGCACTTCGGGTGCGCGTTGGAGACGGGAAGCACAAGAGTTTCGGTTGGCGTCAGTGGAAGGCAGCCAGTGTTTTCTTGCGATTTCGCCGTAATTTTGCCACTTTCAAATTTAGTTTTTCACACTTACCCTCAAGCTCGGCCCTGCTGCTATCATTTCGTGCAAGCGCAGCGTAATGCCACAACAACAAATTAGACCGAAATTACGGGGTGTCAAGCAATATGACGCTGATGAGATAGCAAACGCGGCGGCATCTAAAAAGCGACTAAGTGAAATTTATATAAAATGAGAAGAAGAAAAGCCAAAAAAAAAAAAAAAAAATGCTCTCGAATAGGTGAGAGCGGGTGTAGAGCTGGTTTGTGGTGTTGCCAACTGCTTGGAAGTGGAATGAAAAGGGGAGCGCAAAGACGGAAACGTGGCGCTGGCAAAGCACTGTATTCACTGTGTGTCTGCGTTCTAACGCCACGACATTCATTTCTGTTTACTTTGTTCATTTGAGAATTATGCACTTTCCAAAAATACTCAGCTGCTTAAAGTGGAGAAGTGGAAAATTAGTGAAAGCAGCAAGGATGTTGACAGAGCAAAGCACCACCAGTTAGCTGAGACAAAGTAAAAGCAGCGCAAGTGTCACGAGTGCGAGTTTTTTTTTATCTGGCGAATTTTTGAACTTATCGCACTTTTGCAAGGTTGCATTTGAAAGACCAGCTTTTGGCAGTGTCAAAAATATACGCTGCGTAATGAGTTCTTATTGTCGTTGTTGTGCAGCAACTAAATTAAGTTGTTTGCTTAAGTGGCAGCTTTAGAGAATTTAGCAGTTTGCTAGTTTGAAAGTTTGCAGGTTTCCAATTTCGTTATTTTGTGATTTGAAAGCATTTTCTTATATTTTGTAGAACAAAATTTGCAAATCGCTTTTTTTTACTTACTTATATCAAAACTATATTGTTAGGGCTTGCTTATTTTTTCTTTTAATTTTAAATGCTTTCGCACCTTATAAGGAGCTGCTAAAACACTTCCTCTTCTATCATGCAATATTTCCTTGCTCCTGGACCGCTTTCACATTACTTCAGCGCAAGGTTTCCCAGACGTTTCCATTGCAGGTCAATTTCTATTCTCCCCGAGTTCAGGAATGTTTATGTTTTTGGACGCAGCATTAAACTATTTGGCTAATCTGTTAGTTGTCGTCGCTGGCTATAATTTTTTAAACTACATTTTCTTGAGTTGTTAAGGGGCTATACCAGTGTGACACTTTCAAAAAAAAAAAAAAAAAAAAAATTATTTGATTTTTCGATAGCTTATATTTCCATAAAAATCCTGTGATGTCGGGAAGGTCGTATCTTGAATAGTTTTTGGATGGCAGCGTTCTAAATATAAGTGAAACTTTAAACGCGTTTTTCTCAAAACGACATTTTTCAAAATTGCTGGCGTCATAAGTCCACGAAAAATTGACCGATCGACTTAATTTAGAATTAAAACTGAGTATTTTTGATTGGTTGAAAATTGTCAATTTGGCATGAAAAAAAGACAATTTTTTACCTAAAAAAACTATTTTTTTTTTTCAAAATTACGCCATTTTTTATTTTCGTGATTTTTCAAAGATCGTAGGTCATTGTATAGGAAATATCTTTAAGTTTAGTAGACTTTTCAAATTTTTTTGTTTCAGCAACTCATGCGGCCGGAATCATGCCAGCAGTTGGGGCATTTTTTTTTTTGCCCCTCCCTTGACAACCCATACTCCGTTATTTTTCAACATTTTTGTAAAACAAAAATCTTAAAATATAGCTGAAAATATACTTTATTACTTTCAAAGGAGTTCGAAATGTTCAACCGCGTACTTTCTTTAAAAAAAAAAATGACGAAAATCGCCTAATTTTTCATGCGTCACATTGGTATAGCCCCTTAAAACTTATTTTGATTAGTTCTTCCTTTGCGTTCCCTGGTCCACTGATCTTGCCAGAGGTCAAATGTTTGCTTCCTCGCCTATTGTCTTGGTGATGTCTATTTCTATTCCATTCTTATTCCATACCCAAGATTGTCTTCTCACTTTTTCCAGTAAGTCTATTCGAGTAGCCCCATCTAGAACGGCGGACAGACTGACCTTTTTACATTAGCAAGTACTTTCCATCAATGTATAGTGTATGGACTAATATTTTGCTGCCATATAATAGCACTGTCTGCGTTGTATTCATAAGCAGTTCCCATCTACTTGCCAGCGGACCTGCGGTAGACTAAGCCTGTGTTCGCAGTAAAGCTTGTGTTAATTTCCATCTGGCTATACCGGGATAATATATGTGTGGTAACAGTCGATATTTCGACGTTTAAAATTTCGTCGTAGTTGACATTCTGTTAGGGGACAACAAAACTGTTTGAGGTCATTAACTATTCTTCTAAGGAACTGAGCATTGCTAGTATAGCTTAACTTGTCATTGTTTTCTGATTATTCAATCTTTTCGATGACCGTAGGGTTCCCAGAGTACGTATCATGACGACTACTTTTAAATATCCTGGTCTTCCTGGTCATCCTGGTTCATTTAATCGAAGTTCGTGACCATGTTTTTGAGCCTGTAAAAGCTCCAGCTGAGAGTTTGAACTTAGCTATTGGCTCTAGTTACTAGACTTATCTAGCTGAAATTTCAACGTTACGATTGTGATATTAGCGAATAAATTCATTGTTAAATGAAAACATCAAAAGCTTGTGGCGATATGTATCGATTGATCCTCTGTCCCTAAGATCTTTTTTTATTTCAAATGATTATTTACGTTCGGTTCATTAACCCGACAGAGCTTTTTTAAGAGCAAAATAATCAATAATCAATACACCGGCACTGGAACCAATTAAAAAAGGCATGAATTCGGTTTGGAAAATTATTTTTATTTATTGTAAAGTACGAAATGTGTGAAAATAATCACAAATTCAGGACCAATTCACTTTTGCATTAACTATAGCCTTGAGACGGTCAAAAAACGAATCGCAAGCTGCCCGAATGTGACTGCCGGTATTTTAGCCCACTCACGGACAATGGCTTTCTTCAGCATCTCGAGACTGTTGTATTTTTTACTTCAGACCTTGCTCTCCAAAATGGCCCAGAGAGAATAATCCATTGGATTCGCATCTGGTGAATTCGAGAGCCATTGTGTGGTCGTAATGAAGTTCAGAATGTTGTTTTTCAGCCATTCTTAGCTCACTCGCGCTTTGTGAGACGGTGCTGAGTTTTGTTCAAACGTCCATGGTTTGCGACTAAAATATTTGTTTGCTCACGGCTTCAAAGCAGCCTCCAGAACACTTTCCCGATAATAAGTATGTCGTATTTACTTTAACGCCAGGCTCGATGAAAACAATTGGAGAGCGCCCATCTGCGGTGACAACGGCCCAAACCATTATTTGTGGCGGGTGCTGCCTCCTGGTGGCCAACCGATGACTTAGATTCTCTTATGAACGGTCGGTCAAGTAAACCCTATCGTTTTGAGAGTTTGCGAATTGCTCAATTGGAACAATTTTTTCGTCAGAAAACACAATGTTCGGAATTTGACCGCTTTCGGCCAAGCGAAGCAACTGCTTCGCTCTCTCAAGTCTAACTTGTTGCCGCTTCGGTGTGAGATCACGGGCCTTTTGGAACTCGTATGGCTTGACTTTGAACTCATTTTTCAATATGCGTCGGATGCTGCGGTCGGATATTTTCATTTCTTTAGCCATTTAATTGGCATTTAAAACTCTTAAAACCGTTTTTCGGGTATAACTCGCTTCAGCGCCCACTAGCGGTAACATTTCTTACAAGTGTGAACTATACCCTTAAGATTCCTGATGAATTATCTAAGAACAAGTCAACAAGCCACAAGTACTACTTAAAACTTGTGTGGGTTTTTTTTGCTCGTGTTTCCTTGGGACTTTTACTGAATAATATAAAAATTTCGTATCATAAATAATACTTTTGAGTTCTAATTTAGTTTCGTCGTCGCCTAGTGGGAGAAATATTTGTGAGTGTAAATTCTCAGGCTTTCTGATCTGATCTTTCTGGCCGACAGCAGTAGTATGCCAACTAGCTTTTGAGATATCGATCTGAAAATTTGTACGCGAGCTTTTCTAACCACAAGGCTGTTCATTTGCCAGAACGGCAGAAATCGATCACTATAACATGTTTATAAGGCCTGACCAATTATGATAAAGCCTAACTTAACTTATCTTCACCACGCATGGTTTACTTGTCGATGGGTTCATACATATTTCAAAATATTTACCTTTTAATCATCCAGATTTATCAGTAAAAACAAAGCCGGATTAGTTAATGATATTTTTAGTTCAACATATTTTTTGGATAATTATTTTAGACACGAGTTTGAAACTATTAAAAACTAATGAAGCAGACAAAACTAGCACATCGGGTTCAGTACTACTAAGTTCGTCTGCTGAGTTAGCCGAAAAACAATAATGTTCTTTAGCGACACCAAACGTAGGCAAGTCTTTTACTACGTTTTAGTAGGACTGCTCGCGAATACACTTCATAGCTTGAATGTCGGAGCTCTTCGCGCCAAAAAAGAAGCGAAAACTAATACGAATGCTGCGCGCTCTTTTCGCATTCATGCCACAAACTTAAAATGTGAACACACAGTACCAAATATTATCGAATTCTTCGATTGCCAGCTCACCTGGCGCAATAATCGTTCATACAGTTCGGGTTCGCTGATGCTACGAAAACCTATCACCAAATTGAAAGCGGACGTTGTGCTCGATATTTATCAGGCGAATGGACGAATTGTGAATGTTTTCAACAAAACGGTTGATTGTTGTCCCATTTTGTCCACTGGGAAACATGGCTTGAAGATATTTGATACTTTTCTAAATGTAATGTTCGCTACAGTCAATGAGAGACCCACTTGTCCTTTGAAGGCGGTGCGTATGACTTCTCGCCGTTAAGTTTAAAATTCTATATATTAATGTTTTTAAACCTTTTTTTTAGCATTTTAATTACACCATTACCGATTTCAATGTGGATGAATCCTTTTTGCCCGCTTATATTCCAAAGACCAAATTTCGCACCGGCCTTTATTTCATCACATCGGGACGAAGAGCTGCCTGGGTTGTGGTGTCGGGAAAGGTCGTGAATTCAGTTTAATGCATTTCTATGCTGTTAACAATCTAAAGAGTTGTATAAGTAACTGTAATTAAAATAATGAATACATAAACTATTATTGTGGCTAGTTTACGGACATTCATCATCGTTTATAAGGTCTCCGACATTTCCTTCTGCGGGTTTTAATGTATCCCTAAAGCATGAAATCATGGCATATAAAATAGAAATTATAATAAAAATTATTCCTTCGATCATTCTTCTTCTTCTTTACTGACGTAGACACCACTCGCACGATTACAGCCGCGCCAGTCGTTTCTTCTTTTCGCTAACTAACGGCGCGGGTGTTGAGGCCAATGACATCAATATCATCGCCATACGCAGCTGTACACGCTTATAAAAGATTTTACCTGCTCGACTAAGTTCTGCAGCTCGAATTATTTTCTCCAGCAGCAGTTCTCTGAAACCTCGTTTGCGCTCGGCAGCTTTTGGTGGTGATCAACGTCAGTTTACACAGGCGCATTACTTTTGCGGGAATACCAATTTCCGACATCGCGGTATAAAGACAGCTACTTTTCGTGCTGTCGAAAGCAGATCTGAAATCGAAGAAATTGATTCTCTTTTCATGGTAATCTGGTCGATTGTTAATTTGCCGGGTCTAAAGCCACACTGAAAAGGTCCAATCTGTTTGTTGACGGTGGGCTTTACTCTTTCTCATAGTTCCCTTCATAGAACTGTATATACGATGGAACGTCTGCTCTATCGATCCTTCGATCATTACCTGAGGAATATATTTAAAAAGATTGTGTAGAAATTTAAAAACGATCTCTTCAGCTGTTTTGAAGGAATCACCCTTTTAAATGATGTTTCGAGAATTACCGATTTAACTAAGTTAAATTTTATTTACAAAAACTCTCACATCTTCGAAATAATTTCTCGGATCATCTTAAAATTTTCGGAAAATAGTCTCATATTTATAAGCATTTGATATATTAGCAAAAACAAAAATCGATTTTTTTTTTTAAATAAGTCATAACAAGCTAAATAGGATAGTTTTGTAAGGAGATGATGGTTTTGTAAGGAGAGTAAGGGGATGCTGAGTCCAAAAGTCTATTACCTGCTGCTGTTCGTGGCTTAGAGATACAGCTCGCCGAAAATCAGTCACGCGCCCACTGCATTTACCTCTTCCATATACCATATAATAATAATATAATTTGATGAATTATTAAAGGGTGATTTTTTAAGAGCTTGATAACTTTTTTTTTAAAAAAAACGCATAAAATTTGCAAAATCTCATCGGTTCTTTATTTGAAACGTTAGATTGGTTCATGACATTTACTTTTTGAAGATAATTTCATTTAAATGTTGACCGCGGCTGCGTCTTAGGTGGTCCATTCGGAAAGTCCAATTTTGGGCAACTTTTTCGAGCATTTCGGCCGGAATAGCCCGAATTTCTTCGGAAATGTTGTCTTCCAAAGCTGGAATAGTTGCTGGCTTATTTCTGTAGACTTTAGACTTGACGTAGCCCCACAAAAAATAGTCTAAAGGCGTTAAATCGCATGATCTTGGTGGCCAACTTACGGGTCCATTTCTTGAGATGAATTGTTGTCCGAAGTTTTCCCTCAAAATGGCCATAGAATCGCGAGCTGTGTGGCATGTAGCGCCATCTTGTTGAAACCACATGTCAACCAAGTTCAGTTCTTCCATTTTTGGCAACAAAAAGTTTGTTAGCATCGAACGATAGCGATCGCCATTCACCGTAACGTTGCGTCCAACAGCATCTTTGAAAAAATACGGTCCAATGATTCCACCAGCGTACAAACCACACCAAACAGTGCATTTTTCGGGATGCATGGGCAGTTCTTGAACGGCTTCTGGTTGCTCTTCACCCCAAATGCGGCAATTTTGCTTATTTACGTAGCCATTCAACCAGAAATGAGCCTCATCGCTCATCGGACGTAAAGCGCGAAACACATTTCGAACCGAACACTGATTTTGGTAATAAAATTCAATGATTTGCAAGCGTTGCTCGTTAGCAAGTCTATTCATGATGAAATGTCAAAGCATACTGAGCATCTTTCTCTTTGACACCATGTCTGAAATCCCACGTGATCTGTCAAATACTAATGCATGAAAATCCTAACCTCAAAAAAATCACCCGTTATAAGCTTTATCAAAAATCTCATAATTATTTTGTATTCGAAACCATTCAGAAGTACTTATTATAACCTAGATTATTCAAAAATCCGTTGAGTTCATTTAGTATTAAAAAGTGGGTACATTTGTTGGTTTGGTGCTTTGAAAATACAAAAAAAAAAATATATTTTAAACGAAGAGCTATCCAACTGAAAATTCTACAACGAAGCACAATGTGCATCAAGTCCAAGGCCTCCACCTTAATTTTGTTGCTCTTGATCGTTCAAACTTGCCGTGGTCAACGCTCCAAGACGCCGCGTTTTGGAAGTAAAACCGAATCAGCTGGAGACTCGTACCTTAAAGTTAATGCTATCAAATGCTCGAACACCGCACCAACAGTTATTGAATACTTTCAATGCTATCTAACTCGGCGCAACGGCAGCAACTTAATTACATTGAAGCTGTCGCTTCTCGAACCTGTTGAGCGGTTCGACACGAATGCTGTATTCGATGTTTTGGGTCCGACTAAGAATTACTATAATATCTTCAAATCGGATCTTAATTGCTGCGAATTTTTTACGGTTAAAAAGCACAGTATTTATATAGTTAATGATATCATGAAACTTGTATATGATGCCATTAATGAGAAACCTACGTGTCCAGTGAAGGCGGTGAGTTGGCTTGGTGCCTCAATTTTTCTCTTTCAATTATATTTTCACCATCTATATTTCTTAGCATTTCAACTTCAAAATAACGGAACTTGATGTCAGTCAAATAAAAGTGCTTAATTACGTACCGAAATCGAACTTTCGACTTGGTTTGTATTTTCGATCAGATGGCCGACGTACTGCTGATATCATGTTGAGCGGAAAGATCGTAAATTCAAAATGATAGCTTACATTGTAGCAAACTTAATTATAAAGAGGGTTATTTCTCATAAAATTAATTAATAATTCTGGTGCAGTTTGTTTAAGTCGCTTGCAACTGAATAAATGCTGTCCCAAAGTATACATTTTTGAAGTCGATTTTCATTGATTACGTTAGAAAACTCTGTTTTTTTCACGTAAACTTTTAGATTATATTTGTTTATGTCGATGCACCCTTAATAACAATATATTATAAATTTGTTTCAATTGTGATAGCTACAGTTGTCCACAAAAAAATAGGAGTGACCACATGGCAAAAACGAATTGTTAATTTTCATTAACAAAAATGTTTTATTTTTTCAAAATTTTTGCATAATGTAATTTGCTAAAGACCTATTAATATTTCCAGATTCCATCTTTTTCAATTAAACATAAACAAAATTTTATATCGCAGTTTATATCAAGTAAACTAGAAAACTAGTTCCACAAAAAAATAGGAGTATTTTATATAATAAGAGGCCGTTCTATCATTTTAATATATAATGCTTCCAAAGTTTCACAGAATATTAAAATAATTAATATTTCGTTGAATAACCTCGATTTTTTTAATACAGCATCACATCTCCGAGGCATGGAGTCTATGAGATCCTGGCAACGTTTTATTGGTATTATTTTCCAAGCCTCTTTCACTACTTGCCATAAATCTCTCGAATTGGTTGGTTTCTCTTCAGCTACTTTCTTGTTGATATCTGTCCATAGGTTTTCAATGGGGTTGAGGTCATTAGACTGAGCAGGTCACCACATAACCTCAACTCCATTGGCCCTAAACCATTTTTTTTGCGCACTTGCTGGTACGTTTAGGGTCATTATCCTGTTAATATACCCATATCAATGGCATATTTCGTGAGGTACCACATACCATTACCTCATCGAATATTTTGAAATATACCCTTTGGTCCATGATGCCTTCAATTAAGTGTATTGGACCAACACCACAATGTTGAAAAACAACCGCATACCATGATTTGACATCGTCAAGGATAACGGTTTTTGTGGTACACCGGGGATTATATTCTGAGTTAGGGGGACTTCGAACAAAGTTCCTAGATCCTATACTACCAAATAACTCAACTTTGGATTCATCTGAACATAACATGTTTCGCCATTTAGACGCGGATCAGAAGCCATGCTGTTTTGCAAATTGTATGCGGGCGTCCACGTGCTTCTTTTCGAATAGCGGTACATTTCGTGGACTTCTGACAAATAATTTGTTCTGCTCCACATTCCCACGAATAGTTTCAGTATTAACTGACAAATTTAGTTCGTATGGATGCTCCTGGCTGAAGCAAAAAGATTAATTTGGCAGTAGCGTATTATGTTGCGATCGTCTGCAGTGGATGTTTTGCGCTTTCGTCTACGAGTTTCATTTCTGTTTCTATAATTTAAGGCATTTACTACCTTTTGAGGAGAGCATTTTACGATTTCTTGGACCTCTTTATAAGTTTTTCCTAGTTTTCTCAATTTTTTTTATCGTTTTCCGCTTTTCCTATGTACAATGATTTTCTCTACCCACTGGAGAAATACCCAATGATTAAATAAAATATTAACTAATTTAAATTGCTGCTAGATTATGGAACTATACTTTCTTTTCAAATTTTGTGAATATTTTTTTTGTTAAGGACTATTTTGAAAACGAAATATCTAACACTCCTATTATTTTGTGGAAAGCAATAACAAGTGTCTCTGAGAACTAGCAAAGCAAAAGTAGAATAGCAATCATCAGAATAAAAATTTGTTTTGTATTTTAATTCAGTATCCCGTTATGTGTACCGTTATTGTTTCGCGTCCTTTACATGTGAATTAAAAAAGTTATGCAGCCAAACAAATTTTTCATAGTGGCACTCCTATTATTTTGTGGAGAACCGTACATACTATTTTCTGATCGCATGAACGTAAATTTTTGAAAATAACTTCATTTATGCCACTGTTTAACTATTCCATTGGAATAACGCCTGGAGAAGGCGAACCTGATTCCTCAATCGATGCTTACAGAGCAGACGTTCCATTGCTCGACCATGAAGAAGTTCGAATAGCAATTACCCGTCTGAAGAACAACAAAGCGGCGGGGACCAATGGATTGCCACCAGATATTCACCATGCGCCAAATCTTGAAAAAGACCCGTGAAAGAAGAATCAATACACACCACCTCTTCGTCGATTTCAAATCTGCTTTTGACAGCACGAAAAGGAGCTGCCTTTATGACGCGATGTCTGAATTTGGTACACCTGCACAACGAATACGGCGACGAACCAAAACAAAACTATTAGTCACTCATTATTCTTGTCCTGCTATACAAGTTGTGCTCCAAAGGAAACAGGAGTTTTGAATCTGTCGCCATCTATATGCAGCATCTGTTATCTTTATCGATTGTCCAGTGAGAATTTCATGACATTTCATTGATTGGAAGTGAAATTATTTCGATTCAAGTGTCAGTATGTTTGTGTTATCGGTGCGAAAATGAGCTTCGAACAACATTAAATTTTGTTTTAAAATTGGTACAATTTTTACCGATACGATTCAATTGATTAAACAAGTTTATGGCGATGATTGCCTATCCCATAGCAGAGTGCACGTGTGGTTTCAATGTTTTCTAAGTGGTCGTGAGTCACCGGAAATTCCATCGAAACTGTGCGTGAATTCATCAAAAATCAGCGAAATCATTCTTGAAATTCATGGAAATGGAATTGAACATCTTAAAAACATCGATTTATCGCATTTTGACCGAACATTTGGGCTTACGAAAGGTGTGAGCACGGTTTGTTCCGCACAAATTGACGACCAAAAATTGCTCTAATCGATCGACGCTTATGACCGATTATTTGCAAACTTAAATGTAGGTAGCATTAACATCGCACTCTCTTTGTTTTGTAAAGGAATTTTATCGAGAAGAGGAAAAGGCAGAAAATTAGGTTATACTACATATATCCACTGGAATCGTGACAAAGGTTCAAATAAAACATGTGCTTCTTAACAAGACATCTAAAATTGTAATAAATGTAAGTTCGTCGAAAGCTGGATAATGTCAAGGCTGTGCGAAAAGAGAGTATACCCAACATAAATTCTGACACAATGAGGACAAATACACTCACACAAATGGATACACTGCGCAGGCACCTGTGATATATATTACATTATGTGCATTACTTTTTAACCTCAGCTACCATTGCAGATACAATCACATCGGCCTTATGTATGCTCCTTCATTAGCACAATTGGGGCAAACACTGAGTTAAGAGGGAACACAAAAATGAAATTTAAAGTGTTTATGAGCCGCGAAAGGCACAAAATGCAAATGTCCCGAATAAATTGTGTCAATTTATTGGCGGTTATGTCTGACACTTTTGTGGTTGCTCATTAGCGACTATCGAATTAGTAGTTGGGCGTGTTGACGTTAGCCAGGAGACAGCAAAGGAAATAGGTTTACGACAAGGAATGTAACTGTAAAAGAGTAGCAGGAAGGTGATGCGGGCGCGATGGGGGAACGAACGACACGGTTCTACACTATACACCGTCGACTAACGTTGTATCGGCATCTGTGTTATCGCAAAATATTAGGAAAAAAGGTGACAATAAAAGTAATGACGACATAATGCTAGTAAATAGCAACTCAGCAGACGCAATTTTGGCGGTGGGCTGGGCTTTCGCTTTCCTTTCTGGTTGTCGAATCGAAAGTATCGCTGCCGTAAATCGAGACCGAGTAACAGTGAACGGCGAAACACAAGCGCAAGGCTGAAAAGTAGCTGTGTGTTGCTAAAAATTACACCTTAATTGACGTGAAAATACGAGCCGAGCGCCAGCACAATTCCATCCCATGGACATGCTGGCTTGCTAGTCGCATTAGCAAACATGAGCGTGGCAACAAAAGCTCGCTTCACCAGCACCAGCCGTGACAGCGCCGACAATGGCAAATTGTCATGCTGGTATGTGTCGCCGATGTCAGTGGCGAATTAATTCAGCAGCAACAATGATATTATCACGACATACCTACAACAACAAGAATGCTAATAATAACACTGGCAACGGCCACATTTTTTGTTGTTATCGTCGTGGAAATTATAAAAAGAAGTTGCGTTGTCATAAAAATTGTTGCGGTGTAAATGATGTGCGTTACGTGATGTTGCGTCCTCGGCATACAAAACAATACAAAAAAACTTAAACCGCACAATATAATACATATATATAAACATACATACACATATGCAAGTAAATGTGTATAACATTATTACATAATTCGAGCAGCATTTCTGAGCGCCTCACCACAAAACCATTGAAGCCACAACAGCGCCGCAGCGGCAGCGTTTGTAACGGCAGTGTTTGGCTGGGCTTAAACACGCCGCTAATTTTGTGCGCAAAATTCGAAAAAGCGCCAAAAAATACCCACGAAGTACTTAAAGACTACAAACAAAACCCTGCACAAGGGACTACGGCGGCACCTAAGCCTATTATTCAACTAGCAACTACCAGTTAACAAATCAGCGTAACACCGGAAACGCGCTTCAACGCCACCAACCCAAAAGTTCTCATGCAAACAAAAAGTGGTTTACGATGTTGCGAGATTCTCACTTACGTGTGTTCGCACCAAAGCGCTTGGCTACTACCGTTTCTAGCTTAACTGTCTAGACATACAGGGTGATTCATATATTGGTTTGTTCGATGTGGCAAGTTTTTCGATAATTTTTTAACTGACTTTTTAACATTTTGTTAAGGGCTTAATTAAGCCTAAGATTTTCAAAAAATTCGAACTTTTTTCCTGGAGAAAATGAATTTTAGGGTCTTGAAAATAATATTCGGTTAGTAGTATGTGATAAGATTTTTCTCTGTCCGATCTCTCTCTGTATCGTAGTGTTTCAAATCTGTCTGAAATGATACAATTCCAAAGATTGACTCAATAGAAGTGAGTTGTCATTAATAATATAATATAATATAACGTATAAAAAAAGAAATCCGTTTCCTTACTTTCAGAATAAATTTGCAAACTTAGAGTTTTTGGAGCGCTCTCTACTAGCCTAAGCCCTTAAAACAGTTTTCAAAGCCAATATTTTTTTTGTTAGATGTGGCCGAAATGGTTAATAACAATTTTGATATGAAGTATATCGATTATGATGTCGTTCTGTTGAAATCACGGACTTCTAGTTAACATCTGCAATCCGGAGCTACAGAAAACCTGTCTCATGTTTCTAATGAAGGCTTTTCTAATTTTGCGCGGTTTGAGCCTGAATATTTCAGTTCATTTAGACAATATGTCTAAAGTTTCAGTTGGTTATGCTAGTAAGCTTTCGTATAAGCCTAGAAATCTGAAGTCCTCGTCAAGGTTTCGCTTTAGCTTGAAAGGGTTTGTATTTTTTATTTTCGTTGAAACTTCAATTTTCAAAAGTGTATGTACTTATATTGAGATTTTAATCTTTAGATATAAAGCAGATATAAATTTAAATTTTTAATCTTCATTAAGCGATATTTTTCAGGAATTTTACTTGAATTATTTGTTCAATTTAAAAATTTTTCTATGGATGTTGTGAGAAAAAGGATATTGATATTGTTAAAAAGTATTCAATATTGTATTATTTCTATATAATACTTGTAACGGGTGGGCCACATAAAATTTTAAATTTAAAAAGTCAATAAAAAAACGGCTTCATATTTTTCAAAGATTTAACATTTATTTAAAAGGTTGTTTTATGAAATTTATTTGTGGAAACAATTTCGGACAAATGACCACCACGGCTGAGTTTACAGTAGTTTATCCGTTCCACCAATTTTGGAGTACTTTCTCGATGGTTTCAGGCCTTATGGCAGCTACAGCAGCTTAAATCTCGTACTTTATTCTGGATGGTTGGCGCAACATATATCTTTAACAGCTCCCCACAGAAAATAGTCCAACGGAGTTAAATCGCAGCTTCTGGGAAGCCAATTCACATCACCTCTTTTGCTGATTATGCGATTTTCGAAGATAGGTCGTAAAAGATTGAGTGTAGCGTTTGCTGTATGGCACGTGCGGGTTTTCTGTGCCCCAAGTGTGACAATTCTGCTTGTTAACGTAACCATCGAGGTGGAAATGAACCTCGTCCGAAAATATGATTTTTTGGTAAAATTGACCATTCTCGGTCAAGCGATCTTCTGCCCAATATTTCCCAGTTTTCTTCTAGTGAATAGCGACCCATTTCGTAAATTTTAGATATTTTACTGAATATCTGTCACTTTCCGAATGGTATTTGACGTTACCAATGTGGAAATATAAATAATTCAAATTTAAAACGTTAAATGGTCCACCCGTTATAAGGGTTGATCTATTTCGAGGTTCCTTCTTTTTAAAGAAAAAACACAGAAACTTTATATTTAATGGGGAATGTGTTATTATCCTTCGAAAGAACACTCTTTGGCATTTATTTTTCAAAGATTATCTTTTTTAAATGTTGGCCGCGGCTACGTCTCACATGATCCATCCGTCGATCCCAATTTTCTATGACTCGCTCGAGCTTTTAGACTGGTAACTGGTGAATGACACACTCGATGTTTTGCTCTAAGGCTTGAATCGAAGCAGACTTTAGACTTTACATATCCTCGCAGAAAAAAGTCTAATTGTGTGATATAACGATGATTCCACTGGCCCACCAAACAAACCAAACCATTTTTTTTCTGGATGAAATGGCAGCTTTGGAATCTCTTTAGGTTGCTCTTCGTCCAAAATACGGCAATCTTGCTTGTTAATATAACCCATTGAGGCAAAAGAGGGCCTCATCTTTGAATAAAGTTTGACTCAAAAACGTCGAATCTTCTAGGAACTTTTCAAGAACCCATAGATCAAAGCCATGTCCCTTGGGAAGGTCGAGCGCCCAAGTTCTTTATTTTGTAGGCTTTGAATTTAAGATCGCAATGTAAAATGCGCCAAGTCGTTTCATACGTCAGCCCGAGTTGCTGCGAATGGAGCCGACTTGACTATCCGCTGTCTTCGTGTAAACTCTCAGTTACGGCTGCTATATTTTGTTCACTGCGTGCTGGACGTGGTCTGTTCGGTCGAATATAATCCGATAACGAATTCATGGTCTCAAGATGGTAATACGCTCATTAGGCCAATCATGTTGACAATAAGTTGAGCGAAACTCGCGAAACACATTCTTTACGAAACGTGAATTTTCAATAAAGTTGAGGGATTAAACGTTTTTCAGGTGTAATTCTTTCCATGATGAAATGCCAAACAATACTGTACAAAAATAACATGACTCACGCAAGATCTGTCAAAATAGAGTTTTTGAAAGAAGTATATGTATATATATATTATAATAAAAAATATATAGTATACGATATGTTGCACACTTTTCTATCCAATGGTGCCATTTGTATGATATATGTATTTTGGAATCACCTATTAATATTACGGTTTTTTGAACTGACGAGATTTCTAGTTTCCAACGCACTAATTACTTCATATAATTACAACAAAAACAAAAAAGCTAATAATAACATTAAATTTCGAAAAAAATATCACTATTTTAAACCATTATTTTATAACCTCCCAGAAATGACCACCCTGTACCCACATTTACAGATACAGCTTAACTCACTCATCGGAGTGCTGGCATGAGCTGGCGAATTCACTACTTGTCGAACTCGAATGCCTAAAATATGTCTGTCGGTAGCCAACAAAATCCTATGGTTAATTTAATAGCCCTTTCAATGCCTATCCAGATGACCTTTGCTGCTTGTCAGTTTGGTCGCGCCTAATTTTCTACCTTCCTTATGCTTGTTGCGGAATATTCACCCTTCTCGTAGTTTAATGGGCGAAAAGTGCAAATGTGTGGTAATTTTGTTTGTGCCTTATGGCTCGCTGCTACCTCATCGTTGAAATGATAAGGAAAGTGAAATGCAGTTAAAGCTACATTCTCCGAATTAATTATCTCAAGTGTATTGTGATTTGTTATAATAATAATTTTTTTTTTTAATTCTGTGGTTTGGATTCAATAAAAAACATTTGCTATTTCAGTTGTAATAGTTCTACTAAAAATTTGGAGTTCAGAGATTTTCAATATAGATTCTGTTTTGACTTAATTATTTCCCAATATTGCCTTTTAGGTATTGATTTGCAACCTGAAACTTCATTTCAAGCCTCAACAGACAGTCAGTACTCGTCTTTAGCTTTTGACTTTCATAAATCATTCGCGAAAGCTTTTAGATAAGTTTTATTGAGAAAGATAATCGGAATTCGAAAAATTGATCGCATAAATTTTCCGGATTTGGGGTTTCAGGCGTACAAATGTATGTCTGAAATTCCTTTTAGTTGGGAGATCGGATCATTTTAGTTAGTGAAGAATTACGCAAAATCAGAAAGAACGTTAATCTAAATTAGACTGAAGCTATAATACCCTTCACAGGTGGTTTTTTATAGCATAGGAGGGTATAAAAATATCTGTATCCTGATTTTGATCAGACATTTTGTATGGCAGTTATATGCTATGGTAGCATTAACTTTCCGGATATAACTACCTTGGGCAATAACCCATAGCAAATTTTGTAATTATAACTGCTCAAATAAAAAAGTTTTCCGTACAAGAACTTTCAGTCAATTTTTGTAACAGTTATATACTATAGTCGTCCGATATCGGCCATACCAACAAACAAGCATTTTCTTTGGGAGAAAAGAACGTGGCTTAAGCGAATCAGCTTGTCAAACTACTTTATGGGGTCTCTGATGGTTCCTTCTTGGTATTGCAAACCTCTTGGCAAACGAAAAACCAAAGGTTATAAAAATCCCACAGGATGGTTCCATAATTGTCAAACTGAAATGTGCTGCGTAACTCGCCTTTTATGTTTCGAGATTTGCCAACCTTAATATGGAATCTAGCAACCGGCATCTTGATCATAAACTTTAGCATTTTTTATGTTATGTTATACATACTCAGACCGTTTTGGCATACGGCCACTAATTATGTTTACAGTAACTTGAAATGTTCAATTCAGCAAAAAAAAGAAATGGAAACGAAAACTTTCGGGCTATTATTTTTCAAAACTTTCGATGTGGTTTAACTCATTCAACGGCGCTTCAATGAACTTAATTTAATTTTTGGCGATAAAGCTTCATTAAAGACCAGTGGTTATCAATGGTATGGTGAATTCAGTCGAGATCGTAGATTACTTCAAGAGTGATCTCGTGAAGGTCGTCAAAAACCAGTTGTTCGTCAAGAAGTATTGATGCGGTGCGTAAACTGATATGGTTTACGTTAGTACAATATGACGATCGCTCAATAAAAAAATACTCGTATCGATTGGTCGGGAGAGGTCTTAAAAAAACTTCGAATCACGTCTTAAAATCGTGAAAATCGTTGACCTACGCGTATGAACACGAAAACAAACAGCACACGACTGTACGGGTGTTTTACGAGGAGCCGAACCAAAGGACGATGGTCCTACAGACTGATGCCAGACATTCATTCGTGAATAGACATACGACATGGGGACTTGAATTTCCACCTAACCGAAATACTGAGTGACTATGGATACTTCACAAAGTATTTATTCCAAATTAACGACGTTAGTCCGTATTTTATGACGTATACAGAGGACATAGAAGACTCTGAACACGTATTTTTCAATGCCTCCGTTTTTTTAGACATAAGGGAAAAGTGAAAAACTCCCATGAAGTAATACTCAATCCGGTGTTTCCGTGCGGGAGACATGAATTGGGAGTAGCTTAAGTTTAGCGGATTAAAATTCTGCACTCCGGCTTTTGATGCTTCCACTACTATAACAAAAATAAAAAAGTTGTCAAAGTAAACACATGCATTTGACATTTATGTGCAGTTTACATTGATAATTATCAAACAAAGTATGAAGCAATTTTTGTATTGAAATATTGCTCCAATGCAATTGTTGAAGAACTATTTTTTGGAAATATTTTTTTATTTACGGCCTTTTGAGATTTAATTGAAAGAAAGAGAAACTAGTCTGTTGATTTTGCATCATTCATTCGTGAATAGACTCGGTGCTTTTTTGAAATTAATTGAGTTCACACTCTAATCTTGAAGTACACATAAAAGTTCTTGTTAATCTACACGATTTAATCTACTTAGGATTTTATAAACGTGATGCAAAATGTGTGCAAATTAAATTCATTCAAATTCGCAGAACAAAGCTTTTCAGTTTTGCAGATTTGCAGTTTGAATATGTCTCGCATTGATTGCCAAATGCTGTGAATTGTTAATAAATAAATAAGTGTTTTTATAGAAATGCGCAAATGAACAACAATAACATGTGCGATATATAAATACTGTGAAGTATTAAAATAAATCTACCGACATTGTAGAGCTGTTATTAATGTCTGTCTGCATATAAAGCCACTAAATTGCTGTGGATTTGCTAGTCAATCGTAATCTCGGAGTTTGTCGATTTGTGGCCGAAATGGTTTGGAAATGCGCTGACAGACTTGAAAAGAATTAACCGGAAACCACATTTCAAATGCTAATTCAAAATTGATGTGTTGAGCTGAAAGCCTCGAATTTAAAGAGTTTGAGCGATAAAAGCATAATAGCATTGTAAAATCAAAGCAAAATGAAACAGTTGCAAATTATTTAATTTTTTTGGTGAATTGAAGGGGACAAATTTATAAATAGAATGCATATGTAGTAAACAGTCTGAATAGTCGTTGGATTGCAAATTTAATAATATGTTTTTTCTTTATAATTAAAATATGGCTTTCTTCTTCACGATGATTACCATATAGTGGAATGCACTTGTTGTAAGATTGCTTAGCCATCCATTGTTGTAGAGCTTTGAGACGTTCAGACGTGTGTGGAATACTTTTTCAGCGAGTCACTTTTTGAGTCTGGGAAAAATTTAATAATCACTGAGGACAAATGGAATAGGATATTGTGGAATAAAAGTTAGCAATATTCCTTAAATTTTTTATTCCTGTTAGCGTTTTTCTCTGTTCCCGGTATTCAAAAAACGTGCGCTGTCTTGTAACCATAAAATATGTAGATCTATGCGTTCTTTTGATATATAGTATGTATGTATAGTACCTTAAATGTTACTAACTAACTTACTTACTTTCTACTTACGACAACTTATCAAAATATTTCAATGTCTGGTCTAGAAGCATGAATTTCAGGTAATTTTTAAAGTGTTGTAATAAAAAGCAATTAATATTTTTATTAACATTTTTTTTTTTTTGAGTTATTTGTTAATTTTAGAAGAGTACAGAAAAAAAATAAAAACTAAAAAAAGTAAAAAATTTCAAAAATTATGAGCTGACGAAGTGGGGGGTCTCTAAAAATTTCCATGTGACCATACCCATGATTTCAACCCTCCTAATTATCTGAAACTAAAAAAAAAGATTATTAATCTAGAATAATGTCGCAATGGCCGGATCTACGGAAAAGAGGGAAAATTTTTTTTTCACAAAATGGCGACTCCCTGAAAAAAAATTTTATTTTCTGATCACTTTTTCTCACTATTTCGAATTTTTTAAAAATAATAAAAAAAAAATTTTGGGATGGGGCTAATTTCTACCATAGACAAGCCTATAAAGAAGACTCTGTAAAAATTTTAAGTAAATCGGTCCAGTAAAACCTGAGAAATCATGGGCATCGTTCCGAAAAAGTCAGTTTTGAGAAAAACGCGTTTAAAGTTTCGCGTTCTGGCCGAACCAGTTTGGATGGCGGGTCAGAAAAATGCCTATATCTCCGAAAATAATTGGAATTTTGAAAAATCCTCTTGTACACATATTCTTGAATAGTTGAACTTTAAAAATATAAAAAAAATCGATTTTTTTAAATTTCTAGACCGGAGTACCCCCATAACGCTCTTCCATTACCTACAAATATAAAGAGTGGGTCGTAGACTGACATAAAAAATGTAATTTTTTATGTTTTGGTAAAACTCGATTCTGTTAATCAATATAACAAAAATATGTTTATAATACAATTTGTCTTTAACTTCAAAATAAGCCTAAAAGTTAGCTAATGTCGGTTGGACTTTAGGGTGAAATGATGGGGGGGCCTGTTTCAACAATCCTCGCATATCGGCAAAAAAAATCAGTGTTATTACAATTGAACAGCTTCAAACTCCTTTGAATTATACATTTTATGGACGCCGGCACCCACTTTGCACAGAGCTTTCGCATACTCAAATGTTCATTCACAATATATGCAAGACATTACTTTGATATATTTAGAGTCTCAGCTTTTTGTGATTTTTTTATCCATTGTTTGTAAACTAACATAAGTTGAACCACGTAAAATGCTAAATCTCACAAACGAATAGTTCGTCAGCTGTCAAATTTGTACACATATCATTTGAAGGTTAGGGATGATTAAAAATCATATGACAACTATTTATCAGCCTATGAGCTTTTCATCACACTTATTATTACAATAAAACGCGAAAAGGTCAAATGCGCAGAAATAGTTATAGTTGAGAAAAATAACGGTTAAGAAGTTTTTGCCCCCAAACTTATATATTTAGACAATTCTTAGATTGGCCAATATACATATGTATACCGCATAAAGTCAACCAGAAGCTTAACAAGTAAGGGTATAACCTACTATTTGATACTCTCGCTAAAGTCAAAGGGTTGGGAAATGTAATAAGGTGTTACAAGGCTTTACTTTTAAAAATGTTGAGTAAAAATTCAACATTTAGTATTTCAAACCGCATGGATCTCAAAACAATTTGGTATCTTGTTACCTTATACATTATAGATCATAGACTTGCTATATTTAATATAAATTTCGCTTCATCGACTTAGTTAAGTAGTTAAGCCAAATGAGATATATATTGTATAAACTGGATAAGACCTCGACCAGATATTATATTATAGATAGGTGGCTCAGAACAAGGTCTAGATAAATTATATTTAAATTTAGCGCTGGCAGTGCATGTGGTATAAACCTAACAAACAGTTTATAAATACTTATACTATATATTAGGTTTATGATTTCACCCATGTTCAGTACCAGATTACAATATTACCAGGAAATACGTTCTCTAATCTTCAGTGTTACACCTTTGATAGTGACCGCTTTAGCCGAAGGCACACAAATCCGCTTATTTGGTATCTGTGAAGGCTTAAGGGGCTATACCAGTGTGACGCATGAAAAATTAGGTGATTTTCGTGAATTTTTTTGAGAGAAAGTATGCGATTGAATATTTCCAAGGTCTTTGAGGGTAATAAGGTATATTTTCAGCTATATTTTAAGATTTTTTTTTTTACAAAAATGTTGAAAAATAACGGAGCTGTCTTCGAAGGTGCCAAAAAAAAGTGCTTCAACTGCTGGCATGATTCCGGTCAAATGAGTAGCTGAAACTAAAAAATTTGAAAAGTTTATTAAACTTAAAGCTATTCAAGATACGACCTTCTCGATTTCACAGGATATTTATGGAAATATAAGCTATCGAAAAAGCCAATAAAAAAAAAACATTTTTTTTTTAAAGTGTCACACTGACATAGCTCTTTAAACAGTTATAGTCCGTTTATGACAATTTTTAAACATTAGAATGCAAAACGTGCACATTTTATCCAGAGATATTCATTGTCGCTTTAGTGCATGGATCAGATTTATATTTTTATTATATGAGGAGGAGGCGTGTTTTTTGTCCGATTTTGAGAAAGTGCTGATTGGAATTATTCCCAATTACTAGATGTTTATGGACGTTGCGAGTTTTCGAGAGAAAGGTTCTGCGAAAGATTTGTGGTCCTTTGCGCGTTGGCCACGGCGAATATCACATTCAATGGAACGATGAGCTGTACGAGATATACGACGACATTGACACAGTTCAGCGAATTAAAAGACAGCGGATACGCTGGCTAGGTCATGTTGTCCGGATGGATGAAAACACTCCAGCTCTGAAAGTATTCGACGCAGTACCCGCCGCAGGAAACAGAGGAAGAGGAAGACTTCCACTCCGTTGGAAGGACCAAGTGGAGAAGGACCTGGCCTCGCTTGGAATATCCAATTGGCGCCACGTAGCGAAGAGAAGAAACGACTGGCGCGCTGTTGTTGACTCGGCTATAATCGCGTAAGCGGTGTCTACGCCAGTAAAGAAGAAGAAGAAGACTAGATGTCTATGACCGTGGGGGTGCTATAAGAGTAATAAGAGTTTTTTTGTTCATAATTTTGATTTCACAATAAAAAATTAGCCGATTTTTTCCCAAAAAATTGTTTTTTCACTTCAAGGTCTTCGAAAAAATTCAAAAATTTTTAAAAAAGTACCTCGTAAAATATGTACAGAAATAGTGTTTAAAATTTCAAAAGGATCGGTGCAGTAGTTTTGAAGTTATGAGGGGCACCGCAATTCAACTTTTTTTCGAGACCCGTCCGGGCAATTGCTGTCATTGCCGTATTTTTTAATATTTCTGTGTAAAAAAATTTATAAGACATTTTTCGAATGTCATACTTTAATGTACCATTGGTTAGATAAATAAATTTTAACTGTGTCGTCGGGAAAAAAATCACAAAAACATGGCTTTTTTCCTTACCCACCGTTTAAAGTATGCGACGTTATAACCAAAAATTGTCTAAGTCCAACCAAAACTCTTCAAGCCCCCAAAGACCGGAAATGTATGGCTCAGTGTGTGAAGTTGACTTTTGATCGAATACGTCGGACAATGTATGGAATTTACAATTGCAATTTTGAGAGTGTCTTTCCTGGCAATAGTATTTCTGTGTATTAAAAATGGGTTGAATCGGGCCAATACTTCCCTCAGCTCTCGTATACCAAATATAAAGATTTTCGAACTTTCGGTTGACTTTGTATCGCATACATACGAGTATATCAGCCAATATGTCAGCTATCATAATTAAAATGAGAGAGTGTGTATAACTCATAACAGTGTATCTTTGTGCCTAAAATAAATAAAATTGGGCAAAGTCTCCTTATAACTAATATCGGAACTTTCGAATATTCGGCTGACTTTACACCACATGACTGGTGATTGTACGTGAGGTATTTTACTGAAACCAAGAGAAATTTTTTTTTTTTTAGTATGCGATATATTGTATTAAGAATATGTGTTTGATTGATAAAATCGGGTCTGTACTATCCACAACTCCCATATTTTTCTAAAGGAATTTCTGGGTTTCTTGTTAGGTTACACTCGAACTTAGCGCTACCTTACTTTTTTTTTATTATAAAGTTTGCCATTGGTACTGGGTGGCCCTAGTTAAAGTAGGAGAGCCCTACGAGCTAAAGTAAGTTAGTCAATACTGATGTATGCGGCCCCTATATGGAGAAAAGCACTGCGCCAAAAAGCATATGCCAATAAGGCAAAGGCAGTGGCCAGGCTATGCGCCATCAGAGTGGCCTGTGCATTCAGAACGGTCTCACATGAAGCGGCCAGTATCATATCCGGTCTTTTGCCTCCGGACTAAATGGCCTCAGAAATACGTAGAACCTACCTAAAATCTAAAGCTATGAATAGGAGTCTAACAGCTGACGAGCGAAAAAAGGAAGGACAGGTTAGCCACGAAGAGTGGCAAAGGCAATGGAACTCGGCAGAAAAAGGAAGATGGACGCACAAGTTCTTTACGAACGTATCAGCTTGGACTGAGAGACAACTTAGGGAGACAGACTTTTATCTGACGCAATTCTTGACAGGCCATGGCTATTTCAAGGAATACCTGTACAAATTCGGTCACAACGATGACACAAAATGTTCTTTCTGCAGCAGTGCCAACGAAAACGCCGAGCATATCTTTTTCTTCTCTTCGAGATAAGAAGTGGAGAGAACTACGATTGAAGGAATAATAAACGAAAGGACGACACCTGACAACATTATAAGCCACATGCTGCATTCAATGTTGGTATGGGCGAACATGTAAGAGTGGGCCGCAATAGCGATCCACGAACTCAGGATAAGAGAATGACAGCGAAGAAGCTTGAGACCAGCTGAATAACCACGAAAGGAGTTTCTGATGAGGCATTCTTGCCCAGCTTGGGCCTGCGAAGTAATACGTAACGGCAGGGCCAAATACAAACTAACGCAGCCGGAGTTAAGGGTTTAGTACGTAGGCGTACTGCTACGCAAGTCCAGTAGAGTTAGATAATACTAATTGGGCGTGATCTCGAAAGAGGTGTATCTTTAGCGGGCAATGAATCGTGCGTTCTGCCTGTCTAAGGCAGTATCTTGTGGAAGATTCCCCCTCCGACAAAAAAACAAAAACAAAAAAAAAAAAATAGTGGTAATACCTACGAAATATTAACATATGTAAATGATTTCATATGATCAAAGTAAATTTGTAGTATGTGTGATGACGGAACTCTGTATCGCACATTGAATTGCATTACGAGTACATAACAGCGCATATTCTTCTACAACAGACATCTACCAGAAGCGCTCAAGAATAGAAGAAGGCAGCAAAAGAAAAACATAGCTAATAATATAGTCGACGCCGGTAAATTGGCTATGACCTGCCTTAAGTACCATCTATTTCTCTTATATATGTATGTATATGTATAATCGGATATGCTTATTTTTGTATATTCGTGTCTGCTCATAAGTACTTACATATATAAGTATATATATGCATATTGAATTGTATATAAATTGTCACTAATCCAAAAAGAGATTTCCCACTTATCCGTAGAAAAAGGATCAAGTATTAAGCGGCGAAAAGCCGGCATGAGTGTCAAAACGTAGCTAGCGTCTCTATCCTTGTGTGTATGTGTGTGTGCAACATATGATTTTATAAGTTGTAAGTGGCCATGTAAGGGAACTAATTCAATGGCTGTCTTAGCACTTATGAAGATGTCAACATGTTCTTGAACGTGTTGACATATTGGCACTGATTCTCGAGCATAAAAGTCAGCAACAGCGGTACACCGACTGGCTGGCGCGCCGTGCGAGTGGCGAGCACCAAAGCTAAGGTGCAGTTACGATAGAACGAGGCGGTAACTGCAGTCGTTAAGCCGCGTTCGTTTGTGCAAGGTAAAAGTCTACAAAAAAGGAAGAGACGAAGACACAACTGCTTTATCGACACTGCGCGCGAGAGCAACACAAATTCGCGGCGTGAGAGCTGAGAGCATGTAATGCAATGTGGGTGGCAGCCTCGAAACAGGACAACGGTGCATTGAACGTGTAAATCAAAAGTTTTTAGCATGACAAAGTGCGATTTGAAGAGAACGTGTGTAAAGGTAAGAGCAGCGTCCTTGACGCTGTTGAGTAAAAGAGCAAATCTCTAACGCCCGTCGGTAAGGCAGCATGCGCTACAAATATCCGTGGAGATTTGTGTGGAAGCCCTACAATTGAGCTGCCCTACTGGTTGTTCTTTTGGCCAAAAACCGTTTGCACACTTGCTTGTTGTTTGTTTGTTCGGCTCATTTGACAATCGGTTGTTGTTTGTTACACGGCTCGGTTGTTCGTTGCTCGTTTCAATTCGTTTCAGTATAAAATGTGACCGTCTCTACATGGCAAAAACAGTCTCCAAGTGAACGTCGCCGCTGTCGGTATATGTTAGCGGAAAAGCGGAAAATCAGCGCCAACGAACGCGACAAACGCGTCGGCAACAACAATAACAAAAACACATAAGCAAAAAATAAAAATCGTACGCGAAAAACGAGCGTGTGAATAAAGAAAAAACGAAATTAAATGTGTTGAACACACACACATACATACCATACCTACGGACGGAAAGCTCGTTTGTTAACTGTCGATGTGCGCGCGCGGGTGTGTGTTGTTGTGCGCCTAAGTGAGCGGAAGCGCGGCCAATTTTTGCCAGGAAATTGAACCGAATTCAATTGAAGTGCGTCTAGTGACAGCAAAAAAGCAAAAAAAAAATATAATAGTTATACATACATACATATTTATGTACAAATAGAATAGTGTATAAAAATAACAACAGCAAAAAGTTGCGTTTGGAAATTGGACGTGCAGAAAAGGATAATCCAAGGTGTGTGCGCGTGATTTAGCAGATTTGTGCAAGTTGTTTTTATTATTGCTCTTTTGTTTCACATTTTCCTAATTTTTGTTGCTTTCCTTGCACTATGTTTGCCGCGGTGTAGCGCTCAAGGCCATTAATGACTTTGTGAAGTTACGCAAAGGTATTATTATTGTGGCTTGCTGCGCTAATCGATAAGTTGTACAACAACAAAAACAAAATTATATTACTCGTGTTGTTGTGGCTTGCAATTAGGCGTATATGCTAGGTGGCATACCAAAGCATCGCACTTGGGCAAGTGCCGTTCAGTGGTCGTGTTGGTGGTGGTGACAGGTGCTAGTGATGTGGCAACGTGGCCGTTGTAAAGGTTGAGTTGTCTCATAAAACAACCGCAAATACGCAGAAACGTGTTGGAGCGTAAAACAGCTGGCGTATCTTACGCTTTCGGTAGGGTATAGAACAAGTTGCAACAAAACCCGCATGCTCGCGGTCGCGTTTGTTACAGCAGCAACACATTCTATGGGCACATGCATACAAAGATTCCTACTTACATACATATGTATGTCCATAGAAGCGTGTGTGGGCTCAAGCACTTGACTCTGCTTGTTTGCATTAATCTTCTTTGTCACTTTGTTCGGATTGATTTTAGTGTTGTGCATTGTGTTTGTTAGTGTTGTTGTTGCGGCAGTTCCGTTTGTGCTGAAGCCGCATAAGCGTTCCAGCGCACAGTGTCACGGTACAATGATTACGCGGCTTTTGCCTTCTGCTTTGTCTTTGGGTAGTTACGCTTCGCTGGCGCCGCTGATGAGCGGAAAACGTTTGTTTTTTGTGAAAATAATGGGCGCTATTTAAATTTGGTTCAAAAGAGATAATGCGAGATAAACGGCAAATAAACATACAGTGACATCAGTTGGTGAATACATTTTTTTTGTGAATGGCACTGAATGTATATAATTAGCTTCAACTAGTGACAAGAGTTGAAAATGGAACAAAGTTGGCTAAAGGAAGTTAAAAAATGGAACAAAAAAATTAATTTTGAATAAGAAGTATAGTAAATTCAAAATAAATTACATCAGCAAGTTTACTAGTGAATGAGCACAAAAAATTTATTTCAACTGAAGACTGAAGACCAAAGAGTACTTCGACAAACTAAAATATATTAAGCAAAAGTTGTGTACACAGTAAAAAAAAAAAATACTAAAAACTTAAATAAAGATTTATTAGCAAAAAATATAAAAAAATTAAATAAAAAATATAAATTTACTACATAAAGCTGTAATAAAAAATATAAAAAATTTAAATAAAAAATATAAATTTACTACATAAAGCTGTAATAAAAAAAAAAACATTAAAAATTAGAGCTACCGCTATAACAAACATTTTTTAAAATAATGTGAAATTTAATGGAATTTTTATATAAAAATATTTAAAAATATTAATGATTAAAATAAATTAACAATCGCAAGTAGAATTATTTAAAAAAATTAAGGTTAAAAATTAACAACATAAAAAAATAAAAATAAATATAATATGAATAAGTATAAACAATAAAGTAAAAACAAGCAAGTATAATTATTAAAAGAAAAATTATAAAAACAAATAAAATTTGAGTAAATAAAAACCATAAAAAAGAAGCAAATAATAATTTTCTTTACATATAAATACCGTTGTAAAAAATAACTTAAATAGCAAAATTTATAAAAAGAGCAGAAAAATAACAGTGTCAAACAACAAAAAAAAATATAAATATGAGTTTTCGAAAAAGAGTGATATGATTTATTAAAAAAAAAACACACTAATTGTTAGTGAAATTCAAATGTTATTTTATTACTTAATATGAAGTACAATCGATGGAACTAAATTCTGTACACAACATCATTCAAAACACCTCCGCAACTTCTTTTGCAGGAATGAATGCGATGAACCCAATTTTAGATTAGTTTTTTCACTAAATCCAGTTGAAGGGAGTCTGGTTTATTGCTTAAGACTACTGACTTCAAAAAATCCCACAAGAAGTAGTTTAATGGTGTTAAATCACAACTTCTTGGTGGCCATTCACCAAGCTTTTGACGCAATAATTCGACTGTTGCACGTGTTGTGTGGCACGTTGCACCGCCTTCTTATTACCAGATGTTGTAGAGATCAACTTCTTCCAATTGCGGTCGCTCTCCATTGACAGTAACGGTGTCATCACCAGCTTCATTTCGAAAGAAGTACGGACCGACGATTCCACCAGACCAAAAACCACAACAGACTGTCAATCTGATGAGTGGAATTTGTGCGTTCTTATGCGAGAACATTCTATATGGATGCAGGTCCAAAAGAAGTTACAGTTGGAGAACGCTTACCTTGATAATAAGATTTAATATTTTGTAAACGTTGCTCGTGTGTATATCTTTGCATGATGAAAGCACTATGATACCGTCTACAAATATAAAATATTCCTTACAAAAATTTCATTTTCATAGGTCACTTTGTATGCTATAGTGTCTCGATCTGAACAATTTCTGTCAAATTTTGTGAAGATATCTCCTCAAATAAAAAATTGCTCAAGCAAGCACTTGATTCCGATATGGATGATTTGCCATTTTTAATAGTCTATCAAAAATTTTGTGAAGACATCTCGTCAAGTAAATGATTTCGATCGTTCAGTTTGTATGGCAGCTATATGCTGCAGTGGTCCGATATCGGCGGCTGCGATAAAAATTTCTTGAGGAGAAAATAACGTGTGCAAAATTTCAGATCAATATCACGAAAACTGAGGGACTAATTCGGCTATATACAGTCATGACTAAATCGACTCATCTCGCCAAGCTGACCGTTTACAGTTGTGGTAGATTTAAGGAAGGCCACCTTACTTGATGTGCTTTGTACCCAAAACGGGATATAACAAGATATATGGTGTGAACAAAATATAGCATATTAGGTATTAAAAATCTAACAAAGAAGTAGAATATCATACGAAACAACGATGATAGTAACAAAAAATCAAAAACAGTGTGGAAAAAACAGCATAACGTACCAAATTTCAAATATATTGAAAACCATAATGTAGTTTAGTGTAAATTAGTCATAATACGTACGTACGAGTATTTATATGTATGTATATCCCTCGGATTTCTCACAGAGAAGTAGCGGAAGTTTTTAAAATACGATAAAAGAAGTATACGCAAAATACTTGAAAATCAGCGAACAGTGACATTGCATACACATCGTTGCAATAACATTTGCTGCAGCAGGAAAATAATTTCAAGCGTTAAAATACAAACAAACATTATTAAATTTCTATTGACAAATATGAGTGAGAAAGTGTAAAATGAAGTAAACCAAGATTAAATCAAACTCCAAATGAGGTGAGTCATTAATATTTTAGGTTTTGTAATTTCGCTTGTGTCTTATTTACTATAATAAGACTGTCTGAAATATTCCTTTATTATTATATATATTCAACTACTAATTCATCGTTTTTAAAAACAACTAAGATCACAAATTTTACTTCCATAAATTTCAGCAGCTTTTGACAATATTATTATATGAAATTAAAATTTTCGAAATCTAAGCAAACTAAGAAATTTGTTTATTCGTCTAAATATTATTCGAAATTTTTCTACAAATAAATTCAGGCAAAATATTTCCTTCCAAAAGCGCTTCAATAAAATATCTTCATGTATAGAAAATATATTAAATTTATTGTCACTGACTGAGAAATTTGTTAATAAGTAAGAAATGGATGCTCAATCTTTTATTAGATCTCATATTTTTTAATTTTTTTTTTTTTTTCAAGTTAGAAACACAACTCACTTGTTTATGAAATAAAAATATTTTTGTTTCTTCAGCTCTGAACTTCATATATGCTATGAAGCGGATGGTCTATTAAGCGTCTGCATTAACCGTGCAACATAGCCGGCCCCAATATTTCTTGATCTTTATTAGGAACAATACATTAAGGGGGTATTCTAGTCTAGAAATCAAATTTTGGGCAGTTTTTTGAATTTTATTTAAAAAACAAAAACAAAAAATATTTTTATTATCCATTTTTTATGGTGTTTTTTATTGATATCTTAAGAATACAGGAAAAAATTTTACAAAAAAATATTAAAAACTAAAATAATTAGAGGGGGGAGAGACAGGTGTAAAAAAATGGCGCATCCTGGTGACATTGATCCTGACTCTACTGGTGGTCTGAAAAAAAAAAAAAAAATCAAAAGAAATTCTTAATTAGTAAGGATGCTGTTATAGTCCCTAAATCAGGGAATACGAAATTTTTTTTTTTTTGAAAAATGGCGACTGCCTGAAAATAAAAATCATTTTTTACGCTTTTTTTTGAAATTCCTGAATTTTTTTTAAATATTAAAAACAAAAATTTTGACACGATGCCGGTAGGAACGATAAAGGATTATATATAAAAGGTTCATACAAAATTTCAGGTAAATCGGTTGTATAGAACTTGAGATAATGTAACCGGTACCGTGTGGAAAAAAGCGTTTAAAAATTCGATACGGCCAAACCGGGCTAGGTACTGCGTCACTAAAGTAACTGTAGCTCTTAAAATAATTTTAATTTTTAAAAATCCTTTGGAGGATATGTTCTTAAGGGTCTAAACTTTAAATATATGAAAAAAAATCGAATTTTTCAAAATTCTAGAGTAGAATACCCCCTTAAGCAGACAACCACTAAGCAGACGGTTTACTAAGCCCATATGATTTAAAGTTTAGAAAATAAAAATTCTTTGAACATTCATAATTTTCCAACTTCACTTATGTCCAAAATATCTCAATTAATCTAAGTGATAACAGTGCCTATCCGATTTAGCAGCGCTTTTTATATTTTTTCTTATCTTCTGCGCCGTAGAACACTATTTTAGCTCAACATATTTTTTAGGGTGCAATTCAACATTAAGTGTCCAGTTCACCCAATACTTTGTTTTGAAATCATTAATTTTATCGAGATTATTTTAGAAGAAGGAATTGCTTTTGAGTTTTGTTCAACTTTGTATTGTCGGTATTCTTTCGATTCGCAGGCCGCATGGTAAGCTTACTGCTGTATTTACCTCCAAGTTTGCCTAGTTTTATTTCTTATTTATTTTCTTTAAGAGTTTATTTGGAGAGTATTCATTCATACTTTGTTTTTGTGTTCTAGGAATTCTTCTATGTTTAATAGTAGTATCTGAGGAAGTACATCGTCACCTAAAATTTGTTTTTGTGTTCTAGGAATTCTTCTATGTTTAATAGTAGTATCTGAGGAAGTACATCGTCACCTAAAATGCAAAATAACGTATCATCAAAAAATTCGAAATTGAGTATCTTATTGATTACGATTTTTACTTCAAATTACAAACATAATATTACATATGTCCAACATTTTCAGGTTCTGTACTCATATGTGAACCAGTTTTAACCAATATTAAAATTTTTTTCACTCTTCTATTTTATTGAGTGTTCCATTCACGCCACTGTAAATTTTCGAAAATGTTGTTACGTTATTTTGCATTTCAGGTGACGATAAGTATGTGGTCCTAGATGGCTTTACATTATTATTTTTAAGTACTTCGTATCAAATTAGTTGATGTTCCTTAATTTGTAAAATTATTGAAAGGGAAGTGTATTTATTTTGTAAAAAATTATTTGTTGTCATCTTGTCGAAGGATTTTCGATACACCTTTGTTCGTAGGCCGCTTGAGAACTGTCACTGTCTCACTGTCGAATTAGTTCTCATGTTTGGTGAATTTCTTTGTGTTTCTCTCTAACTTTGCGGTTTTTTAGTTATAGTTTTTCATTGGTTATTTTGCTTATATTCTAAAGTTTTTTCGGTGTTGAAAAATATTGTTCGTATATGAAGAATTAACGCTGGGGAACTTTATCCATTAGTGACGTGTTATTTCTCGCATCACAAGTGATAGTAAATGGTACGAACAATTTGCTTTAAGTATCTCATTTCGAAGCTACTTGATGATCCTGACTTTCATGCTCTTCTTCGATAAGAACATAACATTTTCTTCTTTCTACTTTTACATATTTTGTATAAGATTACAAACTATATAAAAAGAAAAGCTGTCCATGATAACTTTTTTGGTTTCAGGAATATGCTTTGAAGTGTCACATTAGATTTTTCCTTAAATACTACGAAATCGTTGCTGGAATCTTATAAATAGTACATTAAAAATAACAATAGTCTAAAATTTACTTTTCTTCACATCATCACCTAAAATGCAAAATAACGTAACATCACTTTTCATAAGTTTACAGATGAAAAAAAAAATATAATAGAAACCACTCGTATTGAAATAAAATTTGAGTACTGGTTATAAAATGGTTATATATATTGGTTATATAGCGGTTATATCTGACAGCGGAAGAAGGAAGTGAATCGTAGGCAATAAAAAACTCAATTTCAATTCTTTTTATTATATGCTGTTCTGGATTTTAAGTGATGACATATAGTTTTACTAGAGCTTAATTATAGTTATACTCTATTCCTTTTGTTTTCGAACTCCTACTCTGTTGCAAACTCTTGTTTGAATGAAAGCATTACCAAAAGAATACTTCCAAGTACTGGTAACAATTCGTAACATTTTTTATTATTTAATTTTGTATCGAAATATCAGCAACGTTCTTGCGTTCTATTTGTAGTTTGATTTCCAATAAATCCCTCTACTAATTGACGAACGTAAAGAGCTTAGTATTTTACCCTTAAAACCTTGTGCACACTTGACCAACAACTACGGAATCTTAATAAACTGACCACTAATTATGCTTACGAAGGTCAAGTGGACTACCTACATACAAACATACTTGAATTCAAATGCACTTGAGACACATATCGAATATATGTACATAGTATAGCAGTTGCTCACCTTTCATTCTTGAACGAAGCTCTGCAAGTGCCCAAATAGTAATCAGTTGGAGGTTGAGCTCAGAAATGAAAAGAAAATAAAAGCGAAATACGAAAAGTAGCGCCACGTCAAACAATCAGGCCAAGTGCACCGGTGTGTAACATTGTAGCATTTTTTCTAAATGGATCATTTAAGTGGAAGGGAAAATCAAATAGAAAGCATAGAAGTAGCAGAGGAAAACAAAGCATGAAAAAAGCAGATTATGGCAAATTGCCATTTCTGAATAACACTGAGCTTAGATTAGCGGACTAATATTAGCATGACCGTTGTGCATTCTCATTTTAAATGTATTAGTGTTGGCAGTTAGCGCCTCAGCGTTTAAATTTCTAATGAACTCTGGGTGGAACTGTGTACTTTTCTCGCGCTGTGCTTTGTATGTTAAATTGCTCGGAATGGTAATGTAATTTGTAATGGATTGTAAATTGCTTTTTATTTGCGCGAATAATGCAGTGAAAATAAAACATTTAAGACTACAGACTTTCGAAGGAAGTGAATGTGACTCTACATTAGGCCACATGTAGAAGGTGACTAATCTGGATAATTTAAATAATTTAAGGAGAAAAGATGATAATTCTTTAAAGAAAGTAAGAAATGCATATTTATGTGCTTTTTGTTGTTGAAGTTGCCTGATACCTTTTTGGACAGTTTTTGATATATGCGCATTATTATAATTATTATTTGCTTTCAGTTATTGTTCTTGTAATAGCTAGAAAGTATGGAAACTAAAATAAAAGCAAAAATATGCTACATTTGTCTTTAAACCTGCTCAAAAATGCGATTAAAACTCGTTTGGGAGTCAGTAAACTTGTTTAGCTAAGCTTAGTTGGCTAATACCCAAAGATGATGCGCTTAGACTGATAAGTACTGTGCTTTGTGAATACAGATAAATGATCCGTGCCTTGCTTAATCTGCTTTAATGTTTTATTTCTATTTCCGCTATTATTTTTATAAAAATGTGAGATCCGTGGAATATTACCTTTGAGCTGGCAAAGGCGGTACATTTGAGAAGAAAGAAGTGAAGAGGATTCGATCTTTTGCTCCTGAAAACTAAGCCTGAAATTTAATTTATTTATAAGAACATTCTGACAGTTTCTTATAAGGTGGGAACAAAAAATATAGCCACGAAAAATAATTCGAGATTGAAAATCGTATAATTATTTAAGCACATTTTAATAGATTTTTTAACACGCCTAATACCCCTTAATGACTTCAGTGAAGACAAATCATGTCGCAATGGTATTTTGAATGCAGTAGAGATTTCATTTACCACTCGTAACTCATTCAATAGTTTCAGTTTTCTTAGGGTAGAGACAGGTGTAAAAAATATGGCGCATCCTGGTGATATTGTTCCTGACTCTCTTAGTGGTCTGAAAAAAAAAAACAATCAAAAGAAATTCTTAATCAGTAAGGCTGCTGTTATAGTCAAGGAACACGAATTTTTTTTTTTTTTTTGAAAAATGGCGACTGCCCGAAAATAAAAATAATTTTTTACGGTTTTTTTTTTTGAAATTCCTGATTTTTTTTGTAAAATATTAAAAGCAAAAATTTTGACACGATGCTGGTAGGAACGATAAAGCATTATATAAAGAAGGTTCACACAAAACTTCAAGTAAATCGGTTGTATAGAGTATATAGTTGTTTCGAGAAAAACGCGTTTAAAGTTTAGGAGACAGTTCTAGTGAACACGGACACCACCTCACAAAATCGGCTGTATCTCCGAAAATAAGTCGAATTTTGAAAATCCTTCCAAGGTCATATTTTTAAAAGTCTGAACTCTAAATAAATGAAAAAAAAACGAATTTTTCAAAATTCTAGAGTAGAATACCCCCTTAAAATATACATATACAGAACTTATTTCAACGCATTTTTACTAAAATAATTTATTAGTAATTGATACAATAATATTATATTTTTATACAAATTATAAATTAGGATATCTAAGTTTTTGGAATGGAGAAAAAAATTTGTTTTACTTCATAATAAAAAAAATTTGATATGGCTGCTTCTTAGTATTTTGGAAAAAAAAAATTTGACCAAAAATTCTAAATTGGATTTGAGTTCGGTAAGCGAGTGTGGTGTAAACCTTTGAATCGCTTAAAACCACAGCGTATACAATCATCAGTAAAGCATGGAGGAGGATCTCTCATGGATTGGGGCTGTTTCTCAAAATTTGGTGTAGGTAGTTTAGTTCAAATCGATGTATGAATGACGGGTGCTTCACATGTTCACAGCCTTAGAGAAATTTGATAATAAGTGCGGAAGAAATGAATTCGCGGTCGATATGATATTGGAAGATCTCACACATCTCGTCTGCCTACTCGCTTTTTTCAAGTTTGCTTACCAGTGTGACACTTTTAAAACAATTTATTTTTATTTTTTGCTTTATCGAAAGTTTGTATATTCAAAAATATCCTGTGAAATCGGCAAGGTCGTATTTTGAATAGTTGTTGAATGGCAGCGTTCTAAACTGCGACCGCTCAGAGGTGCAAACATATATAAGTGAAACTTTAAACGCTTTTTTCTCGAAACGACATTTTCCAAAATTGCTGATTTTCCGGAACAAATTACTTTATCCCAAAATGTGGTTGCCATATTTAGAAAATGTTTGCAAACTCTAGTATTTTCCCCATTCGCAATGGAAATCAAAGGCTGTTTCTTTGCGGCATAGTTTTTCGAACCAAAAGTTGGTAGTTTCCTTTGCATTGTACTAATGGAAATCCAGACCAAAATTTTAGTTGTTTCAGCAACTCTTCTTCGTACAAAACAAACACTTAGCGCGTAACGAAATCTTCGGCTTTGGACCTGCTCTGCATTGAGTCTTGCATGTCTTCCTGTTCTTGAAATTTTCAAAAACCTTTCTTGCCTCTCCAATCGAAATGAAATATTTTTCAGTTAACTTTTGGTACGTTTCATCCAACCAGGAAGATGGATCTACAATTAAGTTTGGCATTTCTTCTGTTTTCCGCATTTTTCACTGAGAACAATAAAATTATATTCATCATAACATAACAGCGCCAACTAGCGAAAATACCGCAAGACTTTTTTGACGACCCATTGTAAAGTGACACGACTAAGCATCTATTAAAATAAGGAAATAATAAAATCCTCTGAAGGTGAAGCTTTGATGATGATTTAATTCCAATTTCTACACTAAACTCTCCCACAATCCGAAAAATATTAGTCAGTTCGTAATAGCGTGAGACATTGAAATGAAAAACTGTTGTTGTACTTCAAATATATCAAGTTGTTTGATTTTAATTAAAAAATTTGTTAAATTATTATCTTCTTCGTAGTTCTAAGTTTTATGTATAGCTATTACGTTTAATCGAAGTGATCTGAAAAAAAGGAAAAGCGTTAACTTCGGTGGCACCGAAGCTATATTATCCTTCACAAATACAAAATATTCCCTACAAGAAATAAATCCCGATTGATCCAGTAACGGGTTGCGATAAATGAGCAGCTGTTTGGGGAGGAAAGAACGTATGCAAAGTCTCAAAAACTGAAGGACCAGTTCGTATTTATACAGACGGACAGACAGATAGTCGTACAGAGCTAGATCTACTCAGCTCATGTTTACCATTTAACTATACTACTGTGCCCAAAAAATAAAGGGACACTGTATTTATTTTGAAAATTCTTTACTTATTCTTCCAAATCAATTTCATCCATTTCAAAGTAATTCTCTCCCGATGCGATGCACTTATGCCAACGGATTTTCCAATCTTCGAAACACTGGTTGTAGTCACTTTCCGGGATGGCCTTCAGTTCCGTCTTCGTTGCGGCTTGAATCTCCTCTATTGTATAAAAACGGTGTCTCCGGAGCGGTCTTTTGAGTTTGGTGAACAGCCAGAAGTCGCACGGCGCCAGATCAGGTGAACACGGTGGTTGCGGAACGATATGGGTTGAGTTTTTGGCGAAATGATCACGAATTACGAGGGCAGCCGTGGTGTAAAAACAAAGAATTGTCTTTCCACAATTCCGGCCTTTTTAGGCGGATAGCGTTACGCAAACGACACATGACGTTCAAATAATATTCCTTGTTGACTGCTTGACCGGTTGTAAGGAATTCATAATGCACAACACAACGGTAATCGAAGAAAACAGTCAACATGATCTTTATTTTTGAACGACTTTGGCGCAATTTTTTTGGTCTCGGCTCCCTTTTGCCACGATATTCGCTCGATTGATCGGTTGTTTCGGGGTCGTTAGCATAGATCCAAATCTCATCGCCAGTTATAATGCATTTCATGACACCCTGGTAGTCGGAAAGTATCGTTTCACACACTTCAACGCGACGCCTTTTTTCCAAAAAATTCAATGTTTTCAGTACCAGTCGAGATTTGACGCGCTTGAGGCCCAAAACATCCTTCAAATGGTATATGCTGAGCCTTTCGATATGCCAACTTCATCAGCAAGGTCTTTAATTGTTAATCGACGGCTTTTAAACATAAAATCTTTGATTTGTTGTACGTGAGCTTCGTCGGTTGAGGTTAATGGTCGCCCTGGACGCTCTTCGTCTTCGACTCGTCCACGGCCGGCTTGGAACTCACTATACCACTTGTAAACATTTTTTTTAGACATAGCCTCATCACCAAAGCTTTCTGCACCATCCTCAACGTATCCGCAGATACGTTGATTCCGTAAACAAAATTTAATGCAAATCCTTTGCTCGACAAATTTCAACATCGCAAAAAACGAAAAAGTCACTTTTAGCAGCTCACAAAACGACATTTATCTCAAACACTAATGAATATTTTAACATGAAATTTGACATAACTGTGACTGACACGCACTGCGACGCGCGCAGTAGTGTTTATTATGGGGGTTTCTGCTATTTCCTTCTGGGTGTTACGAACATCGCGGCAAATTTATTATACCCTGTTCAGTATATAATTATAATTACCGTATTCTTATGATGTTGTGAATACTTGTTGCCACGTCGTTTCGAGTTGTTTCCAAAAGTCTTATCTAGCTCAATCAATTATTTATGAAGCTTCGCAAGTTATCCAAGCGAAGTGTACATGCGTTGCTCCGCATTTTGGGTTTCCGTATTAAGTTTTCTATATCTGAAGACCTCCTACATATTTCAAAACTATTCAGTGCAATATATAATTTTTCGAGAAAGAATCCGCTGCTAGTTCTGTCTTAAGATCACACTGCTATTAATTAAAAAACAAAAAAACAAAAATGTCCATTGTTGTCTCCAGAGATCTATAATATTATATAATTAATATTATTATTGTTATTAAGATGCAACTATACATACATACATGTTCATACACATATGTGGACAAAATTCATTGTGATTGCAAGCGTTTCGAAAGCGAAATTCAAAACGAAATTCAAAACGAAATAAATATAATTTAAAGTAAAATAATTTGTTTGAAACTTTTTTTCGCTTACGTTTAGTTTGCCTGAATGCGGCAGGCAATTTACTTGGCCTGGTTTTAAAAACTTTTAAGCGTGCCACGTGCCACAGTTATTCAGGAGTAAAGTTAAAAGACCAGAAAAATAAAACTAGGATGTAATAATAGAAAAATTGTATGCGCAGATAACTGTCTAGCTGTAGGTTTATAGAAACTGTATAGTGTTTAGTTGCAAATAACTTAGGAAGAAGCACTCAAGCCAGCGATTTAGGCTCGTAGCAAGCCTATAAAACTAATAAAACTATAAGTATGCAATCAGTGAGTGTGTCGGAAACGCTGCTGCGCGCACACGAAACCCTTCAAGGTGGCTAGCGGAAAGTTTAAAGTTGAAGTTGCCAGAACTCAGCAAGTTAATGGAGTGGAATGCTTTAGCGGCGTTACATCGCATGGCCACAGTTAAAGAGCGCTGCCGAGCGAGCAAAAAGTTCTATTTTGGCGATTTTTCTTTTAATGGCAGTTATTTTTCAATCCAGAAGTATAAATATATTATATATTTTCAGCATATTTTTGGCAAAAATTAAGTGAAAGAAGGCAAGCTAGCAATCGTAAGGCTTGCTATTAGAAATTTATAAAGTTTTTCGCTCTCCTCTGACTCCTGCGAAAGACTCCAAATTACTCTCTCGCCTAACAACGAAACTTTAATGCTTAAAGGCAGCACAGGCGGATAAAAAAATGTTACGAAAATTAAAAATTGCAAAAAGAAAAATTAAAATCAGAAAAAAGTGCACAGAAAATTAAGGTGAGCGGTGAGCTAAGCTAAAAAGGGAGTCTTGTGTACGTTTCAATTAATGTAAAAGTTTTTCGTAGTCACAGAAAGGACCAACAAATTGAAGCGGCTTGTGGACATAGGACGCGCAAAGGATCTGAGAACAAAAATAGATGTTAAGGTAGCAAAGGAGATGTGGAAAACTTTCGCAAAAAACTTAAAGCGTAAAAATACAAAAACCAAACAAAACGAAATTGCAAAAACAATGTAAATGTGTAGGCGGCAAAAAGCAAGCAACAACACCGTAATTGCGGATAAACAGGGCACAGAAAAGTGCAGCTTACAACAACAAACTTAGACATAAACTAAGTAATGACTACAACAACAATTTAACACGCGCGCTGCACTTAAAACTATGTTGTGGCATGTGGGCGTGTTGACGATTAAAGTGAAAAACAACAACAACAACAAAAACACGCTATAAACACTACAAAAAGTGAAAGCTGTTGGCTGAAATATCCCAGCAGGCCCGAGAGCTTGCATGCGCTGCCCTAACTTTTGAACCACACTCACACAAACATACAACGCCAACGCTTACATAAGCCCATGAGCGGCCGCGCGTGTGCTCAGTTACAAAAAACTGTTACTTTATAATATTATATATACTTGCATAAGTGGTATTAAGCGTGTAAGGTCAGGCCGCGTCCCAGCGCTGCAGGTTAACTGAAAGCGAAAAAAGTTCACAGCAAAAGAAAATAAACAAACGTATAAAATTGCATTAGTGCAAATGCGTGCTGTGGCTGAAAATTATGCTGGTGGCAGCTTAAGAGATTATAAATTATAATTTGCGATACGCCGCCAGCTCAACGCTGCTACAGCGCTAGTTGAAAGCAGTAGTGAAAAATTTTCGAAATTTTTATGGAGTGAAAATGAAGCAATTCAGCGAAAGCAAAAGTGAAGTTATATAAGTGTGTTTGCACAAATTAATTAAAAATAAACTAGAGAAAACACAAAAAGAATTCGTTAAACATTTCTGTGATTCAATCATTTTTAACATTTATTAATTAAAAGCTCGTAAGCGCTTTAATAGAAATAAGTTATTCATTGATTAAACAACGCGTAACTTAAAAAAAATTTTTAAATAAAAAAAAATACTTGAAAAAATATTAACCTCTGCAGCCGTAAGCTAATTGGTTTTGCACTTTAACTAAGTGCCGCCTAAAAAAACATTTTTTGTTTTTCATTTAAAAAAGATAAATAAAAAATTTGTCTTTCATATACATATTTGTATACTCACGTGTGTGTACAGCGTCTACCAATAGGGATGACGTGATTTCGACAGCTTGTGGCGAATTTATGTAAAATTTTGTTAGTGTATTCAGTAAGGTTTCAGTGAAAGTATGATTTTGTCGCGTTACTTTTCGGTAAAACACATAATTCGAAATCATGATTACAAATAGTTTATGTCTCTGAATCCATTTTCTCATGTCAGATCTTGGACATCAAGCCCAAAGATATGCATGTGAAATTACAAGCTAGTGTTGCCAATTTTGCCACTAAGTCGTTCTAGATTGGTTACCCAACTATTGCTTCGGCACCACACAGTGTTGCTAATGGTTTCAATAATCTATTGGCTATTTCTGCTGCCACCGAAGAAGATTTCAGAGAAGCTGCTACCATTATAAAATCCATTAAGGACCTCATCAAGTTTGTTCCCTCTGCTTCAGCTGATAGTACTAGCGCTGTTGGCGGAAAGAAGGAAGAAGCCAAAAATGTTGATTCGGAGTAAGAGAAAGAGGACGATTTGGGTTTCGGTGTCTTCGACTAAACAGATTAACTCTAAAGTTGAGGGTCATGATAGTGTGCACCTTCCCATCAAAGAAAAGTCCATAGTGAAGGAAATATGCCATTTATGCCCATTTTGAGGCCAATCCGAATCAGTCGGTTTAACGCCGTTCTTCACAGTTGGGTCTGTCTCCAATGACAACATGGCGAATTGTGTCGTTGAATTTCGATCTGCATTCGTATAAGATTGTTCATAAACTTTTTTACCCGGAAAATGTTTAAATCGACACAGTTGCTCTGTATTTCCAACAACATGGTACGCCGCTACATGTTTCACGTCTAAACGTTGAAAAATTGCTTGTAAAGATTCGTTGATTGTGCAAAATGACCCAAGAATATTCGATTTAACTCCTTTATATTATTTCTTCTGGGTATATGTACGTTGAACTAAGGGTTTACGCCAAGCCAGGAACGCTTGATGAGCTCGAAGGTAACTTTCGGCGCATCGTAGCTCCTAGCATAGCATATTCCAGCCGAAATGTTGACACTGGTCATCGAAAATTGGCGTAAACGCGTGGAGATAGGCATACGCAGCAGTCCATCTGGAAGACTGTTAATTGGATTTCAGAGTGAAATGATGTAGTCATGTTTCATCCATTGTCACATGTCGACGCAAAAATTTGTGTTTATTACGCTCACACATCTTCAAACACTGCTCCGAATCATCAAATCATCCATATTTTCGGTCAAAAGTGAGCTCGGCACCCACTTTGCACAGAGCTTTCTTATGTCCACCCAATCATGAATGATATGATCTAGAGATTCAGTTGATATCTTCAGACTCTAACTTGAATAACTTCAGTTTGCAGTCATACAAAAAATTTTTTGGGGACACTTTGGGGGGTTTCGTCGGTAACAAACTCTTTTGAGACGTCTTCGGTACTAATTTCACAATGTCTAAACTTTAAATACCCATTCTTGATGGTTGTTTTTCCTTAGGCATTGGCCGGTAACTCGTCATAAAGCCAAGTCTTTGTTTCAACTGTATTTTGTCTCTTCAAGAAACAATATTTTATAAACACGGCAAACTGATTTTTTATCCATTTTTTCACAGTAACAAAAGTTACTTCAATCAAAATTTTATAATTCACAAAGTAATCATTTGACAGCAGTCAAATTTATACATGCTTCTTAAGGATTAGCTCGAAATCACATATACATATTTAATTGGAGAAGCGACATCTATGTGCCAGACTAGGGACTTTTCAATTGATCTGTCATAAATTTATCAATATATCGGTCCCAGAAAGAATTTGCGTTTTGTATCACAACCAAAAGCTGTTCAGTTTTGATTTGTCCTCATTATAAAACAGAAAAATGGTGGCGCTCAAAAATTCGTTGTGAAAATTAATTGATTTTAGCATGTAATAATATATTTAAAAATGAAAAAATCGTTTAATAAATAGTTGTTTTGAAAGCTTTGAGGAGTTCTGGGTTAGGTTGAAAAATATATCTATCATCTATGACAAAGGCATATACCAATTACGACAGAATAGCTACGAACGCTGATTCATTGCAATTCTTAATACTTCTAAGTGTTGATGGGAGAGATCCTATTAAATCGAAAAGGTGCTTTGAGGGCTAATATTACTATATTCGTTTTTTCATCTATTTAAGTCTATGTTTGCAATAATCTTGTTAATTGGAAATGTGTAGTATGCACTAAAGTCATATATTTTAAGGGGTTATATACAATTAGAGGGTTAGTTAGTTAGAATTTAAGACTTAGTATTAGTAGAATATTTATTTGGAAAGGAACTACGGCTGATCTCCGGAAGCTCCTCTCAAAAAAGGTGTTTCGTGGTGACCACTATATATCTGAACGGGATCCCCTGAAATTAAAAAAACCAAAAAGTTTTTCTTAAAGTAATGTTAAATCTAGTAAAGCAAATCAAAGGAATAAGCAAAATAAAACTTCTTGACAAAATGGCTGTTTCTCAAAAGAGCAAAACAATAATAGATTTTTGACCAAAAATGTCGGCCATAAGTTGTTTGTTAAAAAAATATTTATTATCCGTTCAAGTACTAAAAATGTATGTAGTTAAGAAGCTGGTTTATTCGTTTTGGAGTAATGTTGGTCACCGAATTTGAAGACACCATTTTGAGAAAAACGCGTTTAGGAGCTATACCAATGTGGCGCATGAAAAATTAGGCGATTTTCGTGAATGTTTTTAAAAGAAAATACCAGATTGAATGTTTCGACGTTCTATGGACGTAATAAAGTATATTTTTAGCTATATTAATTTTTTTTTTGTTTTACAAAAATATTGAAAAATAACGGAGTTATGTGCTGTCTGCGAAAGTGCCGAAAAAAAGTGCCTCAACTGCTGGCATGATTCCGGTCGAATGAGTAGCTGAAATAAAAAAATTCAAAATGTTTATTAAACCTAAATATATTTACTATATAATGAACTACGATCTCTAAAAAATATCAAAAATTAAGAAAATGATGTAATTTTGAAAAAAAAATCGTTTTTTTACGAAAAAATTGGTAGTTTTTTTATGCCAAATTGACAATTTTCAACCTATCAAAAAGATCGTAGTCCATTGTATAGCAAATGTATTTAAATATACTCAGTTTTAATTTGAAGTCGATCGGTCAATTTCTCGTTGAGTTATGATGACAGCAATTTTGAAATGTCGTTTCGAGAAAAACGCGTTTAAAGTTTCACTCATATATGTTTGCACCTCCGAGCGGTCGCTCTTTAGAACGCTGCCATCAGAAAAATATTCAAGATACGATCTTCCCGATTTGTCAGGATATTTTTGAACATATAAACTATCGAAGAAGCAAAAAAAAAATTTTTTTTGAAAGTAACACACTTGTATAGCCTCTTAAAAGTTTGACCTTCTACTTCCAAGTACTGTGAAATCCTTTTCAACTTTTCATGCACTTTC